>JAWWEW010000078.1:15607138-15698709 GCA_035583185.1 Anabacerthia variegaticeps | reverse complement strand
GGGACAGGGAGTGGGACAGCCGGGCAGGCCGGGTGTTCTGTGCTGCCGGGGCAAACAGTGCCGCAACTCGAGGTCCTTCGCACCGAAAGGTTAAAGGAGCAACACCGAGTGGTTTTTAGCGTGAGTTTTAGCCCGTAGCGCTCAAACCTTTCACTGGCTGTCAGCTGGGATGAGGAAACCGCTTTAATTAATAATTCAGTTCTCGACGCAGTGTGATGGACTATGCTTCAAGTGTTTTTTTGTTCAAGGAAGTGTGATGTGAAATTATTGTTACTGGAGGAGGTAAAGGAAATAGGCATGGGCAGTACCAATGAATACAGTCCTTTCACCTACTGAGTACAACACTATACACATGCAAATAGCCCCAAACACTGAATGGAAACCAATACTATTCCCCTTATCCTATTATTGATCCATATATAGTTAAATAAGCCATTGCCATGGATAAATTTTTAGGTTATAAAGTTCCTACTGTGCTCACCACGCGCTGCCTCATCTTCTGTTCCACTGAGCAGATAAGAATTGTATTCCCCAGCTTCCCTTTCCACTTCCAAATCCCCCCTCCAGTTCTGTTATCTGGGCCCAGCAAAATGCCCACCACAGGATAAGAATCAGACGTAGATTTGAACTAGGAAGGAATGGTTAATTGCTGTACAGTGACTGAAGTTAGGAAGCTGCAGTCAGCTTTCCAGGATACGTGTCCTTCGAGGACAGCCCAGCAGGAATACCCAGCTTTCCAGGATACATGTCCTTCGAGGACGGTCCAGCAGAAATACCCAGCTTCCAAGATCACACAGTCAACACAGGCAAGGGTTGTTTCACCAACTCAGAACTCAGTGGGGTAAGAAACCTCTAATAGTGAGGAAGCTCATAGCATTTATGTGGAGTGTATCTCAAAGAACAACAGCGTGGGATTAATATGGTTCTTTCACAGAGATGAATTGTCCCTGCACATGTTACTTACTGAAACTTTCAAGCAGTAACCATGGGTAAGTACATGCAGTCTGCACAGTAATGACTTAAGAATAGCATTAGCTTTTCTTGTTTCACTGCATAACTTAGAGAAGATAGAAAATGAATAATTTGATTAGGTGAAACTGAAAGAGCATTTTTAGTAAAAAGCCTGGGTAAAGACTTAATGCCATTTCTTTTCTGAATGGTATACTATATACGAATACATTTCCAGTAATTATAAAATCTCTTATTTTCACCAAAACAATGGCTATTAAAAAGTTGATTTTGATGGGCAGAAGGTGCCAGCAGCAAAATGTGAAAGGGATTAAAAGTATCCCCACCATGGGTGGTGGGGAGTGAAGACAGTGAGTTTTCACACAGAGCTGAGTATTTTAAGCATGAAGTCGGTGGAGTAAGAAATAGAATTCCTAAATGAGATCACTCTGTTCCACTGAACAGCAAGAAGAAAAGATATTTCAGTGGCAAAGATAAATGGGATGATTTGCCCTCGAAGCCTGTGCATCTCTACTGGCTATAAAAGGAGCTTTGGTAACTAGCTTAGGCTTAGTTACCAGTGGAATTTCCTGTAGGGATAGATAAGTCAAAAAATTAAAAAGCAGAACAGATCCTGCAAGCCAGGGTGAGGAATGCTGCTGGGATCTGGTATTAGAACTTAAAGCCTATGGATGCTCTAGAGTTGGAGGTGCTTTTCTGCCGGTTTTTTTTTTGTGACTGGCAAATACGGAGTTTGTAGCACCACAGCACTCCCAGGAAGGCTGATCTAACTTTCCTGAAGACTAGAAACAGTCTGATTTAATTTAAAACCTCAATTTGTATGACAAGTTTGGGTGTATTTGTTCTTGTACAAATGTTGGTCCTTTACCTTGTTTTCAACACCTACTTTTCTTCTATAGATGTTACACCCAGTTTCTGAGTTAGAATGTTTTCTGTGAGACTTCACTTTGCTAGGCTAAACCAGTTCAGTTCCTCTAGATGCAGCCTACAAATTCTTAATTTCTTTTACCATCTTAGTATCCCTTATTTGCCTGTGTTCCAGTTTGAGCTTTTTTTTTGTTAAATAGATTCAACATGATTTCTAAGATCATTTCACTAGGACCTATTACAATGGCATTAATAGTCTTTATCTGTTTGGAAGTTCTTCAGCTCTTACATTCTAGGATTGCATTCAGTTTTCACATTTGGAATTGTTGTCACTTTGCAATTGAATAATACAACCAATTTTTAATCCATCACTTTTATTTTCAGCTGATGACTTTGTAGCTTTCTACAAAATTTGAGCATATAATATTGCAGTTTGCCCTTATAAAATCAAATTTCATTTCTAAAGAAAAGAAATATTTATAGCACATGGTCTCTATCTTTTGGTCCCCATCCTCTTTCTCTTTCTAAAATAAGTTTTGAATCTGAAAGAAAATTTGAATCATATTTCACAAAGGGTTGTGGTCTTGGAAATAATTAAGCGATATGAAGAATTTCTGTTCCTGCCCATAGTCTCTGTGCTCTGTAGTTTTTTGCACATTTTCAGACATGGATCAGCTGTAACAAGTAATTTCTGCAGTTTTTGCATTGGTGTTTGAGCTCTGGGTGATTCCCTTGGTTACATTCAGGCATGTCTTTCTGGATGACAAGGAATCTTGCCTTCTTACATCAGCTATCATTAAAAAATAAGATCTTAGGAACTCCCTCACTTAGCTAGACTGAAGGATATTTAATACCACTTTTTGCGTTTTTTGATTGATCAGTGCTATTAATATGTCCTAGCACAAGACTGCAAATGGATATATTAGAAGAAAATTTTGCCTGAAAGCTAAAGTGTTAAGTAAAGTAATCACTTAAAGAAATCTGAAAGTATTCTCTTGGTGACTCAAAATCAGCATGCAAAAAATTCCAGGCAATAAAGCTGTAATGTATTCTCAAAAGCAGCTTACTCAGAAACTGGGTCCGCCCAGAGATGGCATATGCACCATGTTTGGCTAATTCTATAAACTAGTATTAGTACATTTATGTAATAGCTACTTTTTGCTCTAAGCTATTTTTACATTTTTAGTGTAAAAGACATTTTATAAAACAGTAGGTGAGATGTTTGCCTGAGCATAGTCAAAGATGAGATCATTTGTTACTGGCACAAAGAAATGGGGAATATGAAGAAATTTTTAGCATGGACCATAAGGCAATTGGAAATTTTTTTTACAATCTCAAAGTTGCAGCCAGAATGTGTAAGCAATTTTTCATGTATATTTTTCCTCATCTTATTATAGAATAGGGCATAAATTATTACTGCTAAAGCAGAACAGTAATATCCGTTGTAAAAAAATTGAGGAGGCTTACATAAAATGAAAAAGGTAAATAATACAGCTACTCCTTCTGTTAAATAGCAGTTTAGCTAATCAGCTTCATGGTCAGTTTGTCAGACAAGTTGAAAATCAGGAGAAAACAATATCATATTTCTCAAGTTTTTGTTCATTACCTTGCCTTTGTTGCAAAATTTACATATTTTTGTCGTTCACAAAACAAACTGAAGTCTTACTGTTTTGGTGAAAAGAGCGTAGCAAGAGAAATAAAAAGAAATCCATATGTGCTGGTTTTGTTTCATTTTGTATCAGTACAAAGGCACCATTTAGATGCCTCGAGTTGTTAACAAACATTTTTATGCATCTTAAATTCTTGTAATCCACTGTTGTTTCTTGTTGAGTTTTGGTTGGTTTTTTTTTAATTGGGTAGCAGTGCTTTGTGGAAAGGCAGGGTTTCATCTCAAAAGGTGAGAACGTAAGAATGTAATAAGAGAGAGAGGGCATGATGAATCTGTTGATGCCTTTTTTTTCTTCTTTTTTTTTTCAGCTAGTCTCTGATTTCTGTGTTGTGTTCTCCTACTTACCTCTTGTTTTCTGAGTAATTACGTCCTCCAAAAAATGCCTGCTTATCTGCAGTGAGGATTTTGAAGGATTGGACATTGTGCAATACACTCTCTTGGTCCCACAAATTAAAAACCAGAAAAGACCATTTTTCAAATGGGATTCGGTGCAAGGGGCGAAGAGACATGCAAGAGTGTGCATGAGTGTCTGGCAGAGAGGCAGCTACTTCAAAAATCTGCAAGGAAAATAAAACAGGACAGCATTTTGGTTAATAAGTGATAGATTAACAATATCTGCACACTTATTTTCTGAACAATGACAATAACAGAGATTCTGCTGCTCTTTTTTAGAAATGGCTTCCAGATGGGCTTCTTTTTTTACAGTCCAAGATTGAATGTGATTTAATTCTATCAGTAAAGAACATAATATTTCAGAATGTGATTTGCATTACTAGTCTATGCTTCCCTCTATTTGTAGATAGCCATTTATTACCATTTGTTCATTTCTGTTTACTACTGCCCAGGACTTTTAAATATTGTTGAGTATCATTTGAAAGAAATAATCGGTCTGGTGTAATAACCAGATGAGTGTAAGTATGTCATAATAATATTTGAAGTACTAGTCTAGAAGATTGATTTTGAAAGACAGTAAATTCATTCAGTTGTTTTCTTTGTAGCATCAGAACAAGCTACAGGACAAGTTATCAGGGGCCTTAAGGTGGTGGGACACCTTTTCAGTGAAACTTAGGCTGTTTTTCCTGCGTTTGTAATATTTTAGTATGGGATAATTACATTCAAAGATTTTTCTTTTTAATTCTTACATTAGCTTTTTTGCATCTTCAGCTTCAATTCCCTCTTCATGTAATATTTTGTCTTGAAATTTCTGCAATGAAAATATGTGTCCATAACACTGAAAGAAAAAGCTTTTGAGAAAGGTATTCTGAAGCAGGGTTATCTAAGTATATGAATAAATTTTAAACTGTTTTAAAATCCTGACTTTTACAGGAGTCACCTTAATTTCTTCACGTACCAATACAACTCCTTACACACGTAAAGCATTAATGGCTATTTCTCTTTATTTTTCCAATTGATTCTTCCCTGCATAAAATGGAAACTACATAGTGTCTTTTAAAACTTGTTCATTGGTTAGTTGAATTGGTTTTATGCGTGGATTATAACTACAGAGTTAGTACAGTTTCTGTACAGAAATTGGAAAGATATGGAAGCCTTTCAAGGCTTCAGTGTAAATCAGGCATTCTAATTTATATTATAAAAATGAATGGAACTTTAGCAGTGATGTTTTCCTCTGAAGTAGTAAAGATTCAATTAAAACAAAACAAAACAAGATAAACCCCAAAATATTTATTCAAAATAGTGGGTGCCAAGTTGCCTGGACAAAGTGGTAACCCTGCAAATCAGAACATCTTCCTCTAAATTAAGTGTATCCAGAGGCACTTTGCACCTTTGTAATTTAGATAATAATTTGACTTTCTAGCCAGTAAAACAGAAAATGTAGAATTATTCTAAAATGCAGGCAGAAAAATTGCCAGCTACACTTCTTAGTTATATGTTTAGCCTTTGTTGCTGGACATTTGAAATAATTCAATATTGAAAGCAATCTTGCAGACAGTGTGTCTTGTACTCTATTAAAGGCAGTGTTTTTGGCTTTCAAACATAAACCCTTTGCAAGGAAATGCTACTGACATGCTCGAATGCCTTTTGCTTTCTTAGTAGTTTCTAAAAATTGCCTCCTTTTTCAAGGGGAAAAAAGGAGAAAGGATTGGGCTGTTTGTTTTGTGGTGGGAGTGTGAAAAGGAGATTGTTTTAAAATTAGAAATAGAATGTCATACGTAGCCTCCAGTTATGGATTTCTTTTCCTAGAGGAAAAATGAGAGGTATTGGTGGAAAGTATTTTGGACGGTAATGTGGTGACATTAATCGGGAGAGAGGGTTTGACTGTTTCATGAAGAGCGGCTTCCCGCACGAGGTGCTGATACAGACACACAAAAGACACTACGTAGAGACAAGGTTAAAATGCTTTTTAGGTATTCAGCTCTCAGGTATTGCTGTGGTAGCCCTATTTCACTCCTTAGGTAATCACCACTAGTAGTTCTGGATAATTCCCTGTATAGTTTTTATAAAACTAGCATAAAAAATAAAAAAAAAAAAAATCCTGTATCACTTTCTCCCTGTTATATAATCAGAAAGAAAGCCAAGCCTGACATCAGGGCGTTTTCTCTTCTTTGTAGGTCATTTCAAGGCAGAAATTCAAGCACCTTGGAGCAATCCCTGGTTTGAAGAGACTGCTTCTATCATTTATGGTGGTATGGTAATATTATATGGGAAAATGTGAAATTGTGAGAGGAGTGGAGATCAGAGTAAAGCCAAATCACTACAGGGTTTGAGCAGCAATTGGCTGTAAAATTAATACGGAGCAACAGTTGGATGTTGCAAAGTTGAGCATTAATCCAGTGTCTGCTAGAAAAATAATGCATTTATCTAAATTTCTGCTTCATAGTGATCGTACTGTGTGAGCTATTAAACAAAGTAAAGTAAAAAATCGACTCTAAGTCCATTGAATATGTTTGATGAATCTGACATCTTCACTCAGCCGGATGAAAAATGAGTCCTGCGTGGATGAGAACAGGGATTACAGCTCCATTCCAAGTCCTTTTACGGTAGAACTTCAATCTGGGTAGGAAAGTTGCCTTTTTATCAAAATTATTTTTATTGAGAGAAGCAGAAATGCGTGTTGCATATACATGTCTTCTTGCATAGTGTACATTCTGATACACTTAATTCAGCCAATTTTCTGGTATTGTTCTCAAGGTCTGTGCCATGGATATTAGAGTCCTCTATATGGGTACATTTTTCCTCTATTTTTTTCCGCTTTTTTCTCTGGTAATAACTGTATACATTCAAGCATTTTAATTTACATTTAGAATCACCAAGGTTGTTCTAGAAGATCTGAAGCTCTGCCACAGTTAGCCAGTTAGTTATTTTGTTGTAGAAGGAGTTGCCTGTAGCTTACATCTTTATTTTTTAGCTCAAGCAGAGATAGAGCTTAAAACTATCTATTTTTAAAAAGTCTCTACTATTTTTCCATCTAATTTATGCATAGATTAATATTTCAGCTTATGACAATAGCAGTTGATTTTCAAGCCTTCAACCCTGAATGTAGAATTTGGGGGCTGAAGCAGGCCCCTTTTTCAAAATGCATGCATATGTGCTCTGTTTAGATTTGGGAGGAATAACACTGAATAGTTTGAATGTTATTGTTTCCTGCAATATCAAGTTAGCATCTATTGTTTTGGTACTGAAAAGGTTTGTGATTTTGATGCCGAAAGACTCTCTTACTAGGTAGTATGAAATAATTTCTCAGACATGAAAGGGGATTCTGTCCCTAATGGAAAATTCTACATGGCAAGACTTAAATATCTGCCCCCATTGTCATTGATGGATTTCTGTCATCAGTTTCATGGGAGGAAAAATTTGGTCTATCAACAATACTGTCAGATAGCAGGCAGTTAAACTAAGTTTTTCCTAGAGTATTTAAAAAAAACCAACTCTAGGACCTGTGACATTTTAACGCATAGTTTAATTATATTAGTGACATTTTTCTTCTAAGATTTCAATGTGAAAGGTTTGTGATTTGTTTGAATTTTGGTAAAGCCTTTCATGCTGGAAATAAGGATGCCAGGGGTTAGAAGCATTTAGGCTTAAGAGTCTGAAAAAATCTACTACCAATTAGCAGTTTGTTACTGCTGTCAAGTAAATATGAGCATATTTGAATATGGTAAGCCCAAACTGATATATTTAAGTGATTCATTTATAATGGTATTGTAGTCTTTGATGTCTTGGTTCAGTAATACCACTAAATTTTAGGCAGTGACATTCAGAAATTAAAAATGTTTTGTGCTATCGAAACGAGTAAGTGCAGAATAAAATTTGAGGATCTGATTCTGCCCATTTTTATGCAAACAGTCCTTTGCATCTTCAACTAGCTGTGCTATACTGCATAGTAAGTACGATGTAGAAATCTGTGCCAAAGCTGGCTTATGGGCTGGGAGCAGGATAGCATGTTTGTTCAGTGCTTTGCCAAAGCTAATTTACCTTGCAAAAAAACAGGGTAAATTAGACAGTGTGCAGCATTAAGCAATGTGGTTAAACTGCTTCCAGTTACCCAAGCTGGCTCCTTTGGAGCTGCTCTGGCTGTCTCTCTGCAGCACAGTGTTGTGCAGCACAGACACAACCTGACTAAAATTGATGTGTGTGAAATTGTACTCATGTAAGGAAAGATTGATGAATCATGCCCATCCTCTCTTCTGCAGAAATTCCGGCCTCAGATACAGGCAGAATGTACAACTAAGCATGTTTTCAAATAAGTACAGTATAACTGTCATTGCATTTGACCTCAGTAATGTGATTCTCTGAGTAAACACAGAAAAGCACCACAACTGATTATAATTAAATATAAGTAGCTAAGCACAGATCTGTGGTATAAATAGATGTGTTACAGCTGACAGTTAAAGTTTGAGTTCAATTTACGTGTGAGCCTTTGTGTTACTCATGTAAATCAATGTTCTCACTTACAAGAGAAACCTCATAATTTACCACTACCCATAAAGTAGCCTCGCTGTAATCAATAGTGATTCCTATATGGAATTACTGTGGAGAGCAGCATTTCTTCCATCCATATCCTCAGTATGATTACTCTATGGTTTGGCACCATGACAGAAAAATATCCAGTGAGCTCAGTAGTTTTCTGTGTGGAAGGACTTAGCTGTCCTAATTTGGTACAAAAATTCCGTTCAGTTTAAAGTAAGCAAAACTGGAATTAAATACTCCATGTGGGGAAGGGTTGAGTATAATCTTGGGGGGGGGGGGAAGAATTGTTTGCAGTCTCACTGTATTGACACTTTACAATTCAATTCAGCTTTATTTTTTTCCATGTAGAATACAGTAATCAGAAATACTTGGTGTTGGCTGCCATATTGATAACAGTAAAGGATGATCTGGAGATTTGTTTTGTCTCTGCTTATGGTGATAATTATATATGCTGCATTTGAGACTGAGAGCAGACCATATACAAATGAATCTCGAAACATTTTACAGCCTTCTGATCCTGTGAGCTGTGCTCAGTATTTCAGTCTACCAAAGAGGAATGATGAGTGCAGAGAGGTTTCTGAACCCATCCACTTCTCTTGGGACCCTGGGGGTGCCCGTGGGGGTGCAGGGTTCTGAGACACTCTCCCAGGGCACCTCGTGGAGCCACAGTCCCTGTCCAGTGGGATGACCTTCTATAAAACAGGCTGAAGCTTTGAACAGTAAGGCAGGGACTCTGAAGCACACAGGAACCGGAGTCCTCTGTAACTCAGCAGTCCACTAGACAACTCCACAAGGTCATGGGTAATTGCCAAGGATCCACGAGCCCAAGACAGGAGTGAGATCCATCCTGGAAGCAGCCAGTGATGTCAGTAAGTGGTAGGTGTGCTCAGGGTGCCTGGATTAAAGTGATCCCCTCAGAGAAGCGAGTCCAGACTTGCCTTTTTGTGGGGTTAAAAGAAGCTGTAGCTGGAAGCTGAGACTTCGATGTGCTCACAGAAACCTTAGCTTTGGCACTTAGCAGACTGACAGGACCAAAACAACAGAGCCAAGTGAATTCAGGTTTTACAGTCAGCAAAGCAGAGGTTTTCTGAATCACTTTTGTGGATTTGGGTTGTCTGAATGCCACTTTCAGTGCCTTGTGTGTGTTCTGAGTGTATGGCTCTGTGTTTCAACAAAAAATACAGGTTACATCTCAAACAAACAAAATTTAGAAAACAATTGGGTTTCGGTGTTAGTTGTTTGTGATTACTAAAGTTAAAAACATTCCTGTACTGTTCTGGTCACCTGTGTAACTCACACCTCAGTGGTACAGAGCATACCTCTTGTAGTTACATACCACAGACATGTCCAAATGTTTTAAAAAGCTGTGATTAACTAATGGGGGAATAGAAGAGTTTTTTTAATAAGTTATGGTAAACATGCAAAATAACTAGCACTTTTAAAAACCAAATAGTAATTCTCCTTGGCACTGGATTACAGCAGCGAGGAGTGACAGTATTTAAGCTGACAAAACTACTACAGAAATCTGTGATCTGCTTTCCTAATCTCATTTTCCATTTCTCATGTGAAAGAGACTTTTACTTTGTCCATCTTGGTATAAGGATAGCTTACATACAAAATGCTGTACAGTTTTTCATGTAATTTTTGTGGTGTTTAAGATACACATTACACAAACAGTCATGTTTTCTTTTGTAGTAAGCAGAATATTTCAAGAAATGTCTTCCCGTAAAGCGAGTTATGTGTCTTTTCCAACTTTTGTCAACAGAACAGTATAGCATTTTTAAAGTGTTATCTTTTTGCTGTATTGTTAAGCTTGTTTTCCACTTTAAGACAGAAGCTATTGAATCCCTACCTTTGCATACAGTTGATAAAAACACATGTACTCACAATATTAGTAGATTTTTCAGTGGTTGCTCAGTGATACAATAGTATCTCCATTTGAAAAGATACAGTAGGAAAACAGATGAAGAATGAACTGCAAAATAGTAACTTTACTACTTCTCAGCTTAGCAGACCTACCTTCAACTCAGCAATTGTTCACAAATACTGCATTTGTATCTAGATAGAAATTTGCTGTTCTTATATTAGGTACAAGAAAGGACAATATTAAAAAGGACAAGCCACTTCAGGCTGTTTTCAGCCATATAAACATGAAGATTTATCTCTGTAATGTCTGCCTCCGCTTTGCTTGCCTGCCTCGTTGGGATGCACGGTGCTTGGTTTCTCAGTGTTCATCACAGCACAGCTCCCACTCCCTACAGTTTGCAGTGGCAAGTGCTCAGCACTTCTACAAATTACACTCCTCCATACCAAGCACCACAGTTAACAACCACGTGTGCAAAGTGACTCGTATCACACAGGAAATCTGTGGCAAAGGCAGGAATACGATTCAGTTCCCCAGGGCTGCACTCACGCCTTAATCGTGAAAACATGTTCCCTTCTCTGCAGTTGTCTGCTTCGTTCACTGTGTCCTTACAATGGCTGCCACAAAGAAAGTACAGCTTGCACAGAGCTTTCAGTACGCAGTGATTCATCCTCCAGCACAGGTCCTTTCTGTGCGCTAAATAACACAGAGGAGCCACAGAAAACCCTCTCTGCTCCAAGGAATTACATGCAGTTCCCTCTGCCTCATCACTCACATAATCCACTAGAGTCCTTGTCCTTTTGTCTGCCTCTTCAACCACCAAAAGAGTTGGGTGCATGGGAGTGGTGGGATTCCTGCTCCAATTCCTGCGCCTAATCAGGCCCGATTGCAGCAACAGCGAGTGGCAGGATCGGGGAAAACGTTTTGAACGCCAGTAGCCCCAGGGCTGGAGCATGCCCAGATGTTTCATGGAATGGCTCTGGCAGACCAGTCACACACAGGTGTTTATTGGCTTGAAGTAAAAGTCAGGAATACCAAGAATAATTCATCCACCACTTGGCTCTTCAAACAGAACAGGAACGAGCACAACGTGCAAATCTAAACGGCAGATAACAGCAGCTCTCAGCTAACACACACACACAGTACCCCCTGAGCTGCCTGCCTGGTGAACTTTTTATTTTCCTGGAATGAACTCATTTTAGTTACGAAAACTGATTATGCATATAGTAAAAGGCATGCAGCCAAGCAACTGTACAACTCACTTTTCCACTAATATCTGTCATTTTTAGGAACAAAACATGCTGCTGCTAATTGCAAGTACAAATCTACTTCTTAGAAATATGATTTGCAGTTTACTTTCTCTTTACACCTAAAAGCTATTTAAAAGATCTTTCTTGATCAAAAGTAGCACTGTGTACTTAGATTAAATATACTCATTTTGACACTGAAGTTACTTTAAGGAGCAAACACTTGCTATATGTGGAAAATCAAAGGAGAAATGTAAGAAACTATCCCAGAGAGTTTCACTACTCTGCACAGCGAAAGCTCTGCACAGCCTCTCCGTGACCTGGACTCTGCACAATTTATTGGTTATCTTTAATAAAGCGAAATCCAAGCGCCTTTTCTGTTTTGTTACTTCCATTTTAGCACTAGCAGTAGCAGACAGACAAAGTTTAGTTTTAGCCTGGGAGCTAAAAGAAATACTTCTAACATACATATGTACTGTTACAGTCTGACTTATAAACGCTTGGTAGTAAAGTCAGCAGGAATTGAGCACTAAAACTGGAGAAGAGTAAATGGAAAGAGATCCTGCTGTATTTGCAGACTCGTGGTAATAAGGAAAGCGCTCCTGACTGCTCTTGGAAACTTGTCATGTAAGTGAGTAAGGAGAGAGGTCAGGCAGTGACAGACTGCTCTTCTTCCAGCCTGAAATGGGGAGTTGCACCAGATAGAAAAAACCAAAACCAGTATGAAACATGCATTTAACTAAAAATTAATGTTATTAAAACAAATTATACCCATCATTTAGAAATATAATCAGAAAGTACCGTAACTCCTGGCTTTTCTTCAGATGACGTCTGGCAGCATGCTGTGTATTGTTCGCAAAGTATCTTCCAGAATCCCCAGCACCCTGGCTTCAGGAACTGCTCTAAATCTCACTAAATTCTGATGATTCTGATGTCATTTTCTAAGCTTAAAGTATTCTTTCAAGTGACATCAATCATGACTCAACCTGGCCTCTCCTGCTACATGTGACAAAGGCTCCTATTTTTAAACTTTCAGACAAACACAGCCTGTATAACTTCATTTTTTTGCCAAGAAATATGTCAGTTCAAATCTCACTACTCTGAGCATATTCTGTTCTTTGAGATACTTGTCAGCTGGCCTATTTGTATCAGGTTTATAGAAATTAAATGCTTTTCTAGAAGCAAAATATCAGACTCGGAGAGCAGAGCTTCCACCTTGCACTATTAATAGAATTTGTGAAAATCTGTGGTTCTGTTGTTAAGAATCACAGGCACTAATTGCACAGAGCCAACAATTCACTCAGTGTGGTGGTTAAAATGGATACATGGATAAAAAATGATTTGTATTAGTGCTTGCAGTCTCTTGTAAATGTCAAATACTTTCTTGACATTCTAAAACTCAGGCTGTACAGCAAAAGTGGGAGAGTAGCATTTCATATTAATTTAAAAATGCTCAAAACTGATCATCCCCTTCTAGCACTCAGTATTTCACTGCTGCACAAAGACCTGAGATGCTGATTGTAACTGGCTACACTCTTTCAACTCATCATGGCTCTCATTTGTCTTCCAGCAGAGAGGTGAAAGTTTTCCTTCAGATAAATAAATAAGATTTTACTTCCTATGTAAAAAGATATTTACAGAGATCCCCCACAACAAGTTTTCCCACTTGGAGTAAGTTGTAATGTTCATCTGCCCTATTTCCCAGGCATGGCAGTCTCACTACTCTCATGAACTGGCTGTTCCTCCTGTGTCAATCCCCAGCCCGTGCATGTATCTCTGTGTATTTCAGTACTGTCACTTCAGCTTTATACTGTTCACTTTAATCACCTTGCAGGGTTCAAAGGACACCCGGACATATTTTTGTCTCTAGTCTCTGAAACATTCACCAAAAGTTCTAGTGTAAAGGATTTATGATATTTCCTTAGTTCACAACATTTATGTCCTTACCATACATCCGTTAGACTCTACTTTTTTTACTCTGCTAAAGTAGAATGATGCACAGGTGCAATTGAACTGACAAAAGTGTTAATGTTTTTCTAGAACAGATCACTTATATTTAGTACAACTGACATTTTACTCATTGTTCTCATTAGTACCCACATTTATTCCAAAAGAATTGTGAAATGAAATCATCAGAAAGCTACCAGCTGCACAAGTCTTCTGAAGCCTCTGTCTGAGTCTGTCTTAGACATTACAAAAACATGCAAGAAGGCTTAGAGATAGCCTCAGAAAAAAAAAAAAAAGAAAAAAAAAAGAAAAAAAAGGAATATCCAGGTGGCTTTTTAACTGCGGAACACAATAAAGTAGAGTTTGGAAAGTATTCCACAGAAATATAATAACAAAAAAACCCCAAGATATGCCATTTACAAGTTGAAATATATAGTGCTGTGCCTTTGCACAAGCCGAGATCAGTAAAGCAGACTGAGCTCGCTCTGCAGGGTTTGAGAACTGTGTGACAGCCGAGTTTACAAATGTGTGACTGGCAGCTTACAGGTGTGCTGAGTAACACTAGAAAATCTTTTAAGGCTTAAGGTTAATGAAGGTTAATTACTCTGAAACAGCATTTTGTGGATTTCAGTAATAATTGCCTGAACTGACAGCAATGAATTCCTGCCTCCATTTTGAGAGCACTTGGGAAATTACTTAAAAGCGTGTGAGAAGATTTATCAGGAACACATTGTAGTTGTAAAAGAAATGAAACCCTGGAAGGACAGCTAAGCATCAAAGGGCAGGGCCATCAAACACAGCCCCACAATTTCCATTAAATAATTCAGACAAAGAGTCAATAGATTTATCAGCCACACATATTTACTGCCATGTGTTTGACAGGACTTTGATGCTTTTGCATTGAAATTCGCTTCCAGATACTAATCTCAGATATTAATCCAAAGATAATAACCAGACGGCTCTCACACGTTTGATTACTTGCCGAAATATTTATCATCTTTGCTGATTGCGTCTTATCTCAAAGCCAGACCCTGAGCCCAGAGAAGTCATCAGCTTGGTTCCAGGGTAAGAGCTGCCAAGCCCATTGTGAGGAGTGTTACAGAAGTCAAAGGGACCACACATGAAACGAGGCACTGAAGTTCAACAGTAAAAGTCAGCAAGACCTGGCATTAGATTACAAGGTCTTCAGAGCAAAGACATTCCTGATTTCCCAGGCACAGAAAGACAAGACGTAAAACTCTGATACTGTTAAAACAGAAATGAAACTTTTCTAACTTCACTGGTACTGCATGTTTATCCACTGCCATCTCATCTGTGCCACACTGTTAAACTGCAGGAACCATCCCAAGTGGTACAGATGAAAGTCATTTGAGGCTAACTATAGGAGGAGTTCCTACTATCGCTCATCTAGGGGTTGAAGTGGTGTCAGCTCTCTGCTGATTCTTCACCCTTGTCCCATACACATGATACAGAAAGCAGCACAGCCATTAGGTGCTCACAGTGAAGCAATCCAGACTAAGCATTTTCCAACAGCACAAAATGAGGCAATTTACCAGGAAGAGAGGGAGTTGCATTAGCATGAAAAAATTCTAAGTTATTCACAAGATGCTGAAAGAGAAGGAAGAATCATCAATCCTGAGCACTGGAACCATGAGGATCCATAAGGATTTTACATGATGCTAGGGAGCCCAAGCCAAGTAACCACTGCTGTAAGCGGAGCTGTGAGGGGAGCAGAGCAGTAGCACTGCCTCCCTGCAGAGCTCTCACATATTTGGAGAGAATCTGGCCTCTTGTGTTTTCCACTTAAATTTTCTGACAGATAAGTTAGCGTAGTTGGGAGCGACCCAGGAGTTCTGCAGAAAATCTGAGCACGAGTGTCTCACAGGGGGTACTTAAATGCGGTTGCAAGGACAATAACAAACACCAACTGATGAATGTGTTGTAGTTTGCCAGTGGCAGTAGAGTTAACACAGCCACCACCATCCTGCTGGTACAAGATAGGTGAACATGAAGGAGGCTCAGGATTAGAAGTGCAACCACCTTGTCAGGGATACACAGAGACTTCAAACACACCCATCTTGGGACTTGATGGATGCAAACAGACTCTAAGAGTAGGCAGGTTTTAATGCTATTTCAGAAGATGACTTCTGAAGACCACAAAGTCAAGAGCTACGTTCAGACTGTGACACTGCAAAGGGAAACCACGTGAAGAGTCTGCCACATGGTAGCCCAGGGCTGCACACAGGAGTGTTACCTGGGATGGAGTAACATACCTGCTCCCTGCTAAATGCTTTAAGTGGTGACTGCTCCTTCTTGCAGTTAAGCAGTAAGTGCTGCCTTGCTGCTCACATCATCTTCCCATGCTGTTTTCACCCACAGGTTGCTCAGTTTTGTGCCAGACGTGCAGACTTGCCGGTGTTCAGAGCCCAGCAGTGCCCCAGCTTCTCCCTTCCAGCAGTTCCTGGCCAGCTGCTCCTTTCTGCTCCACATTGCCCTTGTTAAACTATTGGCCCCTGACATGGAGAGGCTTTTTGAGAAGATTGGTTAGGAAGAAAGGAAACGAGATTAAACAGAATGGGTCACTTGAGAACACTTGCAGAAATTTTGTCTTTATTTGCTTGGTCTGGTAGCTTTGGAAGATAGGAACTCCACATGTTTTATGGTTACATTTATATAACAAATAAAGTCTTTAATTACAGCAACCCTTGCTTTCAAGCAGGCAGTAGGGAAGCCAAAAGAAAAATAGAAGTTTTCAGTCAGAGTAATAGTGTCTGATAATCAGAAGTGTCACAAAATCCTCTGAAAATTAAAAATGGAGTAATAAAATATTTTCCTCATTTACTAAGTTACTGTATAATCCCTCATTTCAAACACTGTGGTGTTACCTATGGCAAAGAGTGGCACCTCCTGCTTTGCTTGGAAGAGCTTCCCTGCTGCTTCCTTGCCGTGCCACAGCATCCCCGAGCCCACACGGCCGTCTGACAGTCATGCAGAGTGCAGTGTCAGAATCAGGGTATGAATGCAGTTGGATTTTTGAAGGGAAAATAGAACTTGATACTTCAGCTCCCACAGGGTACCACCACAGAGACTATTTTCTGTAAAATGAAACCAGTGGAGTGATGTTTTACACCACAATATCACATAAAAGGCAAGACAGTTGGCCCAGTGATACTCCTACACAGACAAATTCCTGTGTCTCTGGACAGGTTCACATTTCTTTATCTGGCAAGCACAAAATTGTAGCCTTTTCATTTAGGGAACAATTAAACTAATCCCACAAGATTTCATGTTTAACTAGGTTTGTAGGGAACAAGTTTGTAGTCTGCATTCAATCAAGCTCATTTGACTTTCAGAAAATAGGGGCAAACCAGTATATTTGCAATGCAAAATTCTAAGCTTCCTGAAATGTGTGAGTCCTGCTAAAACTTTGGTATTTTGTCAATAGACTTCTTTCTTCAGTCTGCCTTTAATCTTCCAATTAAGCAATGTAAGCCTGCTTCTTTCATTAAAATAAACTGGTGTACACTAAAGCACTTGACAAATACATAACAATATAAACATGAGCACACAGGCTCAGTAAAAGCTGCTGTTGGCATGACAGTGACATCAGCTGCGCTCATGACAAGATGCAGGCTCTTGGCCTTCAAAGTCTCACCTATTCAAAAGCATGGTTAGGCTCTGTGCTCTTTTCAGTGTGGTTTGAACTGGGGTTGGATGCAGCTGTGGCCACGATGATCTGAATTCAATGAAGTTGAAAGAAGACAATAATTCAGGTTCAACTTTGGTTTTTGAGAAAACAATGGTTCAAATCAATCTTTGGTTTTGGTTCTACTTCCTGCTTAACAGCTGTGTAAAGAAAAACATCTGGAATAGTATCCCAGCAGGGCCAATAACTGAGGCTGCTCTTTCATACTGTCCAGATAGAACCAATAATAACAAAGCTTTCAAGCCAATTTTCAA
The DNA here is from genome assembly GCA_035583185.1 of Anabacerthia variegaticeps. NCBI lineage: Eukaryota > Metazoa > Chordata > Aves > Passeriformes > Furnariidae > Anabacerthia > Anabacerthia variegaticeps. The sequence continues at coordinate 15,681,257 of JAWWEW010000078.1, read as the reverse complement.
CAACAAAAACCAAAAAACCTCCAACCAAACAAGAAAACTCCTTTTGTGCCTTACAGTCAATAAGTAGCCAGGACTGCAAACGGGGCTTGGAGCATACTGCCTCCATTGGCACCAGGCAGGGAAATGGGACGAGACCTGCCGCTCTGGCTCTGCAGGAAAGAGGCAGAGCACAGCTCACATATACACCGCTAATTCCCTCCTGCAGCCAAGCTGGCCGCACGGCTGCGAGGGCCAAGCACGGGCTGAGGCCCCGCCAGGAAGCTCTAACCACCTGATCCTCCTGTGAGATGCTGAATCCTGGATCCGAGTGCCCCGTTATGCCAGCACTACCTCTGATGCCAGCTGGTGAGAAGCGCTGCGCTCAGTGCCTCTCTTTGCACCTTCTCGCTGCTCTGCTCAGACACGTCTCTGACTGTTTTTAGTGAACTCCTTTGAACCCAGGACTGTGTCTTTGTTCCATGTTCTTACAGGGCCTAACACAAGCCAGTCGGTACTTGGGAGTTGGGCTCCAGAAGTTGCATCCAACTAGATTTAGTGGGGAAGCATAACCCATACAGGGCATGCAAAGCTCCCTGGGGTGGTCTCAACTCCTGCTTACATCTGGGCAGTTGCCCCATCATCGTGTGTCTTGATCATGATATGTGACTACTCCACTGCCTGAGGTCCAGCCCAATTTCAGAGAACCACAGTTGCTTAAAAATAAGCCAGTAATGCAAGCCTAGGAAAGGGAGGGGGCACACCAGGGAATGTTCACAGGTCACAGAGAAAACAATCAGATGTGCCCCCAGTGGCCATTGCCTTAACTAAGAGCCCCCAAAGCCAACAGTGGCTGCATAAAATTTAAAATTGCTCCTGGTCTTTTTTACCACATGCTGCTCTCATGCATCAAACAGGCCACAGGGACCTCTCAGAGCAGTTCTGTTTTCATGGGACAAACCACTGTTCATGTGCTTCTCCACCTGGAACAAACACTAGCTGTTCACTCCTTTCAGACACACACCACCTCAGCGTCCATTGGGAAGAAGGTAAAAAATGTCCTTGTATCAAATTTTTGATGTCTCACTGTTTTTCAAGATGAGTTACTCATCCCTTTCCCCCTCCCTGCAAACTGAGGCTGTACAATGCCAAGAGGAAAACAAAGAACAAAACTGCCAATGATTAAACACCATTTGGCAATTCTGTGTTAAAGCTGTGATCACTGCTCTCTTGTTGCAAGAGTTAATGAAGTTAGAAGAAGGTAAAGCAACAGCAGGATCTGGAGTTCTCTTTCTGGGTACTGCATTTCAGCTCCATAATTCCCGCAATTTTAGCTTTCTTTACAAATGAAGATTTACTGGTGCTTATTTGTATTTACCAAGGAGGGAACAGAAACCGAGCACATTTACAGCCAGGTCTCTGATCTCCTGTTCCATGACTTACAAAACCGAAGATACATTTTCAGGGTGGTGCTCGCACTTGTAACATTCACCTCGGCCCTACCCACAGACCCTCCGCTTTTAAAATGTACCAAATCCCTTCAAACTAAGTTTCCGTGAGCCTGTGTATAATCCTATAGAAGGCTCCTAACATCTTTGCTAAAACACAAATTCACTTGAAAATTACAGGATGCTGCCTGGGTTTTTTTAACATATTCAAGTTGTGAATACTAATACAGCTACTGAAAAGAAACAGACCTAATTACAAAATAAATGGTGACCTAATTTTCTTTATTTCTTATCAACAAGTTTTCAGACACTGCTTGTGCCATCTGAACCCTTTTGGAAATCCTGATGATGTTTTTCTCCATTTGTATTATTGAAATGTGTCTCTGGCAGCTTTGTGCCACTGAGTCCTTAAAAAATTGTTGAAACAGACATATGTGTACAACTGAAACAGAAGCAAAACAAAGTCTCAATAATCACATGGATTTATCCTCTTTGTTCAAATGTTGGATGTCAACTACACAAAATACCAAAGTATTTTATTATAGGGATGTAAAGTCATTCCATACAGTCTTCCAAATATCCAACTTGTATTTCAGATGCAGATACCAAGAGGGGAAAGTCTCCAGCTGTCTAGAACTCCAAATTTTCTCATTTGTACTGTCATTTAACATAAGACAAAATTTAAGACCAGACTTTAACTGTTTCCAAATGTTTTTGTGTGTGTTTCTACTGAAACTTTTAACTGTTATCTAGCACCAGAATTCTTAAACAACAAATGCTCCCACTGTCTTCCTTTAATTTTGTATTCAGACATTTTTCTGTTGAATGCTTGGTATCATACATTAATCACAGTAATATATGATAAATACTTAATGACTCTGAGAGCAGAAGGATCTTGGGCAAATTGCAAATACAAATGATTTGAAGAACAAATACATGGAAAACTCTTAATCCTGTGGGGAAACGACTGTAGATAGAACAGTGGCAAAACCAGACTCAGATTATAACTTTAACTTCAAATCTCCGAAGAAAGTATTCATCCTTTGAAACAATCTCAGAAAAGCTAAATATGAACTTTACTGAGGAAAAAATTCTCCATGCACAGTAGAAACCTGAACCAAAGTACATGTGGGAAACACAGCATACTGCACTGAAACAAAACAGAAGGGGCTTAAAAGTCTTCAATCTAATCCTAGCATGTGTTAGACTTTTTTTTTTTTTCCCTGGAAAAGACAACACAATGCAAAAAGTAACTCAGTTTAAGCATTACTTTCTTTGAGACCTACAAATGAGCACAGCCTCCTCTGGGACTTTTGAGTGGCCTATAGGCATGTGTGTGCGATGAAACACTCCGAGTCAACAACTCGGATAACGCTCCAACACTTTGCAAGCCCAGATGAGCCGATGTTTGTTTGATGCACTGACATAAGTTTTTCCACTCAGAAAGAAAATGGTTTGTTTTGGGGTGGGCTACAGGAAAAGGTAAACATCTATTTTGAAGGAGTGTTTGGCAACAAAAGTAAAATATTAAGAACTATTGTCTTGGTTCCAGGGTGCTTTATTGTTCCATTTAAGATAATTGGAGCATTGTAGTTAATAGAGAGACCTATGCAATAATTTACTACTTAGGCATTTTAGCTTTTAAAGTAATTTTGTTCATCCTGGAGACGAGAAAGCTTTGAGGAGACCTCATAGCACCTTCCAGTGCTAAAGGGGGCTACAAGAGAGCTGGAGAGGGACTTTTTCCAAGGGAAGGTATTGATAGGGTAAGGGGTAATGGCTTTAGGCTGAAGGAGAGCAGGTTTAGACTGGGTGTTGGGAAGAAATTCTTTACTGTGAGGGTGGCAAGACACTGGAGCAGGTTGTCCAGAGATTTTGTGAATGCCTCATCCTTGGAAGTGTTCAAGGCCAGGCTGGATGGGGCTCTGAGTAACCTGGTCTATTGAAAGTGTCCCTGCCTGTGGCAGGGGGTTTAGAACTACATGATGTTTAAGGTCCCTTCCAGCCCAAACCATTCTAGGAGTATGCAATATGTTATGGTGCAATTTACAATAAAGAAAAAAACACCTTCAGTGGTATATCAATAATTTATTGTTTTGCATAAGAAGGTAAGATCAGATTTCAGGTAAGACATCAACCAAGGACCTGGTGGCAAATTCAAGTATAGAGCTTGGTACAATCTTAAAAAATGCTACCCTTTGACTACGGCAAACAGCTAAAACACAATAAAAACATCTGGACTTGACTGTCAAAACATACAGTTCTCTAAAAACCCACACAGCACAACTTGGATATGTGGAATATTGGAAACATGTTTAGTCATCTCGTTCCCAAATTCTTAGGAGTCAAAGGAACAACCTACTCCGCTGCTCCCCTTGGTATCCCAGAACAGTTCAGCACACAGGCTCAGCATCCATCATGATAGGCAGGCTCCTGTCCTCTTGAAACTGTTGGGCTAAGTCATTTATTCTGCCTTGACCTACTGTCATCTCTGCCTGCCTCGTGGAGGCCGGGGCTTTGACTTTAGCTTTTGAAGCTAACACTGCAATAATGTTGATTTTTCAAAAGTAATCTAGTGATGTAATTAAAACCATTTCTCCCTCCTCAAAGACTGTGCACGCTTTACTCTGTCGGTTGGATTTATGTTTTTGAGATTCCCTTTCTTTTGCAGGTGTTACTATTCAGGAATTAGCTCCTGGCTCAGGGACGGGGCAGGCAGCCATCTGTCTGGGAGACTCCTGCCAGGACTGTACCGAGGATCAGAGGGTCAGTGTCTCTGTAAATGCAGCAAAGCACCACACTGCTCACTGCTGCTCAGGACAGCTAAGATGTGTAGAAGATCCTCCTCAACCACACCATACCAGGAATGGAAATTAAATTAATTTCAAAAGGACAGGAAAAACAGCCTGCAGGACAGCCAGAACTGTTTCTACCATGGAGTTTGCAGATTATTCTAGCATCTATTTCATAAAGAGAGAAGCAGGTCCCTTATGTGACCGTGACAATGCCCCAATGTTCTGAGACAGCCCAGGTTAGAAGCAGTGTTAATAGTATTTTAATAAGGTTACTAAAGCTCCTCTTGTTGGAAATGGCCAGATCCTGAGAGATGCAGAGTGCCCTCTCGGTTTCAAGAGATGGTGAAGGCATTCGACATCTCACAGGGAAAGGCAAACTGACCCGCTGATTTCCATATCCCCTGAAAAATAGTTTAATTTTCAGCAATTGAAAAAAAATAGAAAATGTTTTCTCAACTCACATAATTTCTATGCAATTTAATTAATCAACAAATTCCTATTTATGTTACAAAAAAGTTTTAGTCCACCAGGAAAACGGTGAAATTTGACCAAAGTTACATTATATCTGTTCAAGCAGAGCATGTATCCATACAGGGACTCCGTACATCTGTAACTCTTGCATAAACATTTCCAGACTCCTAGGGATTTTGCTGTTGTTTCTTGCATTTCATTTGTTTTATACAACTCTAAGCCAAATGCAATGACCCACATATTAAATACACATTTAGAATAAAACTGCAAAATCTGATGGCTTTATCAACGTACGAACTGAAATAAAATATTTACATGGAATGTTGAGCTCCATTTACAGAGACTGTTTCAAATTACAGACCTAGTAATCTCTTTAATAAATGATCACATTGACAAGAAATTTAAAAACCTAACATCCCTTTTCAACCCTTTCATAAATATATAAAGTTTCACTAAATTCTTTTTTCTTTAAACAAGACAGCTATATTCTCTTTACAGATTAACATGAAATAATGGTTTCCTGTTTGAATGTCACAGATGGGATGATCTGAAGTCAGCAAGTTCCTATACACATTCTGTACTTACAAGACATATTCACAACACAACACAGGGGTGTTACTTGGTCTTTACATCTGTACTCACTTCCTGCATATTGATAGTAAATAAAGAAAAATACCAAATTATATATAATAAAAATACATCCTCTAATATACATTTGTTTACACGGCCACATCAAATCTTAAAATGGGGTTTCCAACTGTGTCTGACCAGTGACAAGGGTATTTTTTATAGTGAAGTCTACAGCATTAATTCATTTTTGAGTGGAGACGAAATACATGTTACGCTACTAAAAGTACCATTACATACTCAACAACAGACAGAATTAATCTCTTGCAACTGCTTCCCAGATATCCAAGATTTCCTCACTGTTTGAAAATTTCTGATGGGAAAATTGTTCTAAAGGATACTATAAATAGTTTAAATCAATTTAAAGGGGAAAAAAAGTTATTTACTTTGTTGCTATTCATATCATATTCATTCATAACTTTGCCACTGATTTCACAGCAGATTAATCCCAAAGACTTTGAAGTTACATACATACTAACTCACTCTTTTTCCTATTTAAATAATTATTCCCATTAATCTTTTTGTTGTGCCACGGAACATGCGTGAGAATATTTTCAATCCATGCATGCTCACAGCTGAGCATTTCATAATTAAGCCACTGAATACATCTTTCTTTCCATGATTATGTAAGTGCAAAGGAATACTAACATCACTCTGTACATGTAAGACAAGGTTCACATCTAGAAAAGTAAAAACACTTATCTTGATATGTAATTAAAACTATGATATTTTCCTCATAAAAATGTTGGTCACTTTTGCCTGTTTCAGTTCTCTCAATCATTTAAGGGGTAATAACTTATAACTTCCAAGTGCTGATGTGCTCTTTATGGGAGCAGTTATGCTTAAAACCACTGAAGTGCTGATCTCCAGTATTGACTTGTATCTTCTGCAAACTCTCTGTTAAAAAAGCTTGCCTTGGAAACACACAGATGATGATAAAGAGGTGTTTGGCAGTTTTGTTACACTAGTATTAGCTCACTTTATGGAGCACAGTAAAACTCCAGTTTAATCTGACTGTTCTGCCCCAAATTGTGGGCAGGAGAATTGAAGACACAGGAAAATGAGACCAGGTCCAAGTGCATGAAGAGTATACCTGCTGCTCAGTAGAGTTAAAAGCCCTCCTACCAGGAAAACAGCCGTCCAGCGATGCCTGACTGTGCCCCAGACTGAGGCGCTGATACAACAGCAGATGTTTTGGCTGTTTAAAATGTTACTATGAATGTAGCCAGCTGACAGGAACCCAGAAGGTCTCGCTCTCCAACCTGTCAAAAGTTGTTTTAAGCTCACTGTAAGCTGTAGCGAGGTCATCGTTGACTATCACCTTGTCAAAAAGGTGGCCGTACTGGCTCTCCATCACGTGGGCGGATTTAATCATTTCGTGAAAATCTTCTTCCTTGTAAGATCAGTGCAATGGAGATCAGTGCACAGTCAGGCCATAGCAACACTGCACAAACTCACTCTGTACTAACGGAATCTACCTGCTTATTTCTTATCAAGAGATGGAAACTGTACTTTTAATTAGAAAAAATATAGAAATTAGAATTACAAGTGATCTCAGAGAGTATTGTCATGAGTCAACTCTGCTCAACAGACAATTCTTTCATCTCTCCCCTCGTAGTGACACAATTAGTCACTGCATGGTAGTTGCATTTTCTGTTAGCAGTACCAATGGAAAATGTTTCTGGCTGTTTACTTTGATGATACATTTAAAGTTTCATTACTTAAGTCTCAGCTTGATATTACCAGGTGATATATTACAGCACAGCCTTTTTTCTTTGAAGAGCTCAGTAAGAGCTGTTCTGTGCCTGGTTCGATCTGGCTTAATGGATTCTCTTCATGTTTGGGAGGGGAACAAATTGTAGCAATTTGTTTAAATAACTTTGAGAGATTAAACCTATCCTAACTAAGCAATATCCTGAAGATTGCTCCTACGAATGAGCTCCTCTTACTTTTTATATATCCCAAACCAACATTTTCTTATCGCATGTAATTTCCAAACTATTTAAATGCACAGAGATAGTCTGACTATATCTGTGACTCAGATACAAAACTTGAAACAAACCCTAAAAAATCCTAAAGAACATCTGAATGAGGGACAATGATACACATTGTAAATGTCAATAAAAAGTCTAATGATTATCAGCTTTGTTGTACTTTCAAATAAAATAATTCATTATCTTACAAGGAAGCAAGTAAATTACTGTTGAGTAATCTAAATTTTCTATTGACAAAAAGCAGCATTTCTTATTTGCTTCGGTTTTTCTTCTTCTTTCGTACAGTGTTCATTTCCCTATAACACTTAAAAGACTCCTGTTTTTCTAATCCACAAATATGGGCTTTTTGTTAAAGTAGCATTTACTTTTTAAAATGATTCTTCATATTTGAACTTTCCTCTAAATTAAGACCCCATAATACAGTTGATAAAACAAGGAAATTTTTACATTTGAATAGAAACATCTAAGCCCAGATGCAATTTTTTTAAAGGAAATCCACAGCATTATCTCTCAAAAAATATATTTGTACTGTAGGGGTTCTTCAATAACATAAAATCAAAAGACCATGGAAAAGGTAAGTACCCATGAGCATATCAAACAATGAAAACACCATAGTAAACAGGCGATGTGAGAGAGCTGGGAAGCACCAAGATGCTACATGTAAGCCCTGACAAGTGCTGTCAATGAGGTTCAGTGATCACCTTTATTTTTAAGGTAAACCACTACAACACTCTTAACTTGTTCTCATGTTTTACCATGTCTAATTAAGTACTTACTGTAAAGGGTTTTGCAGTTCCCTTATCATCCTTACTTGAAATAATCTTGGCATTTTTTCTGGTCTCTCTCAGACGGTCAAGTGATGGAGGCTTTATAAATATAACAAATGGTTTAAACTCATATGTCCGCAAGTGTTTCACTGTCTGGGAAGAGCAAAGATTTTAACTAGTTAGTTTATTTTGCACAGTTGAATTTATTGTAATAAAAGAAACTCTCCACTAACTAAAATAAACCCATAAAGCACTTTGAAGGCAGGTATTTTTCATTTACTGCCATCCTGCTCTGCTGACTGGCACTGATTCATGTAAGGAGAATTTTCATGTGAATGGCAAGAAAACCATTTCTCTAAGGGTGATCATTGCTCTTGATTTCTACATGCTGCTGGTAAACCCCATCAGTCCAGGAAAGGCTCGGGTGTGCACACCAGCGCCACTGGCAGCAGGAGGATGGGGGGGAAGAGCAGCTATTCAGGACAGGAGGGAAAGTTCAAAAGTTCAATGGATTTTAGCAGGAATAACACTTTCTGTACCCATGCAAAGGAGCAAAGGAAGGTGTCTGTGACACTTGGTCACAAGAGGTCAATGATTTTTCTCTTCATTACTTTGTGCACACCACACAACCCCCTCTGCTGTTCACTCTTCCTGTGTGAGCCAAGTGATGCTACGTGTGGAATTAGAGACAGGTCTATGATTTGGACTGCAGCACAGGGTGAAGTAGGGATGGCCAGCAGCTCAGGGTAGTGTATGGACAGCCAGAAGCTTTCTGTCCTCTCCACACTGCCAGGATCCACAGGAAAATTCCACGTTAGAGAGTGGGATCCCAGACGAGTTCACAAGCTTAGGCCCCAAGAGAATTGCTGGAAAACAGGGCTGTGTGGGACAGGCAATGGTCTCACAGAGCAGGAGCCCCTGCCTAGCTCCCCTCCTCCCCTGACAAAAGGTATGGCTTCCTGGCCGTTCCTCTGCCAGTGCAGCCCTGCCCTGCACGTCAGGCACAGCACTGCATCTGAAACTGCTCCAGAAACTGTGCATAAGTCGTACACTGGCCACCCTTGGAGAAGTGCTCTGGCTGGGTTTAAACAAACTAGTCCAGCTCCTGGAAGCACTGTGGTTATTAGGAGCAAAAAAAATTCCCCATGGAGCTGTTCAGCAGGCTTGAAAGACAAGGTCAATGCAAGAAAAAATGGTTTAGAGAGGAATGTTCTTAACAATTATCCAGCCAACATCACATTTAGTGCATTCCTTGACTCATGTCCACCCTGCATGGAAACCTTTGGCATGAACAGTCTAGTGAAACACGTGAGATGGAGTTGCTGGACTGGGTGATACCTCAAAGGTGTTCTAAAATTAAAATTTCAGAGAGAACTTTTAGCCCAAACTAACAGAAAGATTAGTAGAAATACAGGAGCATTCTGTAATTGAATCTTTGGTATTATGCTGCAGACTTCCAATTCACTTATTTACTATCTGTGTACTTGCCAATATGTATTTAGGTTTTCTTCCTCTTCTTTCACAGAGCTGTGATAAAGGTACTCAGCAAGCCCACTCAACAATCATACCATGTGGGATAAAATACCCCTTTTCAGAAACAATTTTTTCCTGGAATCCCAATATGCAATATGGCGAAGTGCAAGAGTTCAGAAGACATGGTTACTTACATGAGGCTGCACATCCAACAAACAAACTTTGTTTTTAGCTAGAACTGATCGAACAGAGTCTAAGCTTGTACCATAGTAGTTGTTCTTATACTCGCCATACTCGATAAACCTGTGGCAGAAGGTGAAAAAACTGGAATAATTTCCATTTTTTTTCAGAAAAAAGCTTACCAGTTTGGTTTATAAGATTTAATTCGGGAGCAAAAATGTTGTACTTTACATGAGAGTTTTACCATGTTTTATAAAGGAAATGCTGTCAAGTACTTCAGCATGTCAATTTTAAGAAATCTTCTACTTTACCGCTTTCAAATCAGTAACACCTGCTTGTATTACAGCTAAAGAGAAAAAAGTACTGTAGTCCAACAGCCCACTAATGTTTTCCATCACCTCTTTTTCTGAACTAATGCAACGCAATAAAACAGTGGATAAGCTAAACAATAGAAACTACTGGAATTTCATTGCACACTACAGAATATCCAAATTCTCTGTCTCAGAAGAGGAGGAGGAGTGACGACGGTGCTAATGGAACCAAGGCGGCTGGTTATTTGCTATAAAAGTACAGGCGCTATTTGCCAGAAAAGCAAAGCACAGTTTGAAGTTTCAATAAAACCCACAGCTTTGTGTCTAATACACTTTTGCCCTCTGAAACACTGGGACAGAATTTCAAGCTACAGTATTTTACAAGCTGCTGGAGAGAACGATGCTACCATTGTCTTCATTTTAGTTTGCTTCCTAGAGGGTGTACAGGCAGGGGCTTCACTGTAGATCTCTAAATTCAAAAGCAGAGGAAGTGCCTGGCCTGAAAGAGAGCAGAACTATGCAAACATTGACTCAGGCACGTCTGCAGGACTTCCATGGCCCTCCCTCCTAGAGCTGCAATGCTTTTTTGCTGTGACAGAAGATGCTCTATTAAAAGAGTGCTCCCCCATGCTAAGCACCTACAACTTCTGTGTCTTAAGGAGCTGAGGTATTTAAACTAATTGGAAGCTTAGAAAAGGTGGTGTTTGCACATACTGCTTTTTTTTTGCTGTGTGTTTTTTGCCAGCTGCTTATATAACAAAATGTAATTTTAACACATCTTCAAATCACTGCAACTTATACTCACTTTGAGTTATTATCTAAAATAACAACCAGCCCCCATTCTATAATAAAGCCATTGTTTTAACTGCAGTTCTAGTTAAAAATCTCTTCAACATACTTGTTATTCTGTACGTCTGTCTCAAACAAGTGCTTGGAAATGAAAATGTATTCGACACCATCACTTTCTTGGCTTCTCCTTGGACGTGTAGTGTCTGCAATTTCATTAGATGAAAAAAAAAAAAGAAAATATGTACAAAACAATATAATGCAAACCAGTTCAGAAAACACTGAAAAGCACAAAACCTTTCTGCAATTCTAAGTATATAGCATGTCCTTCACTTCTGAAGGACATAAGGTTGTTCTGGAGCTGGTAGCTGGCACACAAGAACATGTCAGGACTGTGTTTTAAAAGTGTGCAGGAGAAAACCTACTGGACAAGTATCAGATTATCATTTTTTATTAACTAGTGGAAAAATCCAATAAAATGAGGACAGCGGAATAATAAAAGGAGCAGCAGTCCATAACAATTACCCCAGCCTTGCCTCTTGTTAAACTTATTAGCATATGAGATCATAAAGGGAAACAAAGCTCAACAACTCGATTTATAAAATGTTATGTTCATTAACAACACTTGTAGCTATGGTATGTGGAGCATGATAATAAAAAATCTGGGGTGTGAATTTTATGTTTTAGTGCTTTTCTTTTTCTGGTGATCAAAATTGAACTCCGTTTTCTTTCAGTAGCCTTGTAGTATTTGCAGTTCTGACTTTCCCCCAAGTACTAGGTATAATATATATATATTATACATATATATATAATATATATATACTAGCTTAGAAACTTACTTTTGGGGGTTGCCACTTATGATTAATAAACCAGGAAGTCCTATTTCATACAAGTTGTATGTAACAGCATCAAGTACTGCCCATCACATATGAAAATAAACAACCTGCTCTACAGCAATACAGTCTTAAATGCCATTTGATAGCACACTCTTAGGCTGACACAATGAAGAACATTTCCAAGGCAGAAACCCCAGTTCTCCCTCCAAGTCCTGACTTACTGAATTTCAGGGAGACAGATTTCTTTACGTGTTTCTTTTAAATTATAACCACAAATTTGGAAGAGAAAAGAAAGAAGGCAGCTTGATGAATACTGGCAAATTTTTGAGAAATATTTTTGGGCAAATGATTGCATATGCTTCAATGTGTTAAATATTTTGGGAACATCTGTCTTTTCTTGCTGTTGTTGTTTTCAATACCCAGCTGAAGGAAATACGTGCAAATGAAATTACTTGCCAAACCAAATGCATTTGTTTTTCTACATTGCAAATTCATTCATATATATACTTTACAGAATACCTGCACTTGCAAAAAACCTGTGACCAGCATCTCCCAAATTTGGACTCATTTTAGAAAGATCCCTAAAGGAGGCACAAGGACAAGCAGAAAGCAAACCAAGAAGTGAAGTCCAGAACTGCTGAGTTTTTCATATTAAAGAAAACCCAATAAAGTGTCATAGAAGTTAACACAGCACAATGGTATTCAGTTTTATAAAAATCACACTATGTGTTCAGGGGAAAAGAGAAAAAAGAATCACCAAATCAACTTTTCTAAAGCTAACCAAAGGGATTTAATTAATCTATCATAGATTAAACTGTTTATCCTCAGTCTTTATTCTTCAGCCTAATAGATAAAGACCATTCTGCTGAATGCAAGCATTGTAACAGGATGTTTTACTGCTTTACAGCCAAATCCAGGGTGTTCTTCAGCTGAGATTCATTTACTAAACCTTACTGACATCAATCATGTTAAACTTGTACTAGAAGTGTACTGCTATGCCTCTGAGCCAAAACATCTGATCAATTTAACCAATGCTATTTAACACAGAACTGCAGCAGCACTTTGAAAAATTAGAAAAGTGATTTGAATGCCAAGCATGCATTCAGGGACCCAAATTTGAAGGTGTCTTAAAGGTAATACAATAATAAAGGCTAATAATGGAAGTGTGTCATTAGAATAGAAGTGCATTTTTACTTACGTGGCACTGTTACCCCGTAGTGCTGGGTGTCACTGATCAGCAATTTCCGTTTAAGTTCATTCAGTCCGACCCCTACAGGACCTGAAAGAAAAACACTGTCCTGTTTCCCAACAGCCAGTTCTCTCTGGTCTTCAGGTGCAAGTACTCTCCAAGGTGAGACTACATGGCATGTAACTATGACATATACTGCCTTTTAATCAGTCATTTGCAAATGCCCATGGTTTTTTTGGCCTCTCCTAGAATACATAGCGCGGACAAATTCCAGGGGATCTAGTTGGCAGTTACTCTGCTCTGACTTTATTACTGAAGAAAAATCAGTGAAAAAAAAAAGTTGCCGGAATAGCAAACTTTCTTTTCAACAGCAACTACTCTCAGTATGCACCCATGTCTATCCTCAGTCCTACTACAGACTTCTGCACACTAATCTGCAGCTTTCCAAAACAAAACCTGGTTTGGCTGTTAATTCTGCCAGACTATCCCCAACTTGCAGTCTAGAGGACCCCAGCTGGCATGTGCAAAGTGCCCCCAAAGCCTCTGCACTCTGTGTGTCAGCACGGCCTTGCTTCCTCCAGCTGCTCCATCCCTTGCCTACACCAGATGCTCCAAGGGACTACTGCTTTCAACTTCTCCTCATACCTTGGAAGCACTGCTCCTTCCAGCCCCTGCTGCAGGGCGGAACACCACCTGGCTCCTGGCTGGCTGTAGCTGTCACCATCCACCTTCTGACTGTGTGAAGGTGGCATTGCACAGGGAGAGGAAGGAAGGGCAGCAATTGCCAGGTCACAACCCGTTTGGGATGTTTGGGTTTCTTCCTTTGTTGTTGATTTTCTTTTAAACTGTGCTTGTCTCCTGCCTGCTGTCTGAACTGGTCCAAAGCAAATGTTTCCTTCTTACCGCAACTGCCAAAGAGAGACCACTCTTGGAAAGAGGATGGCAGGAGGAAACAAAGACTGCATGGAATTTTTTTTGACCTGTCTCCTCCACCTCCACTTGAGCAGTGCTGTACTAGAAGCTACTGAGCAGGCATTCCTTTTGGCTTTCAGGTTGTCCCTAACTCATAGCTATTTGCCAGCGGTGCCTTAGGTCTCAGTGAGGGCACTCTGTCCTGTGAAGTCTGAAAGGCTCCATGGGCACTTGCTGCCTGCCCCCAGGAGCCCTCCATTCAGGGCTCCGGCCTGCCTGTCCCATTTTGTGGCAGGGCCATGGTGCTGTGTATGAAGGGACCTCAGCTCTGCATGCTCTTGTGTCTCTGACAGTACAGCAGCTCCCTTTCTACAGAGCCAGGTCAACAGCAGAACGCAGAGGAGAGTGAGTCATTGGAGCCCTATCAGAAGTAACGCAAGGATAATGCATGTGGTTTTAAAGAAAATTCTTGCACATCTAGTGAAACTGACACATTTACGCATGAAGAGCTTATTAACAAAGACATTTTAGACATCAGAAATACAAAACATAATAAACATTTCAATGAAGTAGTGTTGTATTGGCTAATTACTAGTCAGAGTCCAAAACCAGACTGATGCTTCAGTACCTTCAGGTGCCCAATTGCCCTGTCTGAAGTCAGAAACACATAATGATGAAAACCTTGCTACTTTGCTGAAACCTGGTCTCTCTGCAAAATCTTAAGAGTTTCTGCACTTGAAATTTCTATGTGTTTACATCAGTTAAACACACAACTACATTTCAAGTTCCATCTCTGACCTTCCTGTAAATTAATCTATCAGTATGTATAAATGTTTATTTAATATGGTGTACAGCAGCCTCTACTGGTGCATGTCTGCAGAGGACATCAATGTGTTATGTAGATAACAGCATTACTTTTGTTATAGTTTTTAAAAAAAATTCTTTTTTTAAATAGTTTAGCTACTTAAGGCAAATATAGATTTTTACAGGAAAAGTAATTAAAACTCTTAATATATCCTAGCGAAGTAGAACAGAATATGTAAAATTAAAAAGAAATCACTGTATTGCTTTCAAGCAAAAAATCTTTCCCATCAAATCTACACAAATATTATTTCATCAGTCTACATGCTGTCAAATCAACAATATGCTTTTAGCTCTATTTATATATAAAGAATCCAGGCTTCACTTCCTGCAACAGATGCTTTGGAAACTTAGCTCTAGTCAGTTTCCAGACCACAAGCTCACAATTACTCCGTCTCCCCTTCCAGATTACCATTTAAAAATCATCTTTAAATTGAACTACTGAAAGGTGTAGATTCTTCTTTTTCAGTGCTGTCTTCACAGAGAGTTCTCATAACATGGAAGGCTGATTCCTGCTTAGCAAAGCCATCCATTATGTGGATTTTTACACTACATCTCCCAAGTGTAATATACAGTTCTCTTCTGAATATTCTTTCCATTTTGATGCAGCAGAGAAAGATGCCAGTTTCTCACAGTTATGAATCTGAACACAGTTTGAACTCAGAGAATAAAGTGTCAGGATTGAAAAGGACAATCCAGATTCTTACAGTGAAATGGCAGGCATGTGGGATCCATGACAGTAGCATAGTTTTGGTTTACTATAAATCACCCCAGGCAGCAATATTTACAGTAATGGTGACAGATTTAGAGATACTTTGTTTACTTTTTTTAAGGAACATCTATATTGTTTGCTGTTGCATGTCGAATCCTGCAAGTAGAATGTAGTGCCCAGCTCACTTTATTGACAGACATTTGCAGAATTAAAACCCCAATCATTAAAATTCGCATTAAATTTTGTACCATCCAGACATGTCTGAGAAAAACCTGAAAAAACTGATATAAGTTTAGGTCTCAGAAGGGTTAACCCAACCATCCATTCTTCGCCCATCGACACATACTGAGCTCCTAGAAGTCTATTTGAAAGAAAAGAAAAAAAAATTGGGAGTGAGGTGACAATATTCCTGCTGAGATCATAAGGACCCAGTAGGAAATATGCCTTGAGAGAGGTTCTGTGGCTCAATCCTAGTACACTATAATGCAGTGACATGTCAAACTGTAACTCAGTAAGGTATGTGGTAGGAGAAGAGAACCTCATTATTTTGTGTTTCAGTACATTCTAACCAGCAGTGGAAGTGTACTTCAAGAACTGCTATTCTCTGAAATGGAATCAGTGAGTTCGCTCTGGTGTTTTCATGGGCAAGGCTAGGCACTATGTTACATCCTATGTACTCATTCCTGAGCCTTGCTGACCTTCCTATGCCTCCAGTCAGAAAGGTTTAATGCAGATAGCAACTCTAAGGCTCTTTCTGCTTTGTCAGGCTAGTTTACTGCAAGTAGCACGCCCATGGTAGGCCATTTTCCTGCACTACTGCTTTGGATCAATTAAGCTCTGAAAGCTACTACTAAACACTTGTTAAAGGTAAGTCAGAAGACGTGGAGAGCTAGAAGCCCCTTCAATTTCATCCTCCCCTGCTCTGAATTAGACTGGGCCTCATCATACTCCTTCATGATAAAACCAGAGGTGATGGATTTTTGAAAAAAAAAAAAAATCTAAGTAATACAACAAAAAGAGAATTTTTCCAGTCCCAGATTCCTCTTCTTTGCAGTAGTGACCCCAAGCACACCTTTCAGGCGAGCACCAACAGCCTCATTCAGAGACGGAGGCTTTTCTGATCATGCCACACACCAATAACAACTGCTTCATAGTTACACACCTCTGGCCCTTGTTTCCACCACTGCCCACTTAGGACAGAAGTGTCACCATGGGGGGCCACAGGATCTGAAAGGCTTTGCGTGTCTCTGGTGCACTACAAAGTGAAGTAGAACAAAACAAGTGCATTACATGCATAGAACGGTGTGTGTTTTGGGGAACTCGTGCTCAAGGTTTGTTACTGACAATCTTGCTTTATGCTAGCACTGCCCCTTCAGAAGGCTCTGACTTAGCTGAAACTATGACAGATAAAGTTATAGCATGTAGCACATTTATTCTAACTCTAAGGAAATAAAATATGTGCTACTCTGGCTCTTACAATTAACTGAAGCAGAACTCTTTGTGAGCAGGGCTTTTCCCTCATTGCCATAAATGAACATTTCAGTGTCTAAACAATACATGTCATAAAATATTATGTCATTGCTTGATAGGGCTGCTGCACTTAGGATGCAGGCAGTATCTGTGAAGGAAGACTTTAAGGATTTGTTGGCAGCCTAGGAACAGTAAGTTTCTAGAAGACGACTGGTGGCATAATATTGGATAATTTTGTTTTTAGCAGACTCATCGCATTCATAACAACTAAAAGCACAGCAGAAGTGTCTGTATCATTACTGCTTCAGATGATGTTATTTTAGTCCCAAGAATATGCAGGATATAACGAATGTATATTAACAGACCAGGTAAAATCTTGACAAACTAGTAAGTGGAGCTGAACCTGAGAGTAGTATATATCACACTACAAGGTGCCAAAAATTACTGCATGTGCAATTCATGCTCTTTAAATTAGACTAGACAAATTCAAAATGAAGTGAAGTCTTTGTTTTAAAGTTGTCAAACTCCATCCCCTTGAAAAAGGGCAAATCAAAACCTAAAAAAAACCCTTTGAAGCAGTAAATTATACATTTAGACCTAGCATAAGACAACAGACATTTAGTGCCCCCACCAATTACAGCTCTAAATTAATTATCTGTCCCTTTGTTTCCTCGTATTACTATCCAAATTATATTTGATGGATTATATTGAATGCTGCTACTGGCACACAAAAAGCTTTTTAAATATGTTCACTTTTTACTATACCTGTATTGCTTAGCTCTGCTAGTTTTTCCACATTTTGCCCAAGACATTTTTATGGTATTGGCCAGACTTAAGCTGCTCTTAATATCCAGAGAAAAACATTAGAATTACTGAAGTCTGCAATAAATTTCTGAATTGCTTTTGTTACTGAAAAAGCACACTTTCTTCATTTGATTTATTACAACAAAAATCAAATGGAATCTCTAGGCATTCCTTAGATCAGACATATGCAATTTGTTATAAAAAGTCTACTTATCACACTTTTGCACTACACTCTGTTGATGTAACTGTAAAATCAACTCAACCATGTTATTACTTGTTGTATATAGCCCACAATCTCACAGTGATCACACTAGTAGGTGGCTGATTTTTAGTGCTGGAGAGTGACAAAACTGTTCATTAAAAACTAAATTTAATGTTCCCTTGGATATGAGTGATAGAAAAACACAGCTACTCAACAGTTCCTACCAGTCCCTGACAGAGGGTCATATTTCTCTTCTCTGCTGTTTTCAGAATGGAGGAAACTTTACTAATGAAGCATCAGCCTATGTGCTACTGCCAAAAAACAATTAGCAATGAGACATTACTCAGTGGTAGCAATGGTTACTCATTACTCATGGGTACTCCAATTGTTACCTTTGAAAAGCTTAAGACAATGTACTTTCTTTTTAGGAGATTGAAGCAATGCATTTTGATTAGATAATAAATGCTATGAGGAAACCATGGTAGTGACAGATTACAGAAGAACATGAAGCTGACTAAGGATGACATGTTGAGCCTTCTGCAGCAATGCTTACATTTGTTCTTGGCCTGCAGAGGTCCACCTTGCATCCACCTTTCTTACTACTTGTCCATTTACTTATTCTAACACAGTAGGTGGTTTTGTTTCTTTCCACTTTTATTGTTAGTCCTCAATGACCTCAGGTATTTATCTTGTTCTTTCTTTCTGCTTTTTTCCCCACATAGATATATTGATTGATCTCTGAGCATTACACTGAGCTATTTATTTTGAGTTTTAGTGCAGCTTGACCGCTGCATTCAGAGCAGTAACCATAGTAGCTGTATTTTAATGTCACCTCACTCTGGTTTAGCAAAGCTTTAAACACAATCTCCTAAAGCATCCCTATACGCAAGTTGGGACATCCTGTCTAGAAAGGCGGACTACTAGACAGGTGAAAAAGTAGATCATGTTCAAATGGAAGGGGTTATTGGTCTGTACTCTACTGCTCATTACAAGAGGTGTTCCTTGGGTGTCTACCCCGAGTCATACCTGTACCAATGACACAGACCGGTCCCTTACCAAGTCTGCCAATGCCAGGTTTGCTCAAGAGCAGGGCTTCCATTCAGAGGGACCTTGATATGCTACAAGCACGGGCTAGCAGAACTTTGTGAAATTTGAAGAGGACAAACACAAAGTCCTGCAGGACAGGCTGTGGACTGACTAGTTGGATGACAAAGACCTGGGGGTCCAGGTGGGCAGCAAGATAAGCATTAGTCCACAGCACTCGCTGGCAGCAATGAAGGCCAACAGCAGACTGGGCTGCATCAGCAAGAGCTGAGCCCACAGATAGAGGGAAATGATTCTTCCCCTTTACTCAGCATTTGTTAGAGCCTGTGAGGAACACTGTCTGCAAGGAGCCCTGCACTACAACGTTGATAAACTGTATCAAAGACATCAGAGGGCCTGAAAGATGGTTGGGAGCTGAAGCACATAACCTGAGGGAGCAGCTAAGGGAACTGGGCTTGTCTAGTCTGGAAAAGAGATGTCTTATGGGAACCTATTAGCACTGCTCTGATACTAACTGAGGCCACCTCTTTACTGAGGTGTGAGGTGGGAAGACAAGAGAAACCATGATGGGAAGACAGGCTGCCAAAGCTGTTGCCATCATCAAATTGCTCTGAATTTAGTGTTAATCCTGTTGAGTGGGAGAATGACCCTCAGGTGACCGCCTGAGATCCCTTCCAATCTAAATGACTCTGTGGCAAGCATTGTGCTAATTGGTAATTCTCTCTTTTACCAGGTCAAAAATAAAGAAAACAACTCACCAACCAAAACGACAAGTCTGTATTTGTCATTAGGTTGTCGTCTATATTTTGCGACTTCTTCATAGGTTGGGATATCTGCTGTATCATACTGATCACTCTTCTTGCACTCATACATAGACTTGTTTGTTTTTTTATCTTTTCTGCTAAGACGAAAGCTTCTTCTAAAACCAGCTGCAACAAGAACAGGTTTTTTTCAAAGTAAGAAAATAAGTCTTCTCAAAACATTTGAAAACAGTCTCTTCCAAACATTCAAGGACTGGATCTTGGAATAAAAATGTGTTATATGTTTTACAAGCCAGGTCATTAGAATGACATTTCCCATGTTTTTAAGCTATATCGGGTACCTATTTAAACAGCAAAATTAAGATTACCAATAAAAGCATAACTGTTGCAACAAAAAGCTGTAAAATATAATTGCAGGAAGTTGTTAACATATTTAGATAATTTGAGTACCTTATAAATTAGTATACATATACAAAGAAATTCATGGAATCTGGACTTTTCCACACACAGTGCAGGTCTATTAAATCACCATGGCACACAGACATCAAATACGTGATAGATACCCATCTGATGGTTGAAAGGGTTAATGAGAATTAACTCCTTGAACGATTCTGTAGTGCTTACTGCTGCTAGTATATATAAAAAAAAACTGTCCCAAATATGTTTAGAAGTAAACCCAAACACTGTTAGTTAAATTCCAAAATACTAGGAAACATCTTAGACAATACACTACCCATATTATGAAATTAAAAGTTAATATTGCTATTAAATTTGCATTTACAATGGCATCAACAGTGTGACATCTATAGTGCCTGCCTAGAAAACTTGAAATTTCACAGTTTGCAAGTACTCCCAAAGGAGACAATCATAGGCATATTTAAGCAGAACAGCACAAACCCCAGCTTTTACACTATATGTTAAAAACTTATTTACTCTTCTGTTAATAATTACCTTAAAGTTTTTCAAATAAATCCTTTACATTGCATCACACTGCATTTTATCGGTATCTCTATGGCACCAGTTTTGTTCTAGAAGGAACTACAGGAAAGACTGTAAAGGACTGCAAAGCAGATTTCTCTGTCTGGCAGTAATAGAGCAAAACACAAACTATACTTTAAATAGTGGAAAAGTTTGTTTTGTTTCCCAGAACGTTTGATAGCACAGTGAACAAGTGTAAACTTTTGGTGACCCCAGATTTTCAGCAACATGTTTTCATAAACTTGTAATAGCACTTATGTTTAGGTGTTTGAGAAGTGATCATATTACAATTTTTTCTTCTAAGGTAGTATCTGGCAAGTTCAAGACTCAATTCTGCAAATATTTAGAAAGAGATCTGAAGAGAAATGCTACAGGCTTAGTCACAGACTTAGCATTTCTCCCACAGTTATTTAGTTGATGTGAGTGCCTGTATCTGTGAGAATCCACAACACCTGCATATACACAAAAAGTGAAGAAAAATTTGAGAATACAATGATGTCAAACAATTCATATTCAAAATATAATAATGTATATAAGTAAAATGAAAATTAATGAAAAAGGAGAAGACCTAGCATCCATGGGAAGGGCTGATGGCATTTTTAAGAGGTACAGTATGGTCTAGATGGAGGAGGAGATGGCTGACATAGAAAAGGGATGTAAACGTGAGATATGAAAACAGAATGAAATAAATTATTTTATTATTCAAAGAACACAAACACTGAAGTGACTGCAGTCAGAAATAGATATGCCATGTTGGAAAGCTTACACACCCATAAGAAGGCCTGGGAGATCTTGTCTACCCTAGGATGAAGTCCATCATGACATGAGAATGTTCTCTTGTTCATAACTATGCCTAACTGCACAGACAGTTACATAAAGAAAGGTTAAAAGTAACTTTACCAATATGGACACACGAAGTAAGTTACAAGTTTCCCAAGGCGTCATCTAAAAAAACCCCAAAACGAAACCCAAAAAACATGTGCCTTAAAAGCTAAAAATTATTCTATTTTTTTTGGTGTTTTCTTTTCCCCCTGTAATCATTTCATGGAGAAACAAACAAACAAACAAACAAACAAAAAAGAGAGAAAAAATACAGAATTCCTTCTTCATCACTGACTACTAAATGGTTTACAAGATAAAGAGCTTTGTCACAAACCCCAGAATCCACATGTCTGGAAGAGGCAGAATATAAGATTAAATGAAGATAAATCAATGGTTTCCATTACAGTTTGGTGTCAAACACCAAGAGCTCTGTGCCCCTGAGTAGCTCTCCCAAAATGCCATTACCAACAGCTACTCAACCTCTGCTTACATTTTGAACTGTGCAATGTTTAGTAAAAATATTTCTTCTGCAAAATCTTCATATTAATTCAACCCCTGCTGTTAGGTTTTAGTATGGCTATTTGTAACTTGCTCCCCTTTTCTCCATTCAGTTTCTTCAGATTTCATTACCAAACTACCAGGTGTTTTATTTAAGAATTTTCATTCCTTTAATTCCTTCAGAAAGGGGAAAATCTTCCAGGGCTGTCTTCAGGCTGACTGTCACTTTTACAGCCTGCAGAGGAAGCATCACTCAGGTGACATCACTGCTAACAAGGGCTTCCTCAAATAAAACATTTGATGTTTCTGTGACTGAAACTTATTGGTAAAATGAAAATAGTAATATTGTCCTGTATATTAAGAAGGTCCAACCACAATTTCAACTAGGACTTAAACATTACAGAAAAGCTATTAATTAAAAAGAACAATTAATTCAAATATTAATTATAAAGAACATGTGAGACAGTGATAATGAAGCGGATGTCCAGTACGGCTGACTTCTCTGCAGTGTGCTGGTGAACATGTTCTGTAAAACTACTGACTTTATTAAAAACCTGTCATCTGGTGATTGTTTCACCACTTTATGACTACTGTCAATTTGAAAGTCTTTTTAACTGTTCTTCAAAGCCCATCTGAACAGCCCCATACAGAAATCCAAGAAATCTTGCTTTTAAGGAGCATTCAAAAATAAGGAAAACGTACAGTTTGGAGAGAAAGGACGAGACTGTTTCAAATATATCCAACACTTTTATGATACTGCTGCTGCATTCCTGGAAATGTGATTCTTCCTCTCTCACAGCTGCCATTATATGTCCTCTCGTATGTGACTTAATTTTACTGTGACCTTCAGAAGCTATTTTGTAAAGAACTGTTAATAAGTATTTTTTATTGAATGTCTGCATTTATAATTGCATTCTATGTTGGGCAGCTATCAATGCACAAAAATATTAGGCTGAAATGAAACAATATGATACTTGCAAGGAGTAAAAACATTTATGAAAAGGCAAAAATATTCTGCTAATGATTTTATATTTTATAGCTTAGAAAAGATGAAAAACAAAACTTCATATATTTAACAATAGGGCATCATTAAAAATATAGTGAGAATTACTAAAGAAAACCCAAATCAATACTGGTATGCAAAAGAAAATATAAAGTTTCTATTAAATTATTTATTTTAAAAGCAAATTTCTATAAAGAACAAAAGGAAAAAGCATTGCTTGCCCAGAACATTTGATAATATAAATCTTGATGAATATGGAAGGAGCTGCAGGCCACACTGTCTGTGGAATATGGATCTCAGCAGAGATTAACCTTAGCTGCCAAGTATACAGACTATAAAATAAAAGGGGAAAATTCTGTCACCAAAGTGACATAGTATTCTGAACATTGAGAAGCCTGAACCAGATCACTGGTTACAGCTACATGACTAGAACCTTACTGAACAAGCAAACCCATAAACTCCTGCCGGAATGTAACAGATTTGGTGAAATAAGAGCAGCCTCTGGGAAGAAAATATTAAAAACAAATGTTCTCAAACTACTGATGTCTTCAAAACTTATAACACTTCTCAACATGAAATCAAAATCAAAAATCCTTACTAATCAACTTAATTAAGGCCCAACAACAATCCAAGAGAAACCACTTAGATCTTTAAGAATGAAAAAAAAAAAAACAACCACTCTAGCAGAAAAGAGTGATTATTCTTTTAACCACTAGTCATATACATTTGGTCATCTTAGAACAACATCCTTACTCTTACATAGAGAAATTCAGTTGGGTCTCACATGGAAATCCAAAGTGAAAACAGGCCATATGTGAAGCTGCCTCCCTTACAATATTTTAAAACAATGCTGATATAAAGCACAGTGCTTATTTAGATTACATAATTCTGAAAAAGTGGATTGCAACTATGTTCTATAAATTTAAATCCAAACATATTCATGAAAGTAGAAAGGTAATTTCTTAAAGTCAGGGAAATTAGAGGAAATAATACAACAAATTCACCTATAGTTTATGAATTCACAAGTAAGGCTCCAGAATGCTATAAAGCACTTAACACATGCTTTTGTTAATTTTCATTAAAATAAGTGCTTAAGTAAATGTTCAAATGACATCTATTCTTCCCTGATTTTAATTTAATCTTACACAATTTAGAGTGAACAAGTGCTATTTAATTGTAAATGCATTTATGAGCACCTTTTGCATTCATATTACTTACAAACATAAGTTTGGTACTGTGGTCATTATCTAGGTTTGTATGAACATAATATTTTTACGAGACATTTCTGGATATTTCCCCCCCCACCCCCAAATATTGGGGTTTTTTATACTGGCTCATATACCGAGTATTTCTATTGTTACACAGGAACTGCACAAACACAGAGCAGACTTCTTACTCTGTTTGCTTCTGGACTGATTCCCAGCTTGCACATTTGGACAGGGTTAATAAAAATTTAGATTATGTCTGGATTTTTAAGGTGAAATTGAGAATAGTAAACAGATGATATTCATCTATATTTACTGTATGTTCATAAAGGTTCAAGTAATGTAACTAGAATTTAAGCTTGGCAAAGACAAACTTCTAACATTCTCCCCAGCAACTCCTCAGGAAATTACAGACGAAATATACGATACTATATTGTGATTTAAATATTGGAATTTGGTGAAAAATCATTAAATTTTTCTGAGTCACTTTAGAGGAGAGGGTTCAAATTAACAGCAGCAAAACCCTGGATGTAACAGATCTGACCCCAAATGGTACAGACATTTTGCTTTCTGAACATGGTCTCTTCTTTTACTCTTCATGACCACCTTGTATGTGTCTAAAGTACATATCTTTGCAGAGAGGTTGACAGAATAATCTCATTCAGATTGAAATGCCAGAGCCATATGGAGATATACAGGTGTATATATATGTCCAGAGCCCTGAACCCCTAACAAGCCATAAGATCAAGTGAAAATTCATTAATTCATATTAGAACTGTTGTAGATCACTTGATTTGATTACATACTATCGAAAGCAGCATGAAACATTTTGATTTTAGGAAGTAACTGGTTTACCCACACTTGTAAAACTGTTTCTAGAATTTTGACATAGAAATGATTTACCAAACTTACCTCACACTAACTGTCCAAGGTCAACTCTTTCATCAGTGATTCACCTAATTCTGTCTACCTTGCTCTTGTAAAAGTTTACAATGTATAGACAGTTTCTCAGATATCAGTAAAACACTGTGAACTTGTGATTCAAGCCCTTTGGTGAGAATGTTTTAGGTTTTGTTTTCAGTGCAGTATGTTTAATTAAGGCTTCATGCTGCAATAATGACGAGATTTGCCTAGAAATTGTTAGTTTCTTACTAATCAAGTGCTGTAAGTGCCTACCATGTTTCAAGAGCATATACGTTCAGAAAAATTCAGATGCTCAGGACTACAACCACACTTCAAAAAACAGAGCTGTGAAACACAGGTGGACATTCCCAATAAGTTGTTTTCAAGAATCATATTTGTTTTTCTACTCTCCCAAAAAGCAACAGGCAGGGAAAAAAATATATCCTTATTGCCTTAACTATCCTTGGGATTGAAGGAATATATTCTCAGATCAATGGAAAAGAAAGAGGCCTTCCTAAGCAGGAAAGTGGACCACATCAGCTAGATAATGGTATTGGCTCCCATGTACCTAACAAAGAGTTTACAAAGTGCTTTTGCCTAGGACTCTTTTACTGCATAGACCATCCAAGTTTTAAACCTTGCACAGCACATGAGTAAGGGTTCTGTGTCCTCTCTGCAGCTGGTTACCAAACTTTTTTGTATTATTACACAGTAGTAGCACTTGTCCAGCCCAGAAAGTTTTTCCACAGCAGTTTCCTCTTTAAGAAAATACAACTGAAAAATTATTTTGGGAGAAAAGCAACCCTAAATAGGATTTGGCTCCTAATGGTTTGTGAAATAAGGAGACACTGGAGTGCATGAGACACTCTGAATTACAAATTATTGTGTCCTGTTACCATTTGGAAAATAATGGCAAAATCAACTCTCAAAAGCCTACCTGCCTGATCTTAGGATAGGATAATTTTTAATGAACACTTCTTAGTGAAGAGCTCCAATGAAACGCTGATTTCTAAACCAAACAGCTACTTATTCACAACCAGTGACTAGATTTGTGTCCTTACCCCAAAACTGGTCATATTAGTTTTTGTCTTCTGACTCTCCTCTCCGACATCTCACTTCCAACAGCACATACTCAGCACAAGAAGGCCGAAGGTACCATCTCTGGACTGATGGCAGTATATCCCTATATGAAAGCTCTCAAGAGGGGAATATTGCCAGAACTGTACAGCAATTCTCCAATAATTTTTATCAAGTTTTGCCTAAGTAGACTCCACCCTATCTTGATATTTTGTTCTTTGCATGTGGAATAATAGTAGCTTCTTCTTCAAAACACCTCCTTCCTAGACGACTAGGCTTTTTTGGTAGTGGTAGACCAAAATGTTTCAATGAAAATGGCTATAGCACCAAGAAAAGGTGGATTCTGTTTTGCCACCTCCATTCTTAAATAAAGCAGCAGCGCACTATGGTCTGACTGCAAACTCATGGACAGTCTCATCCTAAGAATCCATGAAATCGGTCTTTGAATACAGAAAGAAAAGACATAGGGATGATTTTCTTGTCTCAGAGAGATGATTTGATATGGAAAATGCAGTTCATCTGGAATCACATCCAAAGTATCATTTCCCAAACATACTAAAGATCTCAATACAATTACAATTCAACATTTAGTTGATTAACAAAGGTAAGAAATTTATTTGCAGTCTGATCAGATGACCATGAGTTCCACAAACGTGATGATATTATACCACACAGATTTTGTGAAAAGGTTAAAGTTCTTTCAATGACATGGTTTGTGTGTGCCTGATGTGTTTTATTCACCACATTTAAAACCACTAAAGTGCAATATGAAAGCCATCTCTAATTCACAGTACTGGTCTAGGATGTCTCAGTGAGCCCAGTGGCTTGGATTTACTAAAGGACTTTGACAAGTTTCTTCCCACTCCTCTTGTAGTAGGAGGATGAAAGTCTTGGGAAAAGGGCTGGTTGCCACAAAATCTGCTCCAGCCAACCTTCAGCTGGCAGGAATTCTGGACAGTTTCAACTAAAATATTTTTACATAGCTTTTAAAATGGCACAAATTAAAAAGTTGAAACATATCATGGAACATTCACCTTTTTAAATGTTACTGTTGTTTGAAATTTGGAATCTTGAAGCCAAAGCCAAACGACTTGTTCCCCTCCTCTTCCCTGCTCCCCGCAATGATACATTGAATTCAGACTAGTTTTAAAACTAAATTTAAGCTATTGAGTTATTATGACTTACTATATTTTGTAATGTGGAAAATGAACCAGTGCCTGCAAATCTGCTCTGTACTCTCACTGAATCCTCCCAAAACAGTTAGACACACATGTACAAAGAAAAAACGTGTAAGCAAAACTTGAACAAAACCTTGAAAGCATCTTTAAAGAATTACTCAAACTTCTCATTATACAGTCACCTTTTGTTTCACTAAACACATTGCTTGCTTGATGTACTTTAAAGTAGGTATTTTCCCAAAATTTATTTTTTTTTATTTTGACGTTAAAATCAAACCAGTATTTTAGTAGCCTATGTTTAAACGGATAAAGGCATACACTATGTAAACCCTTTATGTCAAATCCAATGAGCCATATTTAAAACCTTAATATTCATGCATTTTTCGTGCAGAGTAAGGACATTTGTATGCAGATTACCCCCAAGAGCAAAGTGGACACAGTAGTTCCAGGGAAAAGAAGCTGAAAGAGAGAAACAAAATTGTCTTTTGTAACCAATTGCTCACCTAGATAGGATCCACTGTTGTGACCAGCAGATTCAGCATCTTCTGGACGAAGGGTAAAAGCATACAGAATAAGAGCCAAGAAATAAAGCAGAATAGTTAGAAGCCCAGCAAAAAATACAGAAGAAATTACTTTAAAAATGACAACTGTACAAAGCATAGCATTAAAAAGCCTTCAATAGCCATTTTCTTAAAAACATAAAACAATATTTATTGTTTTATATTTTAGCTGGATATATTCTTGGATTTTGCAGCATGCACACTGATCTTTTCATCATCTCAAGCAAAAGTTGTGATGACAACAAATATTCTAAAAAAGATTCTAACGCTGTATTATTCACATTTTATCAGTTAATAGAAAATACGCCACTTGAAAGAAAGCAAAATGATTTGATGTAAATCAAGCTTTTTTTAAATTATACATTATCAAACTTTAGCTTTAAGTTTTGGCTCACTGGATTAGACAGAAAGGTTTTTGATCAAAAACACATCCTCTCATTTGATATAAAATAGCTATAATGTATATTTTTACATGCCAGAGGCCCTTTGATCAAAAATATGAGCTACAATTTCTAATGCCTTTATAAACAAAAGCCTCTTAAGTAAAAAAAAAATACAAGAGATCAGCTGCTATTACTTTAACATATGCTGCAAGCATAACAGTAACCAGCTACACTCAGAGGGAAAACAGTAACAATGATACCACATAGACGAACTTTCTGCCATCTCAGAGAAATAGTCAGTATTAATTAGAAATGCAAGACCTCTCTTGGCCATGTAATTAAGTCAGAACCATCTCTTTCCATCCCAGCCCACCCAAGTGTTGCTAGTTGTTTTATCATACAAATTTTCTATTCATATCTTGCAGAAGTTCAAGAGAGAGAAAGCAGTTTAAAACAATAGTTCAAATTACTGATTATTAAATAAAACAACCAGAAATATTCTGATATTTTTATCTACTCCGAAAAACGATTCAATGTATTTGGTGGCAATATAAAAGCATCATATGTATAACATCTCTTAAAAACACTGGACTATATTCAATTTAATTCTAAACACATGTTCTCTAAATAAAATTATTTGGCTATGCAGGGAAACTTTTGTACATGTACCTTCAATTTCCTCTGAGAAGCACAAAGGAAAAACAGGAAAGGAAATCATTACATGGAGTGAAAACATAACTTAAGAAAGAAAAGTTAAATCGAAGAAGAAAAATGCACCTACCACACTCAACCGCTTCCTCATCTTAGAACAGCCAAAAAAACAAAGTATTATTGTTTAATACTTCATAAATAGGAAAATAATTCAGCTATGTAAGCTACTCTCAAATCCTCCTGACAGCACCTATTGTATTGAGGAATATACCAACATACAAGTACTGAGTTTAACTTACATGTTTAACTATACTCAGTTAGAAAAGAACATAAAAAGGCATTGAAATACTACATGCACTTTAAATTTCCTTTATGAGATTCCTCCATTATTCATTTGGTAGCCATGACCTTACCCAGTTGTCATGGAAGATCTCTTTGGTATCAAATGCAAGGTTTGTTAATTCCAATTAATCAGTTTTAACCTAGAGTTTCTAAGAATCACTACCAGTATTTCTATGCACTTACAGTAACAGCTGGCACTGGCACAGCCCTTGGAGATGGATTTTGGAGAGGTTTTTGGGTTTGGTTTTGTTTTTTTTTTTTTTTTTAAATCTACAATTGTAGCTGAAAACATGCTGAAAGAATTTACAAAATCTTGTATTTTTAATTTGACATTATCCTAATATAGCAGATCTACTTAAGACTTTCTTCTTACCTATAGTAATCTGCTGCCTTGACAGTAGAAAACATTTTTATAATCATCTTTGGGCTTTTACAGGAAAGCAAGACAAATAAGATGAATTTTTGTTCACAAAGATAGTATAAACTAAGGTCTGTATTTATAGATAGATTTTACAATCTACATCCCATTCAAATTTCCTTTAGAATCTGGATAAATATGCCTAAAATATAAATATTTCAAAGACTTTCCATAAAGCTTGTGTTTCCTCAGAATGCTGATATGGATGAGGTCTTCTCATTTCATGTCATGAAATGGATAAAGAGTCTCTTCAGCCACAGGAAGAATACTGTTTTGTAGAATCGTGTCTTGGTATGTTTTTTCTTGAGGAGTTACATTTTAAAATACTAATTTGAAAAACTTTTCTGAATCTTATTCAAAGTTTATTTCTACACTCAAGGTGACCATATGGTTTAAGTAGGCTGGGAAGTCCTCTAAGGTGAAGACTGCCTGGTTGACCACATTTGGTGCCCTGAAAGAGTGCCGACAGCTTTGTGAGTTGCGAGTGAAGGTGCTGGATCCATTTTCCTCTCTTGACCTTTAAAGCTCCCAGTTCTTGACAGATGCCCTAAAGCTGGATCGAGGATGGCAGGTTGGTTTCCTACTACTATTCTCCTTTTCTGTGCCGAGAGACCTCTTACATATCCTGATATATACAAGTTTTTCCATATTTCCATTTCCATGATTTTCAATGTATTTCTGCAATGTACCTCCTGAAAACAAGTCACTAATGCTCAACACTGGTTCACATATTTTAAAAGTCTCCTGATTTCAACAGAGTTATTTGACTTAACTAGTGACTGTGCATATTAAAATATTGCCTGGAAACAAACAAGTCCTCATTTATGAACCTAAAATACTGGACCAGAAGAAAAAGAGAACCCTATGTACAGAGGTCTGTATAGGTATACAATCACTCAACCCTGACCGCTGCAGACTCAGAGGAGTCCTACAGGTGTGGTGGATACTTCAGGGCTGAGAACAGCTGAAGAGAACCCAGCCTTCTGGCCTACCCCTGCTAGGAAAGGGAATGCGCTTATCCATGAATCCATAAAGGAAAATTAGAATTCCAAAGTGAGCCAGCTGGAGCCCAGAGAGCACAAGCTGAGGTTTAATGCTGAGATAAAGTGAAGGAGTTCTGTACTTTCTGTATTTTGTCAAAAATCTTTCTTAATACTGCTCTTGGCTTTCTTGGGCTACTCTCAGGGTTGACAATAACAGTCTGTAATGAAAAGATGTTGGAAATCAGTGGGTTCTCATAGTTTAATGCAGCTATAAACAGTCATCAACATGTAGCTCCCAGCTTGAACTTTACAAGGAACTTTATCAGGGCTATTGTGTGTCCCTAGTAAAGTCAGAGGTTATTTGCCAGGAAATTTTTCACTGTGATTCACCACTAACTAATACAGCTCTGTGCACCTGAGGCAGTTGTACACATGAAGGAACTATGTGCCCAAAGTTCCAAAGTTTAGAGACAGGAAAAACTGGGACCAATACAGTTTCATTAAACTGAAGTGGGGTGAGAAAGAAAATAGATCTCTGGAAGGGACAAATAAGAGACTAAAGGAGGTCAAAGACCAAAGAGGAGGAAATTTGATAGGAAATAGGAAAACACAAGCGATGACAAAAATAATAAAATGAAACAAACCATAAGGCAATATGGAACAAATAAAACACTGAGAAAAGAAGAAACGCAATCAATTAAATGTATTGTGGTAAGAAGGGAGAGAAAATTCCAAAGAAAATAGTCACAGAACAGGTTTAGGAAACAACAAAGCTGTAACAAGACATAAATAGGAAAAAAGAAATAGGAAACACAAGTGCAATGAAAGCTTAGGAAGCAGACATTTTTATTCATTTTAGGAAGGTTTCAACATAGCAAATATGCTAAATTATAATAAAGAAACTCTGTGTCACATACACTATTTGGTTTTGGTATGTATTTTAACTGAAATATAATCAAGAATTGGTTTGGGGGGGCCTCACCTAAATTATACTACTTACGAAGCTCAAAACGAGGGCCACTTCCGGGAACATTCTCAACTCCTTGGAACAGTCCAGCACCAGATTACAATTTTTAGCTTTTGTTGACTTACTTTCAACAAAATTTCCATCAAAGAATTCTACTTAAATGTTTCTCAGTCTAAAATTAGATCCAGCAGCAATGCTCTAGTTTCTTATCACAAGAAAGTTACATTAGCCCTTAAATTATACTTCACTTTTGTAAGCAAGAAATTGTGAGGTACAATGATCTGCATTACACTGAATAAACACTCATGATTTTTTAGTGATTAACAGCCCCACGTAGCAATCAACATTGATACTGTTTTGCAGGCTTTTATCTTATGGAGTTTTGTAGATTGAACAGTACATGTATGTTCATGCTACAGGAAATTTAAGACGATCTAATTTAATCCTCTCATAAAACCATCAGAGAACAGTATCTCTATGAAGACAATTTAGAAAATGAAGAAGGATAGTCTTGCAGTGAAGAACAGAGCAAGAGTTTATGAGATCCATTTCCATTTCTTTCTCATGTGACCTTGACTCAAATGTCATCCAGCTTCAGGTTTCCTTAATTTCTCTGTGATAGCAGGAAGTCAATATTTGTAAGGACAGGAGACTTTCTGAAGAAAAATGCTAATGTGCTAATTTAACTCTTCAGGTCTGGTTTATTTTTTGTTTTTACTCATAACTACCTGCAGGTGGGCAATCAAGTTTCAAATGTGAACACATAAAAATACTGAGAAGAAAGGCAGAGTTAAGATTATGCAGCAATTATAACAAGCAAAAGAATCCTACTATACATTTATCTTAAATGTTTGGTCTTCAAACAAAAGTGGTACAAAGCATTTATTCTTTTAGCCTGTTTAAATTCTTTTGTTGGCAGAACACAATCTTCAATTCACAAGACACTCAGCTACGGATAAACTGGGTTACATCTTGTTTGAATGAACACCATTTGGCTGCAGTTAAGTCTTTCCTCTTGCTCATACAATGCCAATCACATATGGTAAATCAAAATTGAAAGTAAAATGGGTTTTAAGCCTTAGAAAAACTATATGATGATGGCTTTGCCACAGTAAGTATTTACATTTAGCATTAAATATACAGAACAAATGTATTTCCATGGAAAAGACATCTCTGAACAGCTCTCTTGTATATGCTACATACATATACATATTTATACTAAACTATATACATGGGGTATGGATATACACATACACATATGTATGCACTGCACAAAAGTTACAGGCTACACTAATATAAAGTTACCAGTAATTTTCATACCAGAGACAACACATACATAACATAAGAATAAACACAGTAACCACTGTGAAAGCAAAATTATGCTGAAGCAATATAATGTCTTGGCCGATTATTGTAGTTTATAACAACTGCAGAACAGTAAATTGTTTTGATGTTATTCAAAGAAATTGTTTTTCTCAAAAAACAGGTGATCACTTTTGTCTGCAAATTAAAGTAAGCTACACATGCAAGAATGACCAAGCCTGTTGGCAATGACTATTACAGTCAGAACATGAGTAGTCTTTGTGTTCAAGTTAACAGACTGGGAGCTATTAAACAAATGAATTCTTCCCTGTACTGAGCCTCATGCCACTCCAACTTAGCAAGCATGCAGTGACAGGAGAACTCACAGAGACAACTCTGGCTACAAAGTTGTGTCCAAGCTAAGTGCCCTCCTCAATTCAGGAATGCTGTTCAACACTATTGAGGATTCACAGGTGAGCAGGTTTCTGTGGAGCTGGCATTCAGCAGTGGCTCACAAGCTCAGACACACAACAGCTGATTGCATGCAGGCGGTCACACCTACCATACCTCCCTCTGTCCCACAGAGCTCCCTCACACCTCCTCAGGCGTACTGCATGTCCACTATCCCAGCACAGAGGGTTAGTGTTACTCACACAATCCCATTCATCTTATTCCTTTGCTTTCATTCCATTTTCCCATTTTCTCTTCTATGTTGCTTGTTCTTACAATTTTTTCCCCAGTATACTTTGCCCCCAGTTTGAATGCGCAATGCTGCTTTTTCCTGAGAAGTCACTGCTGTTAAGTATTGGAAAAGAATGCTGAAAATGCTTCAGTGGCTTGTTATTCCTCCATCACTTCTGCACTAACCCCTGAGCCTGGCAATTAACATAGGAATCTCAGCAGCAGGTCAGATCATCTAACTGCCACTTATCTCATGCTTTTAAAACTCATCAAACTTATCAACTGTTGAACTTGCTAAGGTTTTCTACCAATAATTGCAAAACAAATCAGGTCATTGTTCCTGTTAGTAGTTTTTGGATTCACCATTTCAAAAACTTTAACAAAATAAATATATTAGGGTTTTATTTAAAAAGAATCAATAAACAACTAAACTACAGCGCAAATAACCACCATAGTAACGCTCCTGCATAATACTGTTAATTGCATTAATCTAATAATTTCAAAGCCCATCCACTATGGAATTTTGCTTAATAGGGTTTATGGGCAGCTTTTGTCCTGCTCTTCTTCCATTGTTGCAATACCCTCGTTTCTTTATCATCAATAAGAAATTTCATTTCCTCCCTTTTCCCTTTATATTTTTATTCCTACTTTTTCTGCATCTGCCTCTCAATGTAAAACCATCTCTTGTCAGTGCAGGCTCCACCTACATTATAGATTTCCTTCAACCTTACTCCCAGCTACTATCAAAGTGCACACCTTTCCCATTTGCAAATAAAAAAGTGTGACTCCACTTACCTTTCAGTATGCAGTGTACACTGTTCTGCCCCCTCCTCCAGTGTACACAACATGTTAAATGTCTTTCACTTTAATGGGTACAATGTGAAAATGATTTTATCTTTCAAGAAAAGGGCTAAATGCTGGGAGATATAAGTGTATTTACCCATACACACAATGAAACAGCTGACCTGGCTATTAAAATAAAAAAAAATTTGGCATTTCCATTATAAACTGATACTTTTAATAATTTAGAACTAGGTTGAGTTTCTGTTTTTCTCAATGCAAATAACTTGCTGTAAAAGTTCTGTGGAAAGTAGTCTCTACTCTTTCCTCAGTAAGTGTATGCATACGAGCATAACCAGAAGAGCCCACTTTTATTTTGCTTACAAATTTATGATACACTAGTATGTGTACAGACTAGAAAATTTACACAACATGCACTATTCTGCTGAAAAGAGTAAAAATTCAAAACAAGAAACACAAAGAAGGCTTCCCAAAAGTAATCCAGTCTTGCGGGTTTTGAAATGTATCTAATAATCAAAGCAAATCCTGACAGATGCTAATTTTACTTTAAATACAGTTGTCGACTATGTTTCAGAGAGGTCTTTTTCTAGACAAATGCAACAGTCCTTTCCAGTACCAGAACTGGCTTGAGAAGAGAGAATAAAAAGAAGTTGTAAGATACTTATTATATGTTATATGATCTTGACTATTTTTTAGATTTATTTTCAAGTATAAGGACACTACTACCCTGGAAGCCCACCTAAGAAACCAAAGCTGACTCACAGTGTCTGGGTATCCAATAAAATAGAATATTTTTCCTTGATTCTCCCAATTAAAAGCAAAGGTATGTGCCCATGTTTCTCCTATGTTACAAAACATGGGTACCATGTAATGAGTTGGCTGAACAGAGCAGGCCAACATTCATTGCTACATAGCATGTCTCAGGAAAGCTTCCTATTGCAACTCTCAATCCTGCCAAGAAAGGGACTTCTATTAGCAGCTCTGTTGAAGTCAACAGGTTTTCACCTTTCTTGGAAGCTGTAAAAACATCAGCTGGCACATTACCCTTTCCCTTCAAACTGCTAAGGAAAATTCAGGTCACCTGATTGGATGGGATCAACTGCAATAGCAAGCAGCCTCTCAATATACAGCTAGTTCAGGATGATGTATAGAACATGCTTCCTTACACAATTACCCTTCCAAACACTGGAGAACCCTGTATCAAACTGAAGGCCTTGTAGAAGAGGATTAGAAAAGAATCTGATGAAATCAAGCACCACCAATTCCACACCTTCGTATACAGGACCATAATCATTGGGCCATATGGCATATTACAGAAAAGGGCTAAAAAAACCCAATCTGGCCTATCAGGCCTTTCCAATTTTCTGTTTTCTATGTTACCTTCCTTACATGTTTCCAATACTGGCAGAATGCTGTTTGTTCAGCTGAGCAATGCATGATTTTCCAGCATCTCCCAGTTTTGGCAAGGTGACTGCAGTGCACAAATACAGACACGGCCTCCACATTTCACAGCTTCACTGCTATGCTTGGTAATATCAAAAAGCTGACTAACTTCAGAGAGATCAAAAAGGCATGGAGTTTCCCAGCTTACATGGAATCTTCTTGAAAATCCAAGCAAGTGGAAGGTTTTCCTGAGAGCAATTCAAGCAAGGTCCAAGTCACAACAATTTTTCTACAGCTGAATTCTGACCTTTAAAATGTCTTCTCTCTGAAGGATTTGAACTTTCTCCCAGCATTAAAAACATGTTTAGTTTTTGAATGAAGGGATGAACCTCTACTCAGAACAGAACTTCCTCTCTTCCCATGGAAATCTCGCAGGTGCAGCAACAGATTATCTTAAGAAATGGGGAAGAGGGAGAATGACAAACCTACACTACTCTGCAGTCTTTCCTCCTTCCTCCTGCCTTCTAGATGGTATTTAGCTGGAACTTGCTTTGTTCAAAGAACTTCCAGGGGAGAGTAATAATAGGCATACTGCTTGACCCTAATGTTCTGCCATATTTTAAAGGAAAGGGGAGGAAGAGAGCAACTCCTCTCCCCTGTTGAAGCTTGTTAAGGCAAAGTTAGTGGAAACAGCAGAGACAATATTAGATGTTGTACTGTGGGTCTTCTTTGGGTTGTAATTTTGGCAATTCCCAATCAAGTTCAGGCTGCCGATTTGGAAGGGTGAGATGCATCTTGTAAAACCTTTCACTGGAAGGTCATTAGAAAGATGCAGTCAATTACAAAAGGATTCATGCAGTGTTTCTGCAGCAGCTGATTTACCTCTTCAAAAGCACCAGTGCCACCTTAATTGAAGGCTCTTGTTGAGGGTATTATCCAGATTCAAGAACAGTGGGCAGAGAGAAATAGCTATACCCTGGGATCAGACACTTTTCCAAAACTGGGGCAGAGCAACTTGACCTAGAACCTAGAAAAACAACATATTTACTACACTCTGGAGGAGCTCCTCTTTGTTTCAAAGATCTATGTAAATTAGAAAAGCTGTAGTGCAATCATAAAGTCTGTTACTGTAATTACAAAGTTAATCAAGGCCTTTGGAGCTAACAGTAGCATTAGAGCACACAATCAAACAGTGAAATGGAATGAAAGACAGAAAATGCAGATTATTAGAAAAATAACAGTAATTATCAAGCTTCAGAACACAACAGCCATAGCAAGAAGTTAGGAAAATTGCAGCAGACACCTTGTTGAAGAGTTTTAAAGTTGAAAGCATTTAGTTTTGCACTTAGTGTGCCAGCATCTACTGTTTGCCATAGCATCCATACTTTTTATTTCACTGTTAGAAAATGAAAGGTTGTTGGAAATTTTAGGCCGCTTTCTGAAAACTTCCAATTGAACTCACAAACATGTTTGTATTTAAGATTGAGATCCTACTGAAGTGCGATAGTTTCTTAAATTGCTCACTTTGTTATGAGTCTGTACAACTGAAGGAAATAACAGGTCAAGTGAAATATGCAAGAATACTTAAAACAGATGTTGATGTAAATTCCAGTGAGGAGAAAATATTTGTTTCGATGTATGCACTTTCTTAGAGCTTATTTTTCTTACATTGTGCTACTACTGTATCTAAAAGCAGAGACTATTAAGAACGAATTTGTTGAAAAAACAAGAAGAAATGATTCTGTGAATATGTACCAACAAACTGAATGTCCTGACTTTTAAAAACTGTACTGCGTCACAGGACACAGAAAATCAGCAACTCTATGGGAGAGAGAAGGAGACAATATCAGATCCTTTATCTCACTTTCAATATAAATTTCATCGTTTTGATGCAGTCCAAATTATATATATATAAATTCTGTATTATTGCAACAGGAAAAGAACACTCATCAACCTTTGAAATAATATATATAAAAATATTAATGGGGCTCAGAGCTTCAAAACCAAGACAGAGGGCTGGGAAAAAAATTGTTAGCTGTTTTAAAGCTTTTAATTTCAGCTTTTGTATTTATTTTCCTACCGATACAATGTGACCAAGGAGCTATCGTGCCCAGGAGAAATGCACCCTGTAGTCACAAGACTGAAAAAACCCTGCTATTTTATAAAGTTAGAGATCTGAAGAATTATTCTATTCCAGGTTAACAGACTTACATGATTTTCTGTTGGAAATTTTCAGTGGCTGAATCTGCACTTCTGGTCTTCTTAGTGCAAATCTCCTATAAAATGGGAGGTGGTGGGGGAAAGACACAAACGCCTCAGTTTTCACTGTAATTTTGGGATTAATAAACACTTAACATCATGAGACTTTTGCAAAATATCCAGAAGATTTTGTATGAAATTAACTTAAAACAATGTATT
The DNA here is from genome assembly GCA_035583185.1 of Anabacerthia variegaticeps. Classification (NCBI taxonomy): domain Eukaryota; kingdom Metazoa; phylum Chordata; class Aves; order Passeriformes; family Furnariidae; genus Anabacerthia; species Anabacerthia variegaticeps. The sequence continues at coordinate 15,643,085 of JAWWEW010000078.1, read as the reverse complement.
CTATTTACAATCTAAAAAAAATGAAATCTTCAGCCTCAAATTTTTGTAAGCTCTCCAAAACCTGCTGCAGTTCTTATTCCTGCATAGTACATCAGAGTGAATACAGATACTGATGTACTATTTTCCATATGTTTTTTCTTTCAATCTGGATCACAGTGTTATCCTATCAGTTTTTGTCATTATTAATTCTAGCCAGAGAAATAAGGAAATCCAAAGTATTTCAGCATGTTTCCAAGTTCAGTTGTCTTGCTGCAAATGCACGTTTATCATACCCATGTAATATATGAGCATTACACATGCCAGCTATACTAACTTAACAAATCAGCAAATAAGTCTGTTCTCACAAAAAATAATGAAATTATGATTCTCAGTAACTCACCTCTCCTGGAAATGCTTTGAAGGGATCAAGCCTGCTCTGGGATTGGCATCACCTTCGTGTTTGGCCTGCCACCAGGTTGCATCATCCTGGCTCATGATCTGAAGGACATCTCCTTTTCTGAAAGCAAGTCCAGCTTCTTTACAAGGAATTGCTTTATCCTCATTAGGATCATAGTCAAATAGGGCTCTTATAAACATCTGAAACAAACCGGGTTTTATCTTTAGAATCAAAATATTAAATGTAAGCCAAAGGTATCTCCCTTTTCTGCTTCTACTGTTCAAAATCATTAAACTAAAATAATGTAAACATTCACTGCTGTAAAACTTCCTTATGGATGTCTAACATGAGAGATTCATATGGGAACGTTCAATTCATTGCTTCTGCAACCGCAGTCTCAATGGAGTAAAGGCTCTGTGATTCGAGGCAAGCAGGACTTTGTAGGTGCACAGTGTGCCCACATGGGGAACAAAGGAGAAGGTACTTTTGAACCAAGATGCTATCCAGTGTCTCCTGCCTAGTGGATGATGGAAGAAAAGGAGCACTTGGAAGCAAGCCAGATCCTTGCAAAAGATGGAAGATTACCTATGTCAACTTCACAGCTGTAGAGTTTGGGCTTAAGAACCATGTTACACCCACTCATAAATTCAGCACGTGTCTAATGAAGTGTACAGTGCTACACATTGCCACATTACAAAAAGTGAGTCCAGAGGCATAAATCCCATTCCTGTTTCTGTCATCCAAGCAAACAATATATACCCTCAGCCTAACAGGTACTGCAATAGCTTCTGAAATAGTCTTGCTTACCTTGCCTTCCTTCATTGGCATTTCTTCCTTCACACTGGGTATAATTTTAAATGTAATTGCTCCTTGAGACTGAGCCTGGTAAACATTTGAAAAGAAAATGCACTGAGAATGAAGCTGTACATTTCAAAGAAAACTTAAAAGATAAAGAAATTCAAATGAATTTTAAAAATACTCATATATAATGAATCTATCCTCTTCCAAGCATGATCCATGGAGTTTAACAGCTTCACTAAACCAAACATTGTATCATAAAGATTAAAACACCCATTCAAAATGCTTGGCTTTGTTCACATCACTGGTGGGCAGAGATTGACTGTTAAAAACTGGGACCTGCATGGTTCAGAGGTCCTAATTCTGCACTGAAAGCAGAAGAAAATGCTACAGCTAAAATGTATGCATATTAGAAGCAAGTGCTGGACTCCTGGCACAGTTTGGACATCCCTGGAAAAATCAAACTAACATTTCATTTTTCAAAAAAAAAAAAAGGGATAGAGAAATTCAAACAGGCTCATGCCATATTTACCATAGAGAGCTATTGGGGGGGGATTTATTCTCTTGGCAACTTTAAGAAACTAGAAAAGAAAAACATATTTGAATATACTACGTGTACTAAATGGAAAAAAAGCCCTCCACTATAAATCTTAAAACAAGTTAGCCATCATCAACCACCTCATCCATTCATCTTTCCTATATCCCACTTAAAAGTGTGTCTGGCTGTATTTTACTTATTAACCACAATATATTCCCACTGCCTCAGTGACACTTTGCTATTGAAGGAAGTGCTAATCAGTTGGAGGCTCTGCTACTATTGCATGCAGCCGACAAGTTTCATTAAACTCGCAGAGTGCAACAGACAGCCAACGATTTAAGCAAAATGGAAACAGGCTTGTCCACTACTGAGCGAGACATACTTCTGCCGGCGTGTCTGCGCTCCAAGAGCTCACTGTTTGACAAGCAGCAGCCAAGTTCTTATTTCACCCACCGTCGGACTGGAATCAATAATTTTGTTTCTTTTGAAACAAGCCCTAACTAGCTTTTGATGTTTATACTGTACCTCGAAGAGGTAAATGGGGAAATTGTTCACACCTTTTCTAGTGGTATTGTGTTTCTAGACATTTTTAAATATTACTTCTTGCAGGAAAACACAGTTCTGTGGGGAACATGAAACCATAGAGCAAGTATGAATATCAGCAGACTAACACTTGGAATGAATCGTCTTGCTTACTGAACCACAACTGTGAGACAGTCACTCCATTCAGCAGGACAGCAAGGTATTTATGTATGTAGAAATGCCTGCAGCATGAATAAAAGAGTTGTCGTGACGCTCACCAGTTTCTTTGATGTAAAAATATTAAATATTTCTGAAAAAGTCTAAATTATTTAATTTGCAATAGTGTTTCATAAGTGGGTAATGAGACCGGCTTTAGAAACTGTGCAGTTCAGAGAAGTGTAAACAGAATAATATATATATGGCTATATACTGCAAATCAATGTCAAATAAAATCTCATTATACCAGTTACATAGTCTAGCTAGTACATGTATTATGAATTAATTGTCACATGCAGTAAATGCATTATTAATGCATATGTTTAAAATAGTTTGAATTCAACAGATCATGGTGGGCCTTAAAAACTAGATTAAACACTGAAGTGGGCAACAGTCTGCAACATATTTATATCCATATTACTGTCTTTAACTCCGTAAAAGTAATCTATAATTGCATATATATGTAAGGGGTGGGAAATCACCCTAAGATAAAGGAAACAGAGGTTTCTAAATGATGGCACTGGAAGAAAAGACATTATATTAGAATATACTTTTTTCCTAAGAAATACAGTAGAAATTATACATCTAATTACTTCTTCTTGACTCTCCTAAATTGATTTTAAAATGTTTGGTATTTACCAAAATGTGTATTATTTCTTCAGGTTTTTTATCATCTACAGGAATACCATTGACTTCCCTCAGTTCATCACCAACATGAATAAGACCTATAGAGGAAAAAGAGGAGTTGTGAAACTGTAGCAATGTATTATACAAAATCTACCATTAACATTCAGCTTGTTTCTGCCTTGTTCTTTAAGCTCTAATTTAAAAACAGGAATATATGGTGAGCTTAGCAACAGCTACTGTCCTCCCTGGTAAATTTGATATGGTTGGTTTATGCACTTCACTGTCTTCCTCCTAAAAATGAGTAGTATTTCTCTACAACTTTTCCGGATGTTTATGCAGATGTTTGAAAAATGTCTGTGCCAGTTCTTTTTCTTCTCATACTACTTTCTTACTTCTACACAGCTGAAAGTACTGGAAAGATCACTCAGGCTGTGAGTGCTAAATTGTGGCACAAATGCTTGCTAATTTATCAACATCTATCTATCCATCTATCTATCCATCTATCACTCCATTACCCCATTTAAGAGTAAAACACAGCTGTACTAGACTCTCTTCAGTGAAAAGAGGCACTTTAGTGTATAATTCAGGACTTCTTGCTTAAGTTCTTGCAGACACTGACCATCTCAAACTAAACAATGGAGTCAGGGATATGCTATTATTTTGAGAACTACCAGCTGAAACTCCAAGTGGATGTCCTAATATAAAATATTGTGAGTACCCTGAGTTTCCCCCTCAACAGGTTGTAATCTGGGCATATCCCATCACGGTTTGATTCTCAGGGGGTGTGGCGCATGAACAGGAGTTGGATTCAATGATCCCAATGGATCCCTTCCAACTCAGCATATTCTATGATTCTATGAATTCTAAGTGTATGCCTTCACCTGGAAACACAGCATGATATATCTAAGAAACCCCTCTGTATCTGCTAATTCGAAGAGAACTCATCACAACTGAATTGGGGAAAAAAAATCAGCATGAATACCAGTATTGAAATATCACTTTGCAAAAGTGTCCAGAGCCCAAATACTTGTTTGTCATATTATTTAACTGATACATTTAAATTCTGCAAAAAAAGCCATTTTACCTCATCTTGTTCAGAGTTCTAGAACTTCAACGACTAGCACCAAACAGCAACACCTTACCACTTCTGTCTGCAGCTCCTCCACGCATTATCCTGGCCACCACAATTGCACCAGTATGTTCATCCCTTTTAATAGTAGCTCCCTTGGGTGAAAAAATATTAAAACAGTTATTTGGTTAATTGTGCCGTAATTTTATTACACTACACTAAAAAAACATTTCCTACGTAAAACTGCAAAAAGTTGACATCGTATTATATTTAAGTCAGAAATGATACTTGCTCATGAAAAGAATATACAAAATACGTTGCTCTATTACTATCCTCTCAAAATGTGTCTTCCATTCAGAAGTAACTCATGCATTCCGTGAGTACACAGCTTAAAAAAAAAAAGCAAAATTACAGAAAAAATTTGCTTTCCAACTTAAAATGCAGCATTCCTCACTTGAGTCTGCTGCTACAATTGCACTAAACTACTGCTGAAAATTCAGAAATTGATAAATTCCTACATTAAAATAGGTCACATTACATACCGTGTGTACAAAGTATATCCATAATTGTTGCACTTCATGCTCAGAGCTGCCTGTGCACTCACTGATCATCATTTTGCTTTACAGTGTTATCAATAAACAAACATGAATTTGAGAAATGCCCCTGTATGTTGGGGCTCACCTGGAATACCCATTGGATAGAAATGCAGAGGAGGGGAACATTTCCTAGTAAGTCATGACTGTTTTCTTACATTACGCAAACACAGAGCAAGGCACCGAGGTCAAATGACATAGTGTAGTTAAAGTAGCTACTGTTCTATATTTGTTTAGATTAAACATGAATATCATGTTTATCACTACTTCAATTTTTAAGTCCTTCAGGAACATAAATTTGAAAATGTATAAATGAGTAACAGGGCTGAGACTTCTCTAGAATTAACAAATTACTGACTGCAAATAAACTTGTTTCCCTTTCCCTCTCCCTCAAAGATGGAAATACAGAACAAGTCATGAAGACAAAAAATGGGAGATTAATTTATACTTTTTATAAGCAAGTTGCATTTATTGCAAATAGACAAAAATTAAAACAGTCACCACACAATATTCACTCTGGCTGAAACTTTAACATTAGTCAGCACTCCACAGCAAATTGAAGTTCTGCATTTGTGCATTTCACTTTACATCTTACATTTATTAGCATGAAATCCTATCCATAAGCAAAGCAATTTTGCAAATGGCTAGCCTTCTTCTTATGTATTGTTTATTATGTATATCAGTAAGCATTTTTTTGCATTACAACTTCAAATCAGCCTCAGAGTTTCAAAAGTATAGATTTAGCTGCAGCTAATCTTACTTCAAAACCTCACGATTAGACTTCTGTACAAGCAGGATTTCATATCATTAGGAATATATTAAACAAAGCATTAAACCCCTCTAGCTTAGATCTCAATATTAAGTTCTGACCTTGCAGCAGCAGCTACTGATTTGAAGTTTATTATTAATACCTTAAAAGCTCTATCTGTTTAAAAGTAAAAAGCCTTTTTTTTCCCCTGAATATATCCATCAAAAAGAAAAAAAGCAGCATTAGGATGTTAGAGGCAAGTATCAATACAGGACATTTCCATTACATTGTCCGTATAAAACAGAGGCTCTCCTAACTAATCAGGGAAAAGCCTTGATCAGAAAGGCTTTGTGCCTTTTACCCAGACGTCAACACTAATAAATGCCACCAAACGCAAAAGGCAAGCGCTGACTGACAGCCCTCCACTGTGCTCACCCTGCTACTCCAGCCCTGTGCTGATGCTGGAAAGTGGTTCTTCATTTTGCTGGGTTTTTTAGACAGACTCTAGGAAAAAAACCTGTGTGCGATTGAAGACCATGGTATTGACCCAGACAGCATCTGGAAGCAACAACAAAGTTTTTGTCCAAGTGGAACAGTCACTTCATGCTCAATTCAATTATCACTACTGGCACAAAATGAATTTTCCTAGCACAGATTAACTGATCTGAAAGATAGCCTGGTAAAGGTAACAGGTAAACTGGAAATTTTAAACAAAGGACAAAATCAAGTTCAAAATTACAGGGAAATTATTCAACCCAAGTTTGCTCAATATCAGTAACTCCTCTATGGCAAACCCAAAGTGAGTGGACAGGTCCATGAAAAACACTGTTTATGTATTTTGCTGTACCTATAGTACCCAAATTAAAAAAGAGGTCCTTTAAATTTCACTTCCTTCCCAATTTAGAAGTCTTAAAGAGAAATCATCAAACACAAGTGGATTATTTTCCGAAAACCCGAAGAGTTGATTTTCTGAAAAAGCAGCTTCTCCTGTAATGCTGCCAGCCCTGCTTAAACTATGAGGTATATATAATCTGGCAAGAAATACTCCTTATAAGATGTTCAGCTTCAGTACTTTCTGTTACATGTGCAGTGCAGCTCCTCATTTAGTGCTTTAAAAATCGAAGAAGGTTAGACTGGACCTTGAGAGCTGGAAAATATTTTCAGTGTTGTGAGCCAAAAGTGTAAGTTACCCTAAATGAGACATATACAGATGTAATAGCATAGCTCAGTTTAAAATACTTTTAAAGAGAAAAATAAGGAGTTTGGGAGCCATATGGTGATCAGACTGAGAAAATGCTTAAAGGTATACCATGCAAAAGCACTAAAAATAATAGCTCCTTCAGCAAGGCTCTCTCACTGGTTTTAGGTTGCTTTTTTTTCTTTCTTTCTTTCATTTTCAGTGCAGTACCACTGATTGGTAAGCATCTCTCAGGGTTTCACAGATGTGAGCTTTATTAGTTCATCCATTTATCAGCTGGTTCCAGAAGATAAACATTGTAAGTCTTTACTTTTAAAGAAAGAAATACTAGCCTGTAAAATAAATTACTAATAAGAGAATTTGAAAACATTTGAAAATATTACATCAATAACATTATTGCATACCTTCCCGTTAAACAAAAGCACATGCAGATGCTGAAAGCAAGTTAAGTACTTCAGTAAGCCTTATTTTAATTGATTCTCTATTGAAAATGCAAATATTAGTTACCTACTTTACAGAGTTATTTAAAAGTTGATGCCCACTTACACACAGACTATGTATGCTAAAACTGACCCTACACCCAAATTAATCCTACCTAAAAAACAGCTACTGCTATATTTAATGAAAACTAACTGGCAGCTCTAGAGAACAAATCATCCTTTCATTACATCAGGCATCTTAAAAAGATGGCAGAGTCCATTGTCTGGAGCTGCCTATTTTTCTCTTAACTACAGACATGGCACGGCATAGAGGTTAATTTTCAAATGGGTAGATTTATGTGAAATTAATCTGTGTGACAAAGAAGCAACCATCTTAACGTGAAGAAGCATCTTATTCAGAAAAACAGCTGTAACAAATCCAGAGTATCATTTAGGAGCTGAAAGTAGTGAGAGGCCAGGAACTGAACTCCTGGTAGTGTGGTTGTACATCTCAGATATCAGGAATGCTAACCAGGAACAGGGCTGTGGCTGAAAAAGCCTTGGAGAGGTAGGCGTAAGTGAAAACTCTCCAAGCTATCTGATAAAAAGCCCGATTATAGTCAGGTGAATTTTGGATTGTCTCTAAAAAGAGATGTTTCTGTTTCTCTTCATATAAGGTTCAGAGATGATCCAAATTTCTTTGTTAAAATAAAACTTCATAATACAATTTCACCTCACTTAAGGGGGACACTGCTAGAATGGCATTTGCTAATAGAGAAAAATGAAAAAAAAAGACCAAATCAAATACTGAGGAAGGATTAACAAGTTTAAAACATCTCTTCCAAAACACTGGGGAAAAGTTCAGCACTGACTTCTGAACTGATGAAATCTGGCAAACAGAAGGGCCTCCCACTAACCATGTGTTTCCCTCTCTTCTGAAATGATTACTCCTGGGAATTCAGGCTTCATTCATATATGATTAACACCGGCTCAGAACACCAGTGAGGTGCTTAACTCAGAGAAAAGCACGAACAAGTACAAGAGGAAATGTGTTGCAGTTTTATATAAAAATGGTCACTAGATATATTTCAAAGAAGTTAAGAGAGTGACTAATTTGCTTCACAGTCAGTACTGTTGAAAGTTATCCAAAGGAAATGCAATTCAGAACGTCCTGGGTGTGCAACTGACATAAAGCTCACGGCTTTGCAGGAAAACAATCTCTACTGCTTGGGTACAAATAGAGTATAAGACTGTATCTGAGGTGAAAGAAAAGTTCAAAGAGCTCAGTATCTTCAAGTCAAGAAACCAGACAACCTCTATTCCAATAAAAATATTGTATGGTACCTCCAGTCTCAAGCTTAGTTGCTTCTAGTGGTAAATTGCAGGTATAACACTGCAAGTGGAAGTAGACTTTTTGACTGGAGAATAATGAATAGATAAAGCGAAGAAATAGAGAGTCTTTGATGTGTACTAAGAATATCCAAGACTTTAGAACAAGCTCTGAAGGAAAAGCCATTAAAAAGACATGGAAAGAAATAGAAAATGAAACTGTAATTAGTTTAGTAAACGCAGATCATGGCATATCCTTTCTTTAGTAAAATAACTTTGGGAAGCATAAATCTAATATAGTGTAAACATGTCTGTTTGTTCTGCCATGCTATATTGTATAAGACCTTATCTGAATTACTATCCCTGTTTCTTCTCACCCTCACCTAAGGGGAAAAAAAAAATCTATGGAAGACAAAGAAACGCACAATAGGTGTGTTGTGTCATGGTGAGTCATATTAAATCTACCACAAGGAAATTAATGTTTGCCATGAGCATGGATAATGTTAAAATGTTGAAAGTGAGCTGTGGAAGAGGAGGAGGACACTATACACTATTCTTTGAACTCTTCCTGGAGAACAAGTAACAAAACTCACCACAAGCTCTTCTCCAACAAAAATAAAAGATCAAGATAGGCTGCGGATCTGCGAAGAACACAAATACATCTTTCCCATACGGATAAGGTACAACCTTAGAAATGTTGACAAAAGAACAGCTTTTGGAAGTCATTCAGGCCAATCTCCTGCTTAAGGCAGGACTACTGTCACTGCCAGACCAGGTCAGCCATTGCCTCATGATATAGGTTTGAGATTCCACGTTTGTTTAGTCTGCACCAGTGCTGAACTTCCCACATAATGAAATACTTATGCTAATCCTTCATGTAAACCTCCCAGGGCTGCAACTTGTGGCCATTGCCCAGTGTTTTAGCATCTTTCACTTCTGAGGAGTTTGACTTTACTGTCCCTGGGAGGTCCCCACTCTCAGGCAGTTGTAGGTTGTAATTAGCTCACAAACTTTGTCTCCTCCTAGAAACAGGTCTATGACAGACTTAATTTTTTTTCCCATATATTCCATTACTGTTTTCACCTGGGTAAATAACCAAAGTCTTAAACTGAAGAAATGAATGTCTGGAAATTACTCCTTATTGTAGGGTTTGATTATTGTAGTGTTTTGCAGGAAACTATTTTCAGTTTGTAATAGAGTTCATGAAATATATACTTGCAGTGTCTAGTAAAAGATCTAAAAAACCCTCTCTGTTACCTTGTTACCTTCTCAGCACAAGAGCTAGGCTAAGTGTGGATGCACCTTTTAGGAAAACATACTGGTTTTGGCTGGCATAGGGTTAATTTTCTTCATGCTGGCTCATGTGGTGCTATGTTTTAGATTTGTCATAAAACAGTGTTGATAACACACGGATGATTTAGCTATTGCTGAGTAGTGCTTACAGACTGTCAAAGCCTATCCTGCTCCTCACCCCACCAGCGAGGAGGCTGAGAGTGCACAGTGCAGAAGGAGCTGGGAGGGGACACATCTGGGACAGCTGATTCCACCTGATCAGAGGGATATCCTACACCATGTGCTGTCATGCTTAGCAATAAAACTAGGGGAAGAAAGAGAAAGGGAGGATGTTTGGAGTGATGCTGGTTTTCTTTCCAAGAACCGGTTACAGGTGATGGGGCCCTGTTCTGCTGGGGATGGCTGAACACTGGCCTGCCCATGGGAAGTGGTGAATGAATTCCTTACTTCACTTTGCTTGCACATGAAGGTTTTGCCTTATCTATTAAACTATCTCAATCCACGAGTTTTCTCGCGCTCATCCTTCCAATTCTCTCCCCCATCCCACTGGGGAAAGCCAGCGAGTGGCTGTGTGGGGCTGAGCTGCCAGCTGAGGTTAAACAGACACACAGGTGTCTGGAAGAGCTCAGTGTCCCACCAGAGTGAATGGGCAAGAGTGGAATTTGAACAAAAGTCCAAGGATAACCTTTAGCTTAGGCAGCTCTATGCATCCCTTTAATAGAGCTTAAAATCTCAAAAGCCAATATACATTTCATACACATTTCCAGAAAATCACTCCTTTTTGTTTTAAAAGTTACTATTATCCTATCCATTTTGAGATACTAACACAGTAGTCAACTCAAAAGTCTTAGTAATAAATCATGGCTGGAACATGAAACTTCGTAAATTAAGATTTTATTAAGCTTTTTCTGAGAAATTAGGGGAAAATGAGTGTTTTCATCAATACTAAAAATAAGCTGCTCAATTAGACATCATTTCATACTGTATGTTCAAATCTCCATTCACCTTTCAGAATGAATAATCTTTCTGATACTAAATCCTAAAGCAAGTTTCTTTCTTTCCTCAAATAATTCCTTTGATGAAAAAAGAAAAAGCTTAAAGCTGTGATTTAAATACATTGGGAAGAAGTATTTAGTATGTTAAAACAGTAAAACCTCTCCGCATGGTCAAACTTGTAATGATGCCCACAGTCACCTACAGTCAGTCAATACAAAAATTCACTTCTTGTTTACTTAAATCTTTCAAGAAATAGAGTGACAGTAAGGTATCTATTGTAGGACAAGCTACTCCTGTATATCTAACAGAAGCAGCGCTCTCCCACTGTCATCTCAAGTACAAATGATGACTTTCTCAAAGTAACTTTGCAGATCTTTCTGCAGGATTGCTATCCATTAAAACAAATATCCAGTATAACATAAAACAAAGCTCTCACTGGTTTGCAGTAGAAAAAGAATACAGTTAAATTTTGTACAAGATGACTCCCACTATACAGCAAATAAAAATAACCAAATCAGTAAAGCATTTTAATATTCTTGTAATACAACCTAGGTCTAGTCCTTTCATTTTTCCAGATATCCCCATGAAGATATTAACTTTCTAGTACTCATAATGCAAAGTACAACAACAGACATCTTAAATTTGCCCAGATTTCAATTCAAGTATTTTAAAATATGTTTTTATGCTTTCTGTTCAGTGTATTGAAAGGTCACGGTTTTTACATGAATGCAAACAGGCACAGTTCACAACACAGGTCAAGATTTCTTTGGGGATTCATTCTCCATCTCTCATTTTAAAGTAAGTTCATGATTCAAATTCAGGATAAAAGACAAATATGTTATTGATCTAAACGTGCAGACTGGCCCACGTATATAATGTTTAAACATCATGAATGAACAAAATCTTATTATTTGTTTCATATGCTTTACTAATAATGACTGCAAATGGAAGTCACAAGTGAATAATCACATTTAATGACTGTCTATCCACATTTCAAGTTAATGTCACCCATTCACATTCATGATCTGAGCACTCCCACTGCTGCACACGAACACAAAACACAAGACAGCGTTACCTACCAGTGGCTCCCGGTTTTTGACAAGCCTGATTATTTTAACTGAATCTTCTTCTTCATCAATATCATCAGGCATGGGGGGCAAGACAGGATCATAGTTCTTCTGGGCAACAGTATCATGTACAGAGAGCAAAGCCTGGAAACATTAATAGTCAGTATATTATTTGGCATCTGAGAAGTTTAGGGAAGGCAAAGCAGAGGATATTACAGCCTGACTCTACTACTGCGACGCATGTAGATTGAATACAATTCTTGTATACAATTTTAACGCTTTTCAAACTGATGAAACAACTCCATAAAGTATGTTTCCATGTATACAATGTATGCAAGTAGCAAAACACTCTCCATACACACAAACACCATGTGCTTTACACATTAGCTTATAAGAGAACTATGAGGAGAAGGAAAGCTAAGTCTCCAGAAGTAAGAAAATAGTTATACTTGTCCTTAATAAAAAATTTCTTCTATACAGTAGGCAGTCCTATCCAGGACTTCTGTTTAAGCACAAGATGCATGACATGAAGCAGATGCCCAACCACTCCGTTCACAGGAGCTCTGAGAGCTTACCTGGTTACTGGATCCCTGTCATACCAGCTCCCTCTCGTAAGAGCCTCAAATTATCTTAGGAATTTTTAATTTATTATGGAATTCATGATTGAGATTGAGGAAGATTCTGCTGAAAATTATTTGGTTTAGGCAGGTGCTTATCAAACACCTGTTACGTGTCTTGCCTCCTCTTTTTCTCCGTTGTTTCTCCTGTTCAAGCATAGCTTGCACAATAGATTTTTCAAAGAAAAGCCTAACAAAGAATGACAAAAGGTTCCATTTTAAAATAATTTATGAACTTTCAGAAAATAAAAACCCTTGAAGGGCAAAGGAAATTAGAAACCTCATTCTCTTAATGCTCAAAAAAAATCTCAATATAAAACTCACAGCTTTTTCTAGATACAGAACTCTTAAAGTTCTTTTCTATTTTGAAAAGTCTACATTATTTGTAGTACCTTTTAAACTGGTGAAAAATGGTTAAGCAATGCTTTTGCTTTGTAGAGAGAACTGCGCATTGTACCAGAAATAATGGCAACAGCCACACGGATAACTCTACCTACTGCTTGCAGTTGCTTCTGTTTTCAAATAGCTGCCTCTAAATACTTGAATATTTTCTTCCCAGGAGTCAATACTATGAAAGTTGTAGTCTGAACAGCAGAAATAATTTGCAAATTGATAACCTTCACAACAGTAAAATAAAGCATTTTGGAAAATGTTTAAATGCTTAGGATAAAGCAAAACACATCAGTGTTGTTGGCATAAATGACATTAGAAGGCATCATATCAATAACTAATAATTGATCTATTATAACAATTAAAATCATGATTAAGAAAAACTCTTTAATCAAGAACAGAAAATGGCTACATTTCTTTGATGTCAGTTTACTTGCTACTTAATAATATACACAAATTATCAGAATCTTATTTTCTCAAGGATCATGCAAATATTTTAAAAAAACCATGACACTTTCATTACGCTACTCCAGGATTTTTTTCTGAATGGAGGAGACAGTAACAGCAGAAAACAATGTCCAATGCTACAAGCTATTATGTCAAAAGCTGAAGGCAAAGAGCATATGGTAATCTTGAAATTCTGAAGTTTGAATTTAAAGTTAGGCCTTCAGCAAAACAAACACAGAGGAAGATTGTGCCTGCCTCTTGATAAATTGCTAATGTTTCACTAATTTTTTTTCAATTGTACAATTTGACAAAAATACTTCAACACACTAATTATTTCTGGTTTTCTTCCTAATACAGTTCTGAATTTGTACTACTTACCATCAGAAATTACCATCTCCCACCAACCAAAGGAAAGTTTTACTTTAGATCTGAGCTAAAAACCTCAGGCTAGCAATTATGGATCCTCCTGGAAATGTTTATTGTGAAGCATTACATATGTAAAAGCCATGCAATCACACGCAGTCACCTTAAGATGTATGTGAAATATCAAAGATACACTAAAACAAAAGTGGTGTTTGCTTTTACTTCAGGTTCCTTACAGTTAAGACTTCTAAAACTAGTCTTCTGCAATTGTGTTTTTCCACATAAAGCCAGGGCACATTTGTGGACTGGTTCAATTTAATGAGGTTCTATATTGCAGTTTAAAAACAATCCAGCACATAGAGAAAACAGATGAAAATAATCTAAAGCACCATTTCCAGAGTAAAAGGCAGCCACTTAAAACACGTTCAAAAGAACCTACCCTTGACAATGAAATTTGCAAAAGAAATTCTGTCCACCACTACACTGAATTATGCCACCGGTGTTAATAAGATACTTCCCTACTCTGAGCACCAGTTTAGGCTCCTGGACCCTACATGCAGAACGATGGTGCATCCCAAGCATTACAAACCGATGCCAATCAATGTCTCGTACTTATGGACCTCTTCTTCACTCACAACAACTGGAACTGATCAACCCATCCTCTTCTTCTCCCAAAGAACATATTAAACCACAATGTACTACGGTTTTCAATATAAAATCTTTTCCCCAAAGTCCAGTACTATTTAATCTCAGTGCAAAAATACATATTTCAGATAAGAGCAGGAATGTCAGAAATGATGTGCCTTTTCTCAGTCAGGCTTTCAGAAGAGCTTCTGTCAACACAAACTTGTTTATGCTGTACACTGAACATGCTAAGATTTCTTTCCTGCTTGTCCTCCATCATCGCTTCTTTTAATACACTACTCTTCGTCTGCTGTAGTTGCTCTTGAAACAGTTCTCAGCACAGATTTTGTGCAATGACTAATTTGCAAACAAAACTTACAAAACCATTTTGATTTCACTTAATGTATTCAACTAGAAGTGATCAGAGCCTGCCCAGGAGAGCACTTCCATATGTTTAGAACACATGAAGAAACAACTGCAATCACAGAGTAAAGGGACATTTTTTCAGCAGCATCTTTGTACCATTCAATTAATATAATGCGCGTTTAGTCCAAAAAAACTATGTATCAGACTAGACTTGTATAGAAAGGTTGCGACTTTTAAAAAGCAAACAAATTACAAGTGTCAAGAAATAAAACTTGGATCCTAAGAGGATCAAGATTTACCCAGAATAATTGTGCAGCAAATGCACAAGGCAATGTAAAGGTAGCAATGTTCTCTTCTTGTACATAAGAAGTGATCAACTTACTCATTTTCACGATACTGATTTTCTACCTCTCACGAGAAAACTGCAAGAAGTGCAGATCAATTAATTTTTTACTTTTTTTTTAATGTTTTGGCTTTGTTTTCAAATACACAGCTCTTTGGAACTATGCACACAGGATTCAAGATTTGGGTCATGTATATTTAAGCACTTCTGGAGAAAAAGATTTTATTTCAGTTCTAAGTTCTATGCTTATGATTCACTAATGTAAACATGGTCCATATTTAGAACTTGAAAGAAGGTATGATTCAAACTCCCGCACTACCTAAATATAAATATTGATGTTCAGCTAAATTCTTAGACATGATCTAGCTGGAAATGAATACTTTCATCAAACCTCTGAAATGTCTAATAACTAGTGCTGTATTTTTCATATTAAAACTATTGCTGATCATTTCACAGTTTATAAATTGAAATTTTACACTATCAATTTACACAAAGAAAATCTGACATTGGAAACATTCTAAGTTCTTTTTTTAAACTTTCCTGAAACTTTAAGTGTTTATTTAAATTAAGATTGTTATTAATGAAAACAGTTCTACATTTTGAAAAATGTGTCTTACTTACCTACACTGACTACGTTTTTGCTCCTCTAAAACAATGACAAATTTTACACTATTTTTTGCTTCTGTTTATATTTTGAGATCTGTAAGAATTAAAATACACCAAGTAGCCCCTTAGTCATGAACACAGCTCTTTATGTTTTTTAATTCTCATTATTTTAAAAAAATCTCCATTTAAGGTTTGTTTTTTGTAAGTATTTTGCATTTATAGTCTAGAAAAACATTTTAGAAAATAGTAAGTTAAGGAAACAAGACAGAACAGGCAAAGAAACAAAAGCAGTCTCTTTCTTAATAGCACTTGGAAAACCAAGATTAAAAAATTTAAATAGTGACAGAATAGTCATAGACAGAAAATTTGTAGGGACTGAAACTAACCTTCATGAAAGCCAACAGCTGCAGCAGACTGCAGCACTGCCAACCCAGCAGCTGGCGACCTTGCCTGTGGAGCAGATTGCTGCCCTGGCAGCACAGTCAGCAGAATGCAACAAAATGGCCCATGACTTTGCTGTCCCGGTCCGCAGCTTGGATCATTAGCACCAGTCACCTCCCCTGGCAGTTCAGCTTGAACTGTGCCAGGTGAGAGAGAGACATTTCCCCACCTCTTTGCTTTGCCATAGTGCCAATAATGGCCACTGAGGCTGGCACAGAGAGGTTTCACTGGAGGAGCCACAACAGCATGTGCCTGAGCTCACTTGGCAGAGCTCATCCTCTGGAGAGCTCCAGCCATATTATGTTTTCCTTTGCGATAAGGTTACAGAATAAATAAAAAAAAAACCAAGATGAAAATGCTGGTTGAGAAAATTTTTCAAGATTGAAAAGCTTAGTTTATGAGTAACTTACATAAAATTAAAATCATGTGAGTAAAGTCATCCAGTGACAGTTATCAAAGAAGAAAAGCTGAAAGAGCTGGGAGGAGACTGAACCCACTGAAGGAAAGACTGTCAGGAACATCAGAATGAAAGGGGATGCACAGGAGTCATAAAAGCCAAACATGCAAGAATTTAGAAAGCAGAATAAACCAGCAGAGAGCTGATGCATTATGGTGATGGTGTACAGATTCCAGGCACAGAAAATCAATTTGACTTGGGAACAGTTTGGAGAAGAAAGGGATAAAAATACAAGGTTTTTAAAATCAAGCTCTACATTTAAGAACAACTAGTAAGCAGCACAAAATTAACAGGGAAAACGAGAGAGAAGAATTAGGTAAGTGATGGGGGAACAACCTTTCTTCTATAGGAGAATTAGTCTTTAAATCTACTCTCTCGACTACATGAAACAGACTTTACATTGATGTACTGATGAATTCCATCCCACTAGTTCTATTCCCCAGCAAATGGGTGGTAAAACAGCCATCAAAAATCAGCAGCACATGGCAGTCCCTTAACTACCAACACTGTCTGCTAAGGGAGTATGTGCAACCCTAATCCTGATGCAAAATACAGACTAACAAGGTAACAAGAAGGCAGGTGAGAACAAGCATCTCAGCTGACAGATAGGAACAACCACATTAGCTGAATTCTCCAGCCTGGCTAAAACATGAAGCATAATCCATAAGCAAAAGCAAGAAAAAGAACTACAAGCAGTAGAAACTCAGTTGTGCTGCTGCAATGGCCAGAGGATGGCTGGGCTAACAACAAACAATATTTTTGGGGGCCAGTAGAACCAGTGAGGGAGTACACAAGCTACAGAATCGCATCTCTAGCAGAGAAGTTGTGTTATTCCTTCTGATGCTGCACTAATCTAATAACCTTCTGTTCTATACCAAATTTCCCAGTCAAATATACAGAGTACATAATGCCAAAGAAATCAGCTAACTTCCAGTTAAATCAGTTTGCTTTTGCTACTGAGGATCAGTTACGCTATTCAATCAACATCAGCAAAACAACTTTGACAGTGATGGTAAGAAAAATGAAATATGGTCCAGTAAATTAAGTATAATTTTCCGTTTGTAATCAGAAAACCAGTGGGTGTACTAATTAACAGGTAAAAAAATCTGGGTGAATTTACTTCTTTATATCCTTCAAATGATATATTTTTCCTATATATTCTTCATAAAATACCTAGAGATGATATAATGTATGAGAAGACAGCAGTAACATACGTACAAAAGAGAAATAACATTCTATGCTTGCAACTGTCTCATCTGTACTTAAACCAGAGATGCCCTCTAGTTTAAGCTTGTCCAGCTGGCAATTAAATACCTTTCTCTTCCCATCTGACTTTGACACAGCTGGGTCAGAGTAGTGATTCAAAATATTTAAAATATATACTGTACATGTGTGGGTTTGAATTCTTAATATCTACTGTAGACTAATGTTCTTAGCACAAAAACATCTCAGCTGGATCAATATTCAGTACATATTACTTTTTCCTCTTTACTGCAGTGGACTTTATTCATGACTATATGAACTTCCTTTCACAAAAGGGTAATTTCCTTGCCTGAAAATGCTGTTTCTTGATTTCAGATTCACCAGTCTGAACTGATGGGTTTACCTGCAGCTGGTAGCCAGACAGCAACAGCCAACAGAAAAATGAACTTTCTGCATCTTCAGACTCCTGCTTCCTCTGGCTCAATGTTCACAGCCCCTGGAGATGCTTCCAAAGTCAAACTGTTCTCAGTGTTCACAGAAACACGCAGTCCATCTATCTGTGTCATCTGGTAAAGGTGTTAATATTCTTCCAGATGACAGCCCTGTGTTTTTTTCTCAGTTGTGGATAACAGCAGAAAAAACTCTTATTTTAAATCAATAGTGAAGAGTCTGCTTTACATTCATAACATGATTCATGTAGCTAAAGTGTCCTTGAAGCTTTAAACCCTGTTGAAGTAATTTCCAAGAGCACAAATAGATGGTTTTCAGAGAGGAAAATGCCAAGACAGGAGCACTCTTTCAATATTTTAGCAATCCTTAATCAATCAATTCCTTTTTTGAAGAAGTGGAAGCTCTGCAACAATATTAAGTGTCCACAGCAGTGGCGTGTGCCTTTTCTTGGCTAAAAACCCCTTGAGACACCCCAAAGAAATCATATGACAATATAAACTGAAGAAAACTAAAAGCTGAGGTTGCAGTTGCCTTTTCTGAAAAAGTGCCTTTAGGAACAATCCAGCCTTTGGCATCAGTATGATTTCTGAAGTCCTTAAAAGAAAAAAAATCTAGTGATCCATAAAGTTAACCTGAAAAAACTTAATTCCTCCAAAAAACAATAACATATATACATCTATGATGAGGAAGTCTTAAATTCAGCTACAAAGTACTCATACTACATGGGAATCTACCTATAAATGAAGTAGAAAAGAGGAAACTTTGAACAAAGAGTTCAAATACAATACAGTCCAGCAATTGCAAAGGAAAAACACCATTGAAGGAAAAAACGGCATAAAAATAGGACATGTAAAAAAGGGACTACTTGCTTCATACTGTGCAGTCGCTCAATTTTCACTCATCTTTTTCTGAATGCAATTGCTACTTGAAAGGGATGTGACTTTATCTGGAGTGATTTTTACCTTCTCCTAAATTAACAGCAATGTTGCCAAATTTTATGTGCTGTATCTGAATGCTACATGTATGCAATTCAACATTCTTAGGTGGGTGACAGTTGGTTCCCTCATGTAGGAAAGCCACAGAGTCACAGAGTCTGTATATATAACTAAAGAATTTCTTTTACTTACTTTTCAAATTTTGTATTTTCAGCTGCTGACCTGTCTGGCTTCACCTTTGTTTATGATACCTATTACTTTCACTTTATTAGATGTTGGCTGCTAGTAAGCATTCTCATATCTCTACTTCTAAAATCGACAGACAAGCTCTCCATTGGACAGCTTAGTTATCACACGAGAGAGACCTGAGAGCATTTCCAGAGTAACACAATGGTTGTTCCTAAAATATATTAATCCAGTATTCTTTCCACTGCTCTATACCATTTTATATCTATGCTTATGAGATATTGAATATTGTTATATGTATGCTCTGTCAGTTCCTACTACACTAAGTGGTAGCGCCACAACAGCTTTCTGATTTTCTTTGCCTGACAGATGTGAAAAATCATGGGTTTTCTTGCTGTTTTAAAAAGGATTCTTTTGCTATTTTGTTTTTGTTATGTATTTTGTTGAAGTACAAAATACTCCAATCACCATATTAAAAGTAATTTGTTTAGTAGAAGCTCTCAATGTAAGAGCACAACTCCTATAACTAGTCCTTCCAATAACCCTCACAGACCACTGAAGAGTAAATAGTCATAAAATATGGGAAATCATGTTTCCTAAACAGATATTATAGTTTGTGTTACCGGTTGTGAGCATGACTATTTCATAAAGATGAGGAGAACAGTCTCTCAGGGCACGTGCAAAAGTAGAAAACATTGGTGCATCTGGGAAAGGTCCTCCAAGTGCCTAAGATACAGTAGCAGGCTAAATGTAGCTCAGACGTTAACTGAGCTGAAATTTGTATTTGAATTCTCCAGATGCAAAACCTGAACAGTTGTAGGCAAATCTCAACAATTTCCAGTGGAAAATGTTGACTTTGCAGAAAACACCTAGTTCAATGAAAAAAGCCCTGACGGAAAATCCTCAGCAAGTCTAAATACAAAGGAAATGTTGGAAAGAAGGCAAAGTTTAGATTAAGACTTTTTTTTAATTACATGCTACACGAAATGCTTCATGAACTTTTCAAAGCAAAAATGGATTTTGTTTTATATTATTATAACACAATATTTTCTTTCAGTGCTTTCAATGTTAAAGTTCTTGTAGAAAAAAGCCTGCAGTCTCCTGGACAGTAATTTATATTGTTGATTTTTGCCAGTGACTGTAGGGCAGCTTTAGAAGACTCTGCTGATAAAGCTTAAAATGTTTGCTTTTTTTAATAGAACAAGTAGCACTTTGATCTGAACAGTCTATTAGGCCACTGTGCAAAACCAGTAAGCCTCAGATGGCAGGGATGATGGTATCAGCAGTTGTTTCTGAAATAAAGGCTAGAATTTACAAACTTCCAGTAAATACAAGAAAAACAGAATAGAATAAGACAACATTAAAGGTATGCTTCAAGTTCAAAGAAGCACTATTTCTTTGTTTAAAGAAACCTAATAAAACATAGGAAGCATTTACATGAAGAACAGAGTGTCCTGGCTTCATTATCTGCAAGTTTAGTTATGTTTAACTCACAGTTCTATTCAGAAGGAAAGCCAACAAAATGAAATTAGATGAAAATATTTACAAATGTAAATTATTTTGTGAAACTGAAAGTCAAGCATACCTCAAATAATTGCAAAGAAACCAGCAAGAATAAATCCTATTTACAGTTCCCTGGTGTATGCATCTTTGTTATTTGAAAGCAATTAAAAACAAACGTGAAAACAAAGAATCTGTATTTTCTCTGAACAGCAACATTCCCAGTCACACAAGAGCAGTTATCCCTTCACTCTGCAAGTTATTTTAAAGTTACTTCCAAAATTCTGTTCATGCTATGGTAATGAAAGAGAAGACAAGAAAAATACTGTATGTCCACCTCCTGTTCCCTCCATGGGTACAGGTACAGTGCCCAAAGTGACCCAAATACTTCACATTCTGGGGCACCATGAGGCACTGAACTCATTCACAATCCTGCCGGGTGCCCTTGCTTAGGTACCTGGTTTATGTTTCAGACTAGCAGCTGGCAAACCTTTCAGCACACAGAAACAGAAGACAAACTCTATTGAAACAGGCATTGAAAAAGCTTAATTTCCTTTGGGCCATAAAAGGTATAAACATCCTTCATGGCATTAGCTTTTGAAACAATTATTGTTCTGCCCATTACACCAATGACCATAAAGGACATCTTGTATATTAATGTAGAACACACTAAATTTACCCTACTAGAGATTAACTTCAAAGGGTAAATTGCTTGTTTCAGTATGTAATGATCAGAGTATAACTGCTGTTATAAACACAAAGTTAAGAGTGAACCAGATCTGAATAATATATCGCAAACCTACTTTACAGTTAATATAACTGGGTAACATTTTTCACTGGACTAAAAGACAGCTCATTCTTTTATAGTCTTTTTTGTTTACAGCCACACCAATAAAATAAGTGCCTAAAATGTTAATTCCTATAGTTATTGGCTTCAGTTTTTCAAATAATTTTAAAAATAAATAACTATTATGCTCTTGTGCTATGGCACTGTCCCAAAAAGAACACAGCTTCTTCCAGCTTGTTAGAAAAGGAACTGAAACCTACTATTCAAGACAGTTTTTAATTAAAATTGGAGGAGAATGTGGAAGCTTCAAAGTCTTTAATTCTTAGCTTGATTCTCTGTCATATGTACATCTCCTTTCTTACAATGTTCCTCACTGCAGTGCTGTCCCATTACTGACATCACTCCAGTGACTATTTCACCTCTTCCCATTTCCATGCCTAGTGACAGATAAGACCATTTTGCTAACTTGACTGGGATATGTTCATTAAATATCAAGAATGTATCTCTGTTTTATATGTGTTTTGTGCTAAAATCTTGAAACTTAATATCCAAACTATATATTCCAATATATATAATAGCATAACAATGAAAAATATTTTGTCTCAAGATAATGTAGCTAATACACTAGGAAAAAAAACCCCATAGTGCTCTCAGTCAACAGCAATACAGAGTCATAAAAAAGCATATTAAAAAACAATACCCACTCCCACACAGGCCAGGAATTACCATCTTCAAATACAGCCAACTAACTAATTTCAGAACAAAGCCTTCCACAGAGCAACACAGTCCTCCCTCTATTCCTTGTTCATGTGAGGTTATAACAGATACTTACAATGGAAGTGGTGGTAGCAATAAACAGACTATCTAATAAGCAATTAATTTAGCGCACCACCACCTATACTGAACAAATGGAAAAGATTAAAAAGTAAACATTCATCAGAAGAAAAGCCAGCCAGCAGGGTCTGCACTTAGCAGGTTGTGTACAGGTGCACCAAGTTTTTGTTTGCCTTGTGAGATCTGAGCAGGAGAGGGGAAGACCTGGAGATGCTGCCAGCCCATGGATTTTCCACAGCCTGTCCCACTGCAACGCAAAAATGGTCAGTGAACACTGTTGCTGGTTGATAACAAAAACATGAGTCAGCAGTGCCCTGGCAGCCAGCAGGGCCAACCCTGTCCTGGGGGGCATCAGGCACACCATCGCCAGCCGGGCGAGGGAGGGCATTGTCCTGTTCTGCTCTGCACTGGGGCGGCCTCACCGTCAACATTGTGTGCAGTTTTACGTGCCACAATATACAAAATACATTGAGCTATTAGAGAGCGTCCAAAGGAGGGCCACAAGGATGGTGAAAGGTCTAGAGGGGAAGTCATACAAGAAGCAACTGAGGTCACTTGGCTTGTTCAGCATGAAGAGGAGACAGGGGAGACCTCATTGCAGTTAAAATTTCCTCACGAGGGGAAGTGGAAGGGCAGACACTGGTCTCTTCTCTGTGGTGACCAGTGACAGCACCTGAGGGAATGGCCTGAATTGTGCCAGAGGAGGTTTAGGTTAGGTATTAAGAAAAGGTTCTTCACCCAGAAGGTGGTTGGGCACTGGAACAGGCTCCCCATGGAAGTGGTCACAGCACCAAGCCTGAGACAGTTCAAGAAGCATTTGGACAACACGCTCATGCATGTGGTGTGACTCCTGGGCTGTGTAACTATTGAAGAATCTTTCCAGAAGATTCAATCCACGGAGGCAAGAGTTTATTTTCCTCAAGAAAGGTTTGCTGCCTGGAAAAGAACATCTTCCCATAGATAGTTTGGTGGTTTTAATTCTCCTGCCTTACAGAGAGGTTAAGTCCCTGAAAAAATAAAATTCTTAGAGACAGCCTTGGAGGCCCTGCAAGGTGGGGCCAAGCAAGCCAGTAAAAAGGGCTGGAGAAGAAAAAGTGGCGTGTCTTTTTCATGCCCGGTGCTCAGTGCCACAAAGTTAGTGTTCTCAGCTTTCAGAAATAAATTTTCCTAAATCTGCTTGGTATCTGAGGGTACTTGCACGTAATCTTTGCACACAGGGTGCCCTGTGCAGGGCTGGGAGTTGGACTTCAATGATCTTTCTCGGTCCCTTCCAACTTAGCATATTCTATGATTCCATGTCAAAGAGTTAATTTCTGGTCTGCTTAAAAATAAAATACTGTATTCAACTGGATTTGGATTCTAAGGTGTGGAAATACTATTCTATTTTTTGGTATCTTTAACACGGTAAAGCGAGATTAGAGAATGAAAACTTTAAGTCCTTATTCAGTACTGGAAATTAAAAATAATAGGTATGGGTGGTCTGTGTCCATGGGGCTTCGCAATTATATTTTAAATCCAGGTCACAAATGAAATGTCTAACACACAGTTAAACAAATCCACTTGATTTCCCAGAGCTACATGCTCTGTTCTACTTCCAGAGTCCTGTTTTAATCAGAAAAGATAAACCACAACCATTATTAGTTCAATTAATTATGGTAACTGATGCCACATTTGAGAACAGGAAAAAAACTCACTCAGTGTAACTGAATACTGCATACAGTTTTTAGAAGACTAGAAATACCCAATTTTTTTTTTTCCAAAAGAAAATGCACCTGACAAAACCTTGAAATTACTTTTAAGACATTTTGAAAATCTGAGGTCTGACAAAACTGCCTCAGAGAAATTAATTTCTTTAAAACACTTCTCTATGGATGAAAACCTGCACCACACAAACTTGTCAAAGCTGTACTCATCAGATGCAAACACTCAGTAATATATTCATCTTTTGTGTAACAGAATTAAAATATAGAAATATTTATCTCATCAGAGAGTTGCTGGAAACCTCTCCCAGCCTTTTTTGGCATGCTAACCAAAACTGCAAAGTTATACTCACCTTGCTAGACCTGCCTCTTTACACTATCACACTTGTGGAGGCAGTGATGTAGTGCAGTAAACTAACCCTAAACCTCCTTCACCATGACCTAAACATTAGAGCAGAGCTGTAGAAAAGCAGAAGCTCTTCTAGCTCCACCTAACACTGCAGTTATAAACCAGGTCAGGAGAGAAAAGTTTCTCACCCCAGAATAACATACAGCCAGCTTAAGTCAATCCCAAATTAAGCTATATGTGTTTTTAGGTAATGGCTATGGAACACTGTTGAAAAAGATGGATCAGTTATCCCAAATAATTTCAGATGTGTGAAAAAGAGCTGTTCTAGACAGTAATCCCAGGAATCTAGAACAAAATAAACACAGAGACCCTCTCTAGCCATCAACCTAATAGTGAAGGGCCAGAAAAACTTATGTAATGTATGGCATAAGCTCAGATACAACTGAGCAGAATGAGGGCATCTCAGGGAGGAACTGGAAGTACTGACAGCCAGAAACTCTCTTCTTTTCCCTTTCTGCCCTAGAGAGAGCAGAGGAAATCAACAGAAGAATCTCAGCCACAGCCTCTGATTGAATGCAGTACACTCGCCTGGTCAACATGATGGAGAAGGGAGCAGTGATAATTTACCTTTTCTCCAAGGCCTGCCAGATGGAGAAGATGGCAGGTGGAGAAGATAATGGACAGGGGAAAATATCTTGCATACCGTCAGTATGCATACCTCACACGCACACCTGCAAGCTATGCAGGGCAGGAAAACATCTGTGCCTTGTGCAGGATTAGGCAGTCTGGCCACGCAAAGGGCTTGGTACCCTGCAGCTTGCCACCTCCCCCAGCAGCCAAGAAAGACATTTGCTAAATTACTGTGGTTCAGTCATATTAACCATGCTGAGGGGAAGGCAATTGCTTCCCTGACATCCTACTAAGATTATCACATTGCATTTCACTGCTACCAAGGAACAGACAGCAAGAGCGAGTGAGTGAAAGCAAGAAAGGGACAGGGAGAGATGCAGCTGTCACAAATGAGTTGTCTTCAGACTCAACCCACCAAAGCTTCGGAAGCATGAAGCACACGTGGACAGTCACTAAGGAAATACCTGCACTGACGCTTAGAATCTCTGCAATTTGATGCACCAACAAATACTCTTCTAATAGGCCACTGGCACTGCTTACCTCTTCAGAGAGAAACAGTTTGTCACTTTACAAAGTAGGGAAAAAACAGAAGTGCAAAAATCTTTAAAAAGCAGGCACAATCACCTTTAAAATTTTGTAGCACTTTGAAGATATCATAGTATCTCAGGTTTTGAGACCGGTGTTTTGAAGGTAATATAAAAAAGCAACTGTCTTAAAAAAGGCAGCACTGTTCAGTTTTCATCTAAACTTATCAACTGTTGCATTTAATTACCATTGCAATATGCATCTAGAACACTGAGGTCTTCCTTCTCTGAACAATTCAGTAATAATGTGATACTGTGCATCACTGATACACAGGAGAGGTTCTGACTGGATACATGGAAGCAGTTTTCAATAGCAGTTTCAGTAGGAGGATAATTAGGACCTGGAAGAGGCTGCAGAGGGCATTTGTGGAATGTCTGTTCCCAGGCACTTCCAAGACCTGATGGAAGAAAGCCCCGAGCAACCTGCCCTCACTTCAGTGTGCTTTGAACGGCACACTGAACCAGACAACCTCCTTCCAACCTCAGCAATTCAATGGTTCTACAGTCTACTGTCAAAAAAAGGTATCAAGTTCCTCAAAAGCGCCACAGAAACCCCAGGAATTTTGCAAAAAATTTTCAGAATTAGATTTATTTAAAAATATTACCCACCAGGAATTTTGTCCCAGGTACCACCATTTATGCATGACACAATTAAATCAATGGTATGACCAAAAACCTTTAATTAAAAGCACAGTTGTAACAAATATATGAAGCACATACAATAAAAACTAGCAAAAGGAAAAAAAAACTACTTTTCAGAATATCCTTTGCAAAAAAGTAAGGAACTTACCATTAATTCCTTTCGTAAGTATGAGTAAGAGCATAATAACTTTAACAGAAAACACAAAAGGTGTTTCTTCACAACAGGTATTTCTGATTAGCACTACTTATCTTCTTACAAGCACACATGGACACTCATTAAAGCACACAAGCCCCCAGGCAGCCCAAGGACACACCCCTGCAGAAAGCACTTTGCAGGTGCAACACATCCTCACCTTGATATTGGGTTTTGCAAGGAGTTTCAACAGCTCTCTGATCTCACTGCTCAGTGGTTTGCTCTGCAGTTCCTCAGCCAGCTGGGTGGGAGATGGAATCAACACAAAGACCATTAGCAAAGCGTTGTTTTACCCAGTGCATCAGTGACAACCCAGAATCTATCTTGTTCAAGGTTATTGCTTTCCAGTGTGTTCAAACAGAAGCCAGCATGAAGGAAAACACCATCAATCACTGCGCTTCTGTTTCTGGCCCTCAGTGGACCAGATTTAAGCCAGGCCTTTTGGCTCAGTTTAACACAAGTAATCATTTCTGGCAAGAGTGCAGCCAGATCACATTCTGATTTATAGCAATGGGGGCAAATCCCAGCACTTCATTTAAGTGAATGGTCCTTTGCGTGCAGACAAAGAACTGCTTGTAAAAATGACTGGATCAAACTTTGACACTGTCTATAAAAAACAGTTTTGAATGAGGTGGTGAAATCCACACTGCTTCCAAAAACCCACAGTAGCTGTGCTGTTTAGGACTGGGATAAGAAAGCAAAGTGCCCCTACAGTGCAAGCAATCTGAACCTTTTATTATGTTTACACATACACTGGAAGGAGCTTGTTAAATGTGAAGCAGGTTAATCATAATATAGTTTATAACAGGTCATCAGCAATTCAAGCCCTTAAAATGCACAAACTATGTCCTAACAACAAGATCAGTAATTTATGTTTGGTTATACTACAAAATTGTGGCTTGGTGAACAATAGAGCAGCAGTTTAACATTTAATCCCATGCCTATTTGGCTCATGTCTTGGGTTTTTCTTATCACGACATTCTCAACTAATTTGGACTCAAGAGGCATATTATACTGCAGGATTTCAGACTCAAACTATTTTTCCAGAAGAAGGAAAAGCTAAAATACATTTCACAACCCTGAACTTCAGTTTAAAATTCTGAAGCTACATGGCTCATAATCCAAAAGGTGGTTTCAGATAATCACTTATTTTCTTTGCATTAAATCAGTATCATAAAAATGTCTCAAAGAAAGATTGGGTATTTGCAGCAAGTAATTTTATTTGTCTAGTCTAATTTTAAATTTGTACCTTCATTTTGTATGAATTTTCAAGATGAATGGGTAGACATATATTTTGCATAAATATATCTAAGAGACAAATCTAGAAGCAATTCTAGACATCAGACAAGGTTTGAATACCTTTTTTCCTAACTTTCTAATTAATACAGGGGTAACAGGACTGAAACAAAAATTCATTACCTAGAGTCCCACAGCCCTTTTTAATATGATAGCTAAAATATCCATCAAGTACATCAGTGCTAATATTAACAATATTTGTGTCTTAATACCAAGAGATTAGAAAACAATGTCTGTAGGAAAGGTCACAATGAAGTATTTTAGACATAAAGCCAAGTACTGCGGTAATCTGACTGCAATCTAGTCTGCATGTTCTATGGAAAAGCTCTGCAAAGCTGAAAATATTGTGTGATACAAATAACAGCAGGTATATGACAGAGGTTACCTTTGGTTCTCTTTTCAATCTTTACTCTGTACTACTCAACACTAGAGAACCAAATCTATTCATTCATGCTTCTCTGATGAAGACTAGTAACCACTCAGTAGGAATGACTGCTTCAGCATTTCTCTCAGATGAATTGTGCACAAGCATCTATTAACTCCAGCAGAAATTGCATTTGCTTTGGTGGTGCAAATGCAAATGCACGCACATAAGGTTTAGAACTGTGAGACACAGAGCAAATATTTTGCTACTGCTTTAACAGATATTTTAGTCTCATAATTTGGAAAATTATTTCTTCAGAGATAAAGTTGTTACAAATTGTTTTCCCTCATATAACCTATCTGTTTTTTTGAAATATTTCCATAAAAGTCTTAAGGCAAATGTAACACCTTGTAATGGAAGAGGAGGAGGAAGACAAAGATTGACAGAGAAAGAAGACAAAGTCATGTTGCCAGATTAGCAAAAAGACATCACCAGAGCTTCCTGTTGTGCTCGCACCAGTTTTAGACAGAATTTTTTTGCTGTTATTGTTACTGAAGTGCTGAGATTTGGGATAGGTATCAGCAGCAGTACAAGCCCCATGACATACTTTGGGTATACTGTAATCGTGCTGATTACCTCCTACACCAAACTCTGCAGGAAAAGCTGTTTGAGATCCACCTCTATGACTCTTTGTTGAAGGAACCATAACATTTTACCAAGTTCTTTATGAAGAGCTGCCACTATCAAGCACGGAAGACATGCAGTGAGGCTGGTGACATGGGGAGCACGGGGCCTGGTCTTAAAGCTTCTGGAGAAAGTTCTGAAACTTATTTTGCCAGAACAGTCTTTCTAATAACCTGAAGGCCTTATTTGCTGTGTATACCTAAACTACCAGCAAAGTCTAGATCATTTGCATGGAATTAAGAGCCCTAAGTGGAAACAAGAGGCAAACACATTCTCTGATGGGAAATTTAGCCTAGAAGTTCCTGGGATTGAGGATAGATAAGGTATGGCAACTAGGAAAATAAAAATATTTAGAAAATCCTCACCACAATTATTACTTCTAAAATATATTTTAAAATATAACACAACGCACTAAACAGTTTTATTTATGATTGCAGCATCTCAAATTTGGGGTTTAAATCAAACAGGAAATATCCACTTGCTAATAAAGAGTATCTCCTGCTTTAACAACAGAACAGTTATTATGACTAGGAAGACAAAACATTAATTTAAAGCCTATTGAAATGAAAGTGTATTTTATAACACCAACATGCTCTTAAATCCCTGAAGCTGACATCTAGTCAGACAAACATGCCAAAAACTACATAGCACTTTAATCCTGAAACTTCATGAGTTTTGGAGTTATAAAGCCCACTGCATGTAAATTTGCTTACTCAAAATTTGCTGATAACTATCAAAACACATAAAATTCTGCATTGTGGCAGCCTGACTTCAGCCACCAAAGTACATCTCCACTCTGTGGGACAGTGTCTCTAAAGCCAGTTGTTCAGCTACACACAAGCAATGAAGAACCAGCAAGAGTATCTTTAAAAAGAAACTGTGCTTTAAAAGTAGGCAGATGTCTAGAGACAATCATGTCCCAACATATGTACATTTCAAAAATACTACCATATATACACAGAAATATATTCATACAGTTAAAAACCCCAACCTCTCTCAACTGAGGAGTGATAGAGTACTTTAATTTGGGGATTTCCAAAACTATACATTTTAAATGGGGCTGAACAAAGAATGAGATTGCTCAGCATTTCTGAAAATATCAAGAACTAAGTTTTGCATCCAAAAATAAGAAATTATTTTTATTAAGAGTTTTAGCCCAGAGATCCATAACACAAATATTAGCAAGGATTATTAATATGTCAGCAAGAATTTAAGGAAGAGAATTTCAACCAGCTTTCTAATTTTCAAAATTACTATCAACATTATTCAAAGCTATTCGAAGGTTAAAAAAATATTACTAATACATGCCTGATGTCAAAGCTAATGTATTATTATAGTTGGTATGTTACAGGATATAGCTCTCCTCCTACTGAAACACGATTAAATTACCTTATATCCTCTTTTCAATAGTCTTCAAATATGTTTAATTTAGTTTTTCATTAAAATGTTACCATTCTCAATTCACAACATTTAACCATTTGTAAAATTTAAGAATCAAAAGCTATTAACTATATGAAGAGATATTTAGAACATCTATAACATATGTGAAGTTTCAAACATGCTGTATTTGAAATGGATCCTAATTCATATTGCCTTTTCCAAAACACAACCTGACATCATCAATTGCAACAAAGATTTCTGGATTTCACCTAAACCACAGTTTATTAAACATTTCTCTATTCTGGCCTGCCTCAGGTTCAGTCATAGTTTATACAGGTGTGTTCACAATTCATCTGAATCCTAGAATTAACCAAATAGCAAGAAATGGCAGGTTGAATTCTTTTCTTTAAAATAAAAATTATAGTAACAGGAAATTAACTACTCCATCAATGCTGACCACTTTTACAATTTATTTTTTGGTTATGAAGGTAATTTGGAAAGCTCCAATATTGATAAATCTACTACTGTACTTTTTATTATATAGTTCTGTATTTTTTTTAACAAGCCTCCATCCCGGGCACGTCATATGCTTAATTTCTTTAATATTATCTGTTGTTTCTCATGTTCTGTCAGCAGTACTGCTATCTCATTTGTCTTTATCTTTCCAAAGCATTCCTCTTGTCTCCGACTTTTTCAAAAATAGTTGACAGCTTTTTCCCTCCCAGTAGAGTTCCAACCTGTAATTTTTATTACATAGTTACTAAAGCAGAGCAAGAGGCTATCTAGATGCAATGTTTTAATAACATGCAAGTGAATAAAAATCAAAGTAATATCAGCAACAAGCCTGGTGATGAAAGAACCTTTGGAAACATTTGCAGTTTCTTATGATTTCAGCTCAGTGGACTACATTCATGTGTTTGCACTATGAGGAGTTCTGCTTGCAGACAGTTTTTTGGGAGACTTGGTACCAGTGATCTCAGCAGGGAACACTTACATCATCTGCCAAGGCTGCTGCACCATGGAGTATGGGCACTGGGTTCTGTTTTTCATAATAATGCAGTTTTTCATGAATCTGGAAGACAATAGCAGAAAGCAGTAAGTTTATTTAGCAACATGAGAAATGGTACAAAATAAACCCATTGAGCCAAAGGATCTGTTGAGTGTCTGTAACTAGAGAAACATCCTTATAGTAACCTACAGGCAGCAATCATGTAAATGCAATTCATCATCATCCTCTGTTGAAGTGCTAAGAATATGAAATCAGATGGAAAAAATGCTCAGTATGTAGACCAACCCACAGAAAAACTAAACATTTGTGATTTTTCTCTCCTGGCTTTCTCTGTCCATATTTCTAACATATTGCTTCAAGTATCAATTACATTTTATATTGCTGCTGAAAACACAAAGCATAAAGTGTTTATCCCCAAGATGGATATAAAAAACCCTGTAAATTATGATTTATGAAGTGAAATAATAGCCTGCCACCCACATCTTGACAGACAGCTTGGTGGAGCGGCTGCCGTCATTAAAATAATTCAGAAACAAGGGCAATGTAGTGCTAATATGAATTCTAACACATCTGAAAGAAAGAGGCAGTCCTTCAGCGAGTTAAAGTCATTTAGGAGCATTTAAAGTTTTTAATGGGGAGTTATCAACATTAAAAATGTACTATGCTTTGGTTCTTTCAAAAGAGGAAAGGATACACCATCATTTAAACATTCAGCCTGTTCCCTCCTCCACAAGTTATGCATTTCAAAATTGAGATTTTTTCCAGTACGAATGCTTTAAAGACCCAAAATATTTTAAACCTTCTAACAAGTTTCTTGAAAGCGATTTCAGAATGGCATAATGGACTATATTAAACATTCGACTTAATTTACATTATTTTCCAAAACATACACAGACATACAAATATCAAGTAACATTTAAAAAAAGAAAAAACAGTAGTCTCAAGTGATGCAAACACACCCCATTCTTAGATTTCTACTTTAGTTCTGCTGCTCTGAAGGAGGCATGAACTCCAGATGGCTGGAGGAGTTGCAGAAGGAGCTATATCAGGGACTGTGCTTGGCAAGGAGGGAAGACAAGGTCTGGCAGAGGCCGTGGGGCGCAGAACTCTGCTGGGGACTCCGTCAAGTCCTTGGGGAACAGGATCCTCAGTGATAGCCTAGCCCTTCACAGCACGCTTCTGGAGAGGAGTGGGGCAGATGCAAGGCAGCAAGGGCAGCTTTAAAGAGCAACCAAACCACTCTTTGCACACTGAAAATACTCAGTTGACCAGACTGCATCCCTTTTGCACCAACTGTTCGCTCCAGCCTTCCCCCCTCTTCCACATTTGCTTTTTTCCCCTTACTTTTACCCCCACTGAGCACCCCAGTGAGCAGCACTCACTTCTCTCACTGCCCAGGACTCTTTCAACCTTCTCCCCAGCCTGTTCTCTTCAATTCAAACTTAACTCCTAGAACTACACCCATAACAAGATAATACCATGACAATGGCACCTGTGCTTGCCATTTTCCTGTCTTCTGCTGTGCTTCATAACTCTTAAGTTATAACTCCACCTGTGTTTTCCCTCATTTAGACTACATGTTCTTCAAAGTACAGGCTATGTGATACTCTGTTAACACAATGTGGCATAGCAAGATCTATGTCTTGATCGACCCCTTCATCATTTCTGCAGTCTTGATAGGATCATTTCATTATGTCATTGGTTACAGGATACTGAAGTTCTGAAACATCTCAGTGAAGCATGAAGACACCACAGTCACTTAACTGCTAAATTGTAAAATAATTTGTTCTGATCTGGAAACTACAAACAAAGCCCTAATGCCTCCAGAACTTGAGTATGAATTTTACATAGCTTATGTAGACATTGTTTACTTGGCAATTACTTAGACTAATCCATACTGGATGTCACAGAAGTATAAATGACTGGACAATTTTGTATTTCTAGCTCACAAAGCACAGAAACTAAACAAAATAAGGAGTTGAAGTTCCCTGATTTTAGCAGAAATTTGTGATTTACTATGAGCTTGAATAACTAAAAGGCACAGTTAATCAAAAAGTCTCAAATCCGTAATTTTTTGATTGCTTCAGCCAATATCTTGATTTTATCCAGACTGACCTTCCATCAACTCCAAGGTCAGAAGCAGTTGCCTATACTACCTCCTAGTTTCTCAAAGGAAACAGAAGCCCCACTGCCAATGACACTGCTTCTATCCTGGAAAACTTGTATATATCTCTACCAATGACATTAAAAAAGGAAAAAATGAGCCAAGCTAAAAAATGCTGAGACATTCTTGCATAATCCATTTTTTAAAAAGTTTTACGTGATTGTAAATTCATGCAACAACAAACACATTTTTAAGAGGTGGCACTGTGTAACTTTAACTAGTTATTGGCACTGTCTATAATCAGCAAATGACTGAAAACAAATTTCTATTTTCCTAAGAGTGGACACTGGAATCCAGTTAAGCATTTAAGGAAAATCATTAAGATTTTATTTGATTATGGAGGACTTGTAGGGAGTTGCTGCCTAACCAAATCTGAAGAAAAACCCAGAAGTGAATCAAGTAAGCAGGAAATTTAACAGTTACTGGACAGTTCTAGATATTGGTTTTTGCTACATCAAGTTGGAAGTTTGATTCATTTACTGTACTAGCACAATGAGTGACTCTAGGGATCAACATTCTATCATCCATGGTAAAAACTACTGCAACCTCAGCACACTTCCATTTGAGATGCAATACAAATGTTTTTCACCCCCCAAATATCTGATTTTGTTTGATGGTATTTTGCCTTGTTACTTGAATCTATTTTTTATATTAGGTCATTATATGACAATATTGGTCTTGCACATATTTGTAATTTAAAGAATTTACCTAAGAAAATTAAAAACCACTGGTCTGTGTGCACAAAGATGCAACCAAGGCAAAATACAGGGATTACCTTTCATATCAATATAAAATTATCATATGCTTCATAAAAATGCTACTTCCTACTGCTCTCCTACAGTTACCACCCACCTCTAACTTCTGGATAACTAATGCATTCATAGTGTATGCAGCACTTCTATATAACAGCTTCCTGAACACAGCAAGACAGGGGATGTGGAGCAACTCCTCTGATAAAGCAAAAATTTCAGTGAGGCAAAAATGCATTTTCAGGCAACTTCTTCCCTCCCTGTGTCTAAAAAACACATCAAGATGTCACGTTCTATGATTTTCCTCACAGATCACAGTTTTGCTGACTGGTGTCTAGTTCCCCCCATTGTATTTTTAGGCCTTTTTTGAAGATGGGTACAGCACTTGCCTCTCCCTTGTCATTGGGAACTAGGTCATCTCTGTTGCCGTTCAAGGAAGATGGAGCACACTTGCCAGCTCACCTGGTGGCCTTTGAATTTCCCAGACTTCAGGGTGATGAATGACTGCATTTGTGACAACCACCTTAGAAAAACTACTGTGCACACATCCCTAAGCTTTGGCAACCTCTACACACGCTGTCTTTCAACTAATTTTTTTCCCAAATCTGAAGTTTGTAAATTGTGCTAATACATGCACACCTCGCACTGCATTTCCAAATTTCAATTCTTACACAAGTAGAAATTCAAATTTAAATATCTAGATTAAGTGACTGCATTGATGAAAATGAATAGCGTGAAGTAGCTACAGAAATGAAAAGCAAAACAGGACAAGGTGGCCCCTTTACAAACTTCACTCAATGAAATTAAACCGTAACAGAAATTAAAACTATCCTGTAACACTCTGAGAGAAGTATGAGAGTGGACTCAAAACATTAAAAGAGAGAGTATTCACCTACTCATGATAAAACGTATCATATTTGCAAACATTTGCTTGAGCTTCATTCTAAGGAATTCTATTTAATACAAAAGGCAACTTTAGCTTATATTCTGCAGCTATACCAGATGTCCAGTAACTTTAATACTACTGTCTTCTCTCTACTAGAAACTTATACAACTTATGGAAAATATAGGACTGTATCATGCTTAAAAATAGGAAATATAGTACATCTGTTTTAAGTTCTTCTGACATTTACATGTAAAGCTCAAATGCTGAAAATCTCTTCACAGATGAGTCAAAGTCTGTTAAAGCAAGAATTATACATTGTAAATAAAACATAAAAAGCTGTTCTGCTGAACAGATGACTAGGTTGTTGGACTTTTGTTTTTTTGATTTTTTTTTTTATAACTACCTATCCTTTTCACTGTAGGGTACTTTGGGAAGATTTACGAGGTTCTGAAAAAACTGACAATCTCCTCTGAAATTATGCCCCAAGAGGGAAGAATAATCATTTGCAAATTTATACAATTTTTGGCACATTTTTAAGCAAGAGGAATTGTTTCTGGATTTGCCCAGAGAGACCGAATTGAGTTTTCTATAGTAAAGCAGAGCAGTGTCCTCAGCCTGGACTATTTCAAAATCCACAAGGAGCTTTCTAAGTCAAAAAACCAGAAATCCTAAGCAAGAGTCCTACAAAATAAGCTTAATTTTCCTTTCAGATTTCTTCATTTCCATGTATAGTTCTAATATCATATGCCTGAAAATAAAACAGAGGAGTGGGATAAGAATATACCCAGAATAATAGCATCAGTTTCAAATACCCTAACTCCTTCTAGGAAGGAATCCTTGCAAAACAAGTATAATTTCATTAGTAATTAGTATGCTCTGGTACAGTTTGTAAGCAGGATTTTTCTGAAAGACTTTACAGAACAATACTACACAGTTACAAACTACACACCTGGTTTAAGAAAGAGTGATTTGTATTGGT
>JAWWEW010000078.1:15132477-15598979 GCA_035583185.1 Anabacerthia variegaticeps | reverse complement strand
CCCCCCCCGAAACAGGTCGCATTTTAAGACAGCCATAAAAGGTTGGATTATTTTCGAAGCTTAAACCTGAATTCTGCGCGAAAAGCCTGTTGTATAGTACCAAAGATCTCTTCTGCGAAGCAAGGAGAAGTTTTATTTACTTCGCAAAGCGGCGGAAAAGCCGATGGCACCCTTCTATCCCTTTGTAGCAATGGTTCCCACGGCCGGTTCCGATCCCGCAGCGGCGATGCCGGCAGGGCCAGCCCCGCGTCCCGCGCTCCGAGGGGATCGTTCTCTCTAAGTCCCCGCAGAGATTACTCATGAGAGCCGAGACTCTGGCACATCTCAGCCGAAGCTCCCAGCGAGGCAGACACGGGCGGGAGTCCCCGCACCTCTGTCCCCTCTGTCCCCAGCCCTTACCTGCTGCCCGGGGGGATCCCCTCCCTCCGGCCCCGCTTTCGCCTCCAACCGCCCGAGCGCGGCACCGACCCCTCCTGCCACAGCAGTTCTCACACACGTGAACAAAGCACCGGAAAGCGAACGTTCTCCTCCCTCCCCGGGGCCCCTTCTGGGGCCGGGCCGGACAGCACAGCACAGCGCAGGGTCCCCACCTACCTCCCCGCCGCCCCAGCGCCACTCCGCTCGCTCCCGGCACGGCCCAGCCTTAAGGAAGGGAAGCGGGGCCGGCCCTGCCCCGGCCCTGCCCCAGGGACACGGCCCCCTTCGGAGGAGGGGCCAAGGCCCCGAGGGTCGGGCGCTGCCGGGTTCCTGTCCCGGGCAGCGGGGGGAAGCGGCGGGGTCCGGGAACAGGCACCGGGGGGATGCTGTGCGAGGCATCCCGCACAGGCAGCGGCACACAGAGCACCAAGCGTGCTGCAAGACACATAAACTGCTCCCCAGGCGCTCGGATACACTGCCCCACAACCCCAGGAAGTCGCACGAGGTAGAACAGACTCATCAAAAGCCATCCCACTAGTCAGATTGGAAAAAAAACCCAAACAAGCTGATTTTACCAGGTTCAGTTTGCCAGGACAGCTGAGAAAAACATTTGCACCATCACACCCTTCAAACATTTTGATGTTGAAATTTCACCACTTTCAACATTTTCTGACCACCTTTGTTGTGTGCCTTGGGTCTCTATAAGAAATTTTCTTGCAATTGCATGTTTGCTCCAATAAACTCCAAACATCAGAACCCAGAGCAAGCACAGGAAAACGAGACCAACCCACTGGAGATTATGCAGGATTAAAAAAAAATAAAAATCAGATATTTTTCCATTATTAGATATTTCCTGAATTTGAAACACACCTCTTACCATAATACTAAACGTCTCTTCTGGGCCAAGAAAAGCGCCTTCTGTATTGTATTGCCAAGAGCTCCGGTGTCCTCTTACATAAATACAAGCACTTTCTGACATCAGTAGGAAAAACTGTTGGTTTTACCCCCAAGAATCAAGATCCTAAACCTGTCCTGAAGCACTTCCCTGCAGTATTAAGCTGTTTTTCAAAACTGTAGCCGTGACAATAAGCTGCAGTTCAGAGGGGACAGAACTGCGATTTAATCCCTCATCTCTACTATCAGCTCTCACTGCAGCTCGCTTCCCTACAGGTTCACTGGGCTTTTCCTGGCCCACGCCATTCCAACAAATGCTGCTTTTTGCTTACACAAACCATAAAAAATAAGGAAGCAAAGGACATCTACAAGAAGTTCCTCTTTCTAGAGAAAAACTCTTGTTTATCTGGTCTCTCTGTTCCTCTGAACTCACCCTCTGGGCAAGGTTTCCCACAGTAATTCTTTGATCCTGTATCAACACTGCCCCAGCATCCAGGTAAGAAGAGGCAAAATGCCTCTAGTTAGCATATGAATAACATGCTATGCATGCAGATCCCAGCCAGGAAACGTTCTGTGACAGCAAGGATTTGGAACAATAAGCTTCCATCCATCTGATAAACATCTACCTGTCTCCCTCCAAGCCCTCTGCTTTACCTCATCTAATTAAATGAAAGCTGATCCCCCCCGGTATTCCCAGTAGGAGACACTAAGGCGTTAATCAGCTCAAGCTATTAGCAACATAATGTCTCTAAGAAAATTACAGGAAGAAAAGGTCTGTGCTGAAGAAACAATAGTTCTGTCTTTCCCTGTGGAGAAACTTAAGGGACGCTTGACTCAAACCGAATTCATTTTCCCCTCCATTCTTTTATAAAGCTCGAGCAAACCAAAGCCATCCGGAAGTGTAATCGCTCTTTTTAATTCAACCAAACCCGAGGCACAGCTCTGAGGATCCCAACATGTACCTCTGCAGCAGGGAGGGCTTCCCTGCCTGCACAACACGAGGAGGATTACCCATTTCACCTGTCTCCTGCTCAGAAGCAGGGGATCTGCCTTACACACAGAGCTGGCAGGTGGAAGATGGTCCTTATTCCCACAG
Source organism: Anabacerthia variegaticeps (assembly GCA_035583185.1). Lineage (NCBI taxonomy): Eukaryota > Metazoa > Chordata > Aves > Passeriformes > Furnariidae > Anabacerthia > Anabacerthia variegaticeps. The sequence goes on along the minus strand of JAWWEW010000078.1, from coordinate 15,596,572 downwards.
GAACACAGGGCCGGTACTGTGGAATCAGAACTTCAGAGCAGCAGGCTCAGCACTGAGGGCACGTGCAGCAGTTTCTTGTTCTGTATCACTCTTCCAAGCCCATTCAACCACGCTCGGTCTCTATGCCTATGCAAAGGCTTACCCTGCCCTAAAAACAAGACAACAACCCTCTTCCACATTCCTAAGTGTGCTTCCAGTGATGCAAAAAAACAGAATAATGGAAAATGATAGGTCAGCAAAAAAGACACACCACTTTCCAATAAAAAGGAACAATGCAGCTCTTATTTTTCTTGAATCCTTCATTGTTTGGAATATTTCTTGCAATGTCTGAACACAGTTTCTCTTTTTCCTCATAACTGTCAAGCTTCCTTTCCCTCCCACAGAAGCATTCAACAGAACTTAAGCACATCAGGAAGGACTGGGACATCTTGTTAGTGTCTCCTCCTGGGATCTGCTGCATTTGGGGCCCTGCTTATCAGTTTGAAATTCTTTGTGTGATCCTCCACTGTGAAAAACCAAATCCTTCAGAGCTGTTTCATCAAAAGCAACAGTCACAGCTTCCCCAAATAATAACAAATCAGCGTATCAGTATAATGAAAAAAGCAAATTTAATAAGAGAAATAACCAATTCATACCTAAAAGTATGAACAATAACAAAAGAACATTTGGTTTTGAATATCAAAAGTGAATTGACATTGCCTTGTGAAATGAATCCTCCATGGACACTTACCAGTTCTTTTTTAATCAGAACCTGTTTGAAACAAGCTTCAGGAGGACTAGAATACACAGAGCACAGACTTACAGACAGATTGCTCAGGAGCTATCACAGCCTAAGCTGTTGGCATCTGGACTGTCTGGATCATATCTGCTTTGGGTCTCTAGTGGAAATGAATTTAGGGATTGCAGCCTAGTCCCCCACAGGCATGTGGCCCCATCACTCACACTCAGTGTGCTCAGGAATGCAAAGAAACAGGGATGCTAAAGGTCACACTGAAGCATCTCCTGCACAACCTCACAATCCTAGAATTTTTAACTCCTTGCCTGCAGGAATGGCACTGAAGCAGGCACTCACCTGGCTGTTTGGAAGAACACCACATATACTTTAGACTGTCCAACATGGAGTGGCACAATATACTTAATATTTCTAAGGGGACACAGCAGTTGCAGGAAGTCAGAAATACTTCATTACTTCAATGCTGCAGTGAGTACTTGACCTGGGACTCTGATACACACACTGCAATTCCACAATAATTTTTAAAGTCCCTAGAATCCAGAAGGAAAAGCCAAAAATCCCTCAGGATCAGCAAGAGGCATTACAGACCCAAGTGTTACCTATGAAAAAAGGTCTTGCTGTATATTCATAAAGGAAACAGGTAGATTTTTATTAACCAGGTATTAATTCCATCTTCTTGTAAAGTATATATGGTGTCACCCACACTCAAAGATGGAGGAGTCACTGGCAGTTCCTAGTGTATCATGACTTCAGCCAAAAGGAGTTATTTAAGTGACAGACACTTTAGTTCCACGCTGCACTGGCAGGAGAGGACAAGTTAAAGATTCCCTTGGTGGAATGGAAGCAAAGGAGCTTCGCATCAAATGTGGCAGAAGCAAAACTGCCCCAAGTTTCTTACCTCCCATTCACTTGCAAGCTTCACAGGCACCTCTATGCCCCTCTTCTCCAGCTGTTCCACCTTGTAATCCTCATATTTTCGGTATCCTGCATATCCCCCACCTGTGGCTACCAGGACATGGAAGGGGCGCAGGCGGAAGACTTGTCCCACCGGAGCAGTGTGAAACTTCTTCCTCTCTGTGACAGAAAGAGACACTTCAGGCAAGAGAACAACTACACAGGAAAGAGCAAGCAATTGTGTGCAGTGAGGGCTGAGAGCTTAGTGATGAAAATGTGATCAGAAAATCAGTCTATGACACAGAAGGTGCATACAGGGTCCTGAGAACTCCAGTTAGTGAAGCCTTTTGAGTTACTGAAACTCAGCTCACCAACACTAACTGGTCACCTGCAGTTTCAACCTCACCCCCCATCCCTACCCCACATGCTTCCAATGTTCTTCTCCCACAAAATACATAAAATACCCAGAAAGCACATGGAGAAATATATAAAAAGAAAGTATGACAGCACTATCACACTTCCCAGCTGTGAGAATGTTGGTACTACACAGAGTAATCAGTTGCTGGGGAACAATCTGTACTAATGTGAAGTACTTGGTGCTTCTCAGTCATTAAAGCTTGCATTCCAGTCAGGGAATCCCCAAACTGTACAGCTAACTGGAAGAGGGAAGGAAATTAGGCCCTGCTTTTGTAAGGTGACAGTGACTCATTTCTGCTGTAATACATAAAAAAAACCAAACCAAAACATATAGTATTACATCTGTTTTTTACTGAATAACTCCCAAGCTCCTCCTGCTCCACACCAGCCTTGCAGTCACTGAGGCACAGCCCAAGCACAGGGCAGGCACAGCCACGGGAGGATTTCCCTTCCAAAACCTTCAGAGAAAACACATCTGCTCAGGGCTAGGTCAGTACAACACCCGTGCTGCTCCAGTCTGTGTTACAGTCAGTCAGAAGCTCTCAGCAGTGAGTACAGTCTGACAGAAAATGCACAGAGGAACCAATTCTTGATACTGAGTGCTGTCATTTCCACAACAATCATTACCAGGGATGAGCCAGAATCAAACCCTAAATCTTGCTCCATCAAAGTCAGGCTTAGGGTTTGACTGTGAAAGGATGCATTAGCAACAAAAAGAATTCATTTCTAGGCACGCATAGACAAAGCACAATTGTTTTGCAGTCTGGGAAGCTTTAGTTCCAAGCAGCAGCGTTGATTAGAAGCATTCAGCCATGATGCTGCAAAGGCATGCTCAATAAAAGTAATTCTTGTTCACATTTTGGTTTACTACGATAATATTTTTTGATAATTTCTTTCCTACATTTGTGATTTAAAACAGTGCTTAAATTATATGTCCTAAAATACATCGTAATACAAAACTAGCTTTGTTCTTACTTAGAAAAAAAAATAAATCTTATTTTCAGAGGGAAAAAACCAAACTGAGTAAACAAACAAGGCAGCAACTACAGTTACAGTTAAGATTCTAAGAATTAGCCTTTCCTAAAGAACAATGCTCGGTAAAGGAGAGGGATCATTTAGAACAGCTCAATGTTTATAAAGACAGACTTGTTTGAGTTTACAAAGACTCCCCAACCTTTCACCTTTGCATCACTATTTCAACAGAAATGTCTGTACACAGACCAACGAGACTCCTGAGCTCTAAAGCCTTTAACTCCCTTCCACCACATCTTTGGTTCTAAGGTAGCAAAGCTGCTCAACTATTTCAGCAGAGCTTAGCAAATTCCCCGAGCAAAACCCCTCAGCCAGAACGGCTCTCTCTGGTTTGGCCCCAGGGAGAGGCGGTTTCTGCTCCAAGAGCCTCTTGATGGCACTGATGGGAACAACCACTTCTGTTCCACCAGCCACAGAAAACACAATGTAATCTGTTGAGAAATGACGAGCTGACTTCTCCCCATCTCCAGCATTCATGAGAAATTGAAGAAATGCAGTTGTGATATTAATATATGACAATGCATATGCTACGTTTACAAATATTTCTTAAAAACAAACAATAATATTCGATCTTCCAGCACTAAGTGCCATTTTAACTGTTTTAAGCATTTCATGTAAACCTACCTTGGCTTCCTGATTTATTAAAATTACAAGTACAGATTGAAATATAAAAGGATATTTATAGCTTTTCTTTCTTATAGATCTGTTAAACTGATGAAGTCAGAATTTCTCAGACTTTTTCAAGTGAACAGCTGATAAGAGCTGCTCTACAAAGCAGGTAATACAGCTGAATATTCTAACTATGAGTATGGTGGTTTCTATTATTCATCATATATTGAATTTGATGTTGCCTTTCTCAGTGCCACTTCGTGTCTATCATTACTCCACTGGCTTTCATGTTGGTAACAGAAATCATTTTAGTTGTCAGGCTCATTAATCATGACTGTGCTACCACAAAGACCTCTCAGCCAACATGCACAGGCTTTTCCATGTCACCTCCATGATCTTGTCCAACTAAACTAAGACATGGGCATGCCTGGCCTGCTCCCTGTTTGTGCTGTGCTGCTGCAAACACTCCAGAGCAACAGCACACTCAAAAATGTTGCAGGACATGCAAAACCATCACCCTGATGTAAAAAAGTTTTAGATTTCAAAGTGAGGAGGAATGACATGATGTAGGTATGGGAAGGACACAAACTATTGGTTCAGCAAGTTCAGTAAAGTGGGTTTTTTAAATGTAAAGCACTGTCCTAATGTGAATCTCACTGATAAATCATATTGTGTCTTTAAAAGAAGGTAATTTTTGAACTGTAGATGCCTCAGGAAACGAATGTGCAGAAATTAATTAAGAAAAATAAACCTGTGGTTAATGGTTTTTAATTTGCTATAAAGGGATTGATCATTTTCACTAGAAAAAAACTCAGATGATTTGAAAAGTTTAAAAGCAGCAATGAAAAAAAAAAGCTGGTAATGAATCTTATGAAATAAGTAAATACACTTCTTTACTCTCTGGAAAACATAACACCAAAGGAGTAAAACATAATTTGCAAGCCTGTATCTGCGGAAATGCCATGAATTGGTCTCTGATGCTGGACTCCCACTTCTGCTTTAACTTCAAGACATTCACGTCACCCAATGTGAGACCATAAGCTGCTTAGCCTTGAGTACCCCAGAATTTAAAAGCACTGGCAGCCACAAGCCATCACTTACCACTGAAAAATGTCCTGGAGGGCGGCTGCTTCCACAGGACTCCAGCCCGGACACACAGGTTCCTCTGCACCAGCAAGTTACAGCCACACAGCAAGCTGCAGACACAGCAACCAGGGACAAGTGTTTAATAATGCAAATGTCAGCAGGTCAGAGCACTGACGGTCTTATATTCAGAAGCTGAATAATAGAGGGAAAAGTCTCCTCAACATATCATAGAATTTGCACTGAGCATATTCCCTTCTGGTCTATTCCTTCCCTAAAAAAATGAAAACCTGGCACTCCAACTGCTCCTGCAGATACTTATTCAGTGAGGCATCTATTTTATCTTTTCTTTTTCTTAACAAATATTGACAGATGCTCCTCTTGAGCTTAATTCCATTGCAACAGTGATACTTTTCTTAGTATTGTAATATTCGTGATCTTGGCAATAGCCCTCTCTGGGAAACTATTTATATTGTCATCACATACTGTATCTTGACTTGTCTGGAGTTCTAAAATGTTTGTGGCTGTGAAACAACCTGAGTCTTTTTGTAAAAGCAAGCTAATATAATCTAAATTCAGCTTGGTTTATGTATTGCCTTAGCCTACATGTTTAGTAATCTATTTGTTTGGATTAGGTCTTATTTTTTGGGTTTTTAATAAGTGATTTTTCAACAGATATGAATTACTACTCTCTAAATCTGCTCCCAGTTTAACACGGACCAGTTTGATCCAACAGCACGCAAGCAACTCCTTTAAGGTCAGTAAATGACTTCCTATTTTGCTGGGGAAAACAAAAATGTTTAAAACAAGATTTCTCTGCTCACAAGGAAAGTGCAGCAAAAGCATTTCTGACACAACATGTGCTTCCATCCCACAGTAATGTTTATAAGGGGCAGAGCTGAATTTAGCCATGCTGATCAGAACAAACTCTGCTGGCAAATGCAGTGGTGAATTTTATAATGATTGTTTAGCACTTGGGATTATTCTATCTCCACCAGGCTGCCACTCAGGTGTGTCATTCAGGAACCTCCTACAACAGCAACTATCTAAAGAGGCATGATTTGGTTCATATACCTTTTTCCTCACCATCCTGGTGGGGAGGAGGAATACCTGGAAAAGGTATGGATTCTATGAAGAAGTAATAGCATTTATTAGACCAACTGGTGTAGCTGGAAAAGTAAAAAGGCTGCCAGGCACAGCAGCTCTTCTTTAGAATTTGTCTTACCACCCTGTTTGCTGATGAACTGCAGTGAGAGAATGGTTCTGCCCCTCTGAAAACACAGAAAACAGACTTGGAACTGGCCAACATAGGGAAAAGGTTCAACCAGGACTTTCCATATGTTTAATATATAATATTTCATTTAATGTTTCAAATAAATCTCAAAAGGAGCCATCCATTTCTACAAGAACTGTTCCAAGCCTGTAAATAAGCAGGTTTAAACAAGTACTTGACTTTGGCCTGGCAACAGCCCATGTGCTGTCAGACAGGATCACAGGGAGCAGAGGGGCAATGTTCCCACACCAACAGGCTCAGCCTCCCCGGAAGAACCAGGCCTGGCAGGTCCTGGGCAACCCACCCATTCCTGGGATGTCTTCATTTGGCACTCTGGCTTTTCATCTGCTCTTGATCAGATACACACCGAGGGCAGAGTTATTTCATTAGCTTACAAGCTATTGCATCATTTGGGGCCATTCAATCCCAGGAAGTGATTATTAAGAAATTAAAGAATCAGCTTCAGGTGTCTGCTGGGTTACATATAGACATGATTGCTTTATTTTCAAGAGGAATCTACAAATAGCAGATTTCTTGTCTAGAAATCAATAATAATACTAGTAGAGACTTGCTAACAATGCTTTAACATTAGCCAAGGAAAAAGAGCTATAGTTTGCACTTATCCCAGTGGCAATGGTGTCGGAATATCTCACTCTACCCTCATGGTCTCTATTAAACCCACTGTATTAACCCAAAAGTGACAGGACAGACCCTGCCCAAAACCCAAATTCCTGTAAGCAGGTGCTGAACATGCCACACTGCTGCATCATCTCCCAGGATATTATTTCCTTGACTACACAGAAAGAGCATTCCCACTGCTGCAGAACCTGTATGTTTTACAGAGCAACGTGGTGTCATTCGGCATGAACAACGAGGTCAGCTGACACTGCTGGGTCACACATCAGACCTACACCTATCTTGGTATTACAAGGCCTGTTTTACAACACAGTAAAACACTGGGGAAAAAGGAACACTTGCTCATCAGCAAGCTGGAAGCCTCTGGGCTACGTCAAAGGCATTCAAAAGCAATCCAGTTAGCATGAGACATAAATTTACCAGGAAAGTTTTCAAACCCTAAAAAGTAATGGAGGAAAAAATATTAAAACTTAGCTACAGCCTAAAGCATTAATATTCAAGACATCTATCAGGCTTCATACCTAATAGCCTATAAAAAAAGCACAGCCAGAACAAAATGAGCTGTCTTGGCTTCCCGGGAGCCCTAGGAGCTGTTCCTGCTGTCGGGGCAGGGCAGGGCAGGGCATTCCAGGACGTGGTACTTGCCCAGCCAGATAAGCACTGAGCAAGCACTGAGCAAGAACACAACACCTCCCTGCTCTTACTCAAAACCCGAGCTCTTACCCAAAAACCGGGCTCTTACCCAAACTGTCTGTGGTGTCCAGCATGGGAAAAGCAGTGCCCTCCTTTCCCTGAAATCTTTTACCTAAAAATAGGTAAAGAAGACAAGCCCACACAGCCTCCCCCTTCTCCCTGCTCCTGACAGCCTGACCTTGAGGGGTGTAAGTTATGCGTGGGTGTTCACCTCCTGCCTCTGTTCTGGAGGGGGAACTGCCCGGGAGTCCCAGTTTAATTCGGGACAACACTGTCTGCCAGCACCGCGGCCGGAGGGGACAACACCCCCTGCACCAAGTGTGTTCCCCAGGTGTGGAGGGAGCAGGGGGAGTAAAGGGGGCTGTGCCTGCTAAGAACACAGACCGGCGGCCTAGACACGGTGTTCTTCACTGACCTTAGTTATAAAAAGCACAGCCTGTAAGAGGATATCTCCGGTGCTCCTCAGAGCCATCCTGCCCCAGGACTGCGCCCCTCGAGGGGCTGCAGCCGCCCCCCCAGCAACCCTCCCGGACACCCCCACAGCGGCACCCACGGCCCCTGCAGCCCAGCCAGAGCCGCACAGCGCCATGTGCTGCTGCTGCTTCAAACCTCATCGACCCTCCACCCGGGGCACCAGGGCAGGCTCCTCGCACAGGGGAACACGGGGCAGCGGGGACAGCGGCACGGGGCACGGCTCGGAGCTGTCAGCGGGACCGCAGGGATGGCAGGGAGAGGACAGGAGGGACGGGAGGGACAGGACAGGAGGGAGAGGAGGGACAGGAAGAACAGGAGGGACGGGAGGGAGAGAGGAGGGACAGGAGGGAGAGGAAAGAGAGGAAGGAGAGGAGGGGGCGGCTGCGGCCCCCAGCCCGAGGGAGGCCAGACCGCGGCCCCAGCTGTTCCTCACGGCCCCCGCCCGCGGGGTGCCGGCTGTCAGACAGCACTGCCGTGCCCGGACAGTGCCAGGGAGGGTGGCAGTGGCAATGGCAGTGACAATGACAGCGAGGCCCCCCCGCCGTGCCCGTACCTGCTCCGCGCCGCGACCGCCGCCATCTTCGCTCTGCCGCGGCGCGCCGGGGGCGGGGCCGGGGGCGGGGCCAAGAGGGGAGGGGCGGGGCCATGGCGGGGCGGGAGCGAGGGCGGGAATGAATGTGGGGAGGGGGGCGTGGGTGTGAGGGGATCTGTGGGGAGGGAAGGGGCAGGCGCTGGGGACTGTGGGGTGGGGACGGGACGGGACGGGACAGGGGCGGCTCTGAGGGGGTGTTGGTGTGGGGACAGGGGTGGTACTGAGGGGATCTTGCTGTGGGGACAGGGGCGGCCCTGAGGGGCTGTGGGGTGGGGACTGGGGTGGTACTGAGGGGATGTGGGTGTAGGGATAGGGCCGGCTCTGAGGGGGTGTTGGGGTGGGGACAGGGGCGGCCCTGAGGGGATGTGGGGTGGGGACTGGGGTGGCTCTGAGGGGATCTTGGTGTGGGGACATTTCCCGCGGGATGGAGTGTGGGGACAGCGTGGTGGTCCCTGAGGGTTTGTGGGATGGGGATGGGGCTGTGCCCCAAGGGTGCGAGGGTTTGAGGGGGGGGCTGCTGTGGGGAGCTGTGGGTGAGGCAGGAGCGGCTCGGCTGCTGCGGAGGGCCAGGTGAGTTCTTGGCCACGGGTGTGGAATGTCCCAGCAGATGGGGACGGCAGAGCAGGGGTTTCAGGGAGAGGACACTGGACGTGGGACAGACACAGTGCTGTCCCTCCAAGGGAGATGTCTGGCATGGTGGTGCAGTAACATCTGTTCCCACTCTGGTGTCCCTTGGCTGGATCCTAGCAGGACACTGTGGATTTTACAGAGGTTATTTGCTTTTCCACCCTCCTAGATGCATACCTAGATACATAGATTAATACATAGATGCTGCATTACTGCAAAGTAGCTAATTACTTTTCTCTGAGGTGGCATGGGGGTAGTTTTACAGGGTGAATCAGTAGGAAAAGAATTCCAGAGTCCTTCCACCAGAATTCCAGTGTCCTTCCACCACGTTTCCACATCCTCAGTGCTTTAGGACATGGTCGTCAGGCAGTCCTGATTAATTTAAATTTGTGATTGATGTTTATTCGTTTTCCTAACCAGGCCTGAATGAAGTCTACAACACCTTCATGTCACTCTGCATTTTCCACATCAGCACAGGCAGCAGTACAGTATCTCCTTAAGTATCTAAGACACCTACAGGAAAGCCTTCCATTGTTAAATATGTAGAATTTGAGCAGAAATCCAGATGCAGCCCTCATGTAACTGTCATATTATTAGCTGACTGAATTGCTGGGATGAACATATCCTGTACATAATGGGATCACCAGGAAGGAAAATCTCAAAGAGGATGGGATTTGATGGTGTCAGGTGCTTTGGTACAAGCCTTGCAAGAGCCATTAGCTTTGATGTTTAACAGCTGGTGGGCCTGACAGACAAGCTTCCCCAGAACTGACTCAGAAGTGATTCAGAGGTTAGTTAAATGTAACACACTTCTTTATAGTGTGTAATAATTGTCACAGACTGAACTGATTAATGATATGTCCTGATCTAGTTTTTCCTCCTTAGAATTAAAGTAAATACATGGACACTTAACTATTTTAAAATTACTTTTATCACATGTTTCGTTCTTACATTTGTGTGGGATTTTTTAACACCTGGTAAGATTATTTAGCCTGCACTCCCTGAGGGATAAAACATCCTTCCCTAAGGGTACTGAGTGTGCTAGGCCTGTGCAGGTGGGCCAAGTCAAAGGGTGAATTAATAGCACAGCTGCTCTCTTAGCAAAGGAGAGAATGAGATCTTGGGGCTTGAGAACATCTTTCAGGGAGTGCAGGAAGGAGTGAGAAATGCCTCAGGCTGGGCGAGGGGCTTGGAGCAACCTGGAACAGTGGAAGGTGTCCCTGCCAGTGGCAGGGGGTGCAGAGATGAGCTTTAAAGTCCCTTCCAACCCAAACCATCCTGTGATTCTGGATAACTCCTGGGATCAGAGCAGTAACACCTCAACAAATGTTGCAGATCTAGAGACAGAACCTGTGAAACTCAGGGATAAGTGATAACCTGAGTGTGAAAGAAGCAAGTGGCAAATGATGACTGTGAATCACAGGGAAGGGTATGTAGGGCAACAAAAGAAAACTGGGAAAAGCATCTGCAAAAATACGTGAAGCAAAGTACTGAGGAAATCTGTAAGATGAAGAAGGAAAAGAACCCTAGGAGAAAGGCCTTCTTCCTCCAGGACTCTTGGAATAGTTAATTCTCTCCTGAACAGGAAAGATGAAAATGTATTAGCAATAATTTATGCATCATCAGATCAGTATGCACACTTTTGCCTATGTATAATATAATATATGCGTGTGTGTGTGTATTTTCCCCCTGCCATAGAATTAATGATGTTAATGGCTGCTGTAGAGTAATTAAGAGATAATAGTACTCCAGTCTAAGTGTTAGAAAACAGGGAAATAAGGCAGTTTGGATGAGACTGCTATGCTAGAATGGAATGAAGAGAATCAAGACAGTCAACAGTGTCACAGCTCTGTTCTGATTTCTTGGGGAGGCATAGGATTACTTTTTGTTAAAAATTACTCAGTAAATAAACCATTATCAGGTGAAAAAAATAAGGTAAGAAGGACCCTTTAGTGTTTTGTAGAAAGAGATGGTCAGCAGTTTGGACTATTCCTTTAGCTTTAGATATCTTTTTTGTAGGATAGATGCAACTCTTACCCATCTTCCAAAGGTACTTGGGTGCTGTTTGAAAAAGCAGAAGCACAATTTATTTCTAAAGCAGAGGCTTACATCTCTTCCTGTGTCCATTCAAAACAAAGCAGAAAATGCATGGATTTTTTCCATCTGTGGATAGGAATAGGACACTGCCCATTCCTCCTTTGCATACGAGGATATACCATCCTCTGACAGTTTGTTTTCTTAAATCTTGGTTTATCCTTGTTGATGCCTAAAACCTCTTTGTTATCTTCCAGAAGCTTTGTTCACCACTGTGGAATTCCTGGTATGAGAAGGCAGAGTCAGGGTAGAGAGAAGATCCCTGCTGAGCTGCTGTAACCATGAAGACAGTGATTTTAATTGTCCTAACCCTCTTCTCTCTGCTGTCTTCAGGTAAGGTTGATGCCAAGAGGGAGAGAGAAAGGTCACCTCTGGGTGGGTGACCCTCAAACTAATAGATGGTTTGGGTTTGTTTCCTTCTGTGAAAAGAAGTTGCAGCTAGAGCTGTGTCTGTAGTTTATATTTGCCTGTTTTTTCCCTGTTTGATCATTGGCAGATGGTGACCCTGTTAGTGTGGAAGCTGCTTGATACACTGAGTGTATCCTTGGTAATTCAGGGGAGGTTTGTTTCCTTTGAATAGTTGAGATCTGTGTACTCATTAACGCTGTCAAAATGAATCCGTGAACTTCAAGCTGCTCTGCTCTAAATCCACAATGGGTTCTTCTTGGAATTGTGCTGAATTAACATCAAAACAAATGGAGTACTCATGTCTGATGCTGTGCTGCAAGAAATAAAAATGTCACTGTTTTCATTGTAAATATTACTTGTTCCAGGCAATACTTTTGTTTAGTATTAATAGTTTGCCAGAGAGTCAAATGCTTAAACATCTGGAAACTACAGTGTTAGAGATATTGTAGTGTTTTCTGTGCATTCAGTCCTGGTTTTCATTACATGGCTTAAGAGTCTCTCAAGTTACATAAGTGCATGCTATTTGTATACGACAATCATTTTTTTTTCTTCTTAAATGTCTGGTATCTTCTTGAGGTGCATGTGCTCATACGTTTCAGAGTAGAATGTAAAGGAAATAAAGCATGGTACTAGACAGGAAATGCTACAAAGCATGTAGGTCACTGCCGTGAGACACCCTAAAGATTAAAGTCAAAAATTATTAAGGAACTTGCTCCCCTCTCAACAGCCTCCCTCCACATTTCTTGTTCTTTTGCAGGCTTAATTCTGAATCCCTAGAGTTTTGTAACAGGAATATTAACATTCGTATAGATAAATTATACATGGGAATATATGTGTGTGAAAGCATCAGAGGAAAGAGCAGAGCAAAGGTTAAAAGAAGGGCCTGTATTTATAACCAAGGGCACAACTGACAGCAATAAAACTGATAAACCTTGAGGAATGCATTGTTTGCATCAAGATTAGAAGGTCTGTGCTCTGCTGAGGTCACATCACAGTTGACTTGTTAGAAAAACTGCAGGAAGATGGTAAAAACATTACCCTAAGCTGTAAGTGCCATTCCTCCTCTTGCTATCCCAACAGGAAAACAGGCCATAGCCATAAACACACCCTTACCTTTGTTTCCTCTCATTTGGGCTGGCAACCTTGCCTGAAATTCACCAAGGCTGAAACAAGAAAGATTCTGAGGCAAAAGATCCTGTCATAATAATGATTCATTCTGGAAAAATCTGCCTAAAACTAGTTTGTTGCTTCCAGTCAAGAGGAAGCAAAGAAACATAGCAAAGATTCAACAGCAAAATTGTCCTCCATGTTGGGCAAAAGAGATCATGGTCAGACTGTGGGCACGTGTGGACACGTTGCCTGTGTGTGGGTATGTGGGTGAGCACAATCCACTTATTGTGATGGTAGTCAAAATAAAATAACCTCCCTCTTCCATAAAGTCTTAAACTGCGGGTTTTTTCATTACATCCTACAAATGTTGACTTCTTTTGTGATGGTGCAGGGAAGAAATTCCGGTGGTGCACCCTCTCTGACCTGGAACAGAGGAAGTGTGCCGAGCTGGCCAAGGCGCTGGCGGCTGTGCTGCCCCTCGCTACTGCCGGCTCCTTTGCCAGGGTGTCCTGCATCAGAGCCCACAACACCTATGACTGCATTGATAAAATCAGGGTGAGTTCACACAGGCTTTTAAAACTGGTTTTGAGCCCACATCCTCTTTTAAGAGAGTAGCTGGCAAACAGAATCTACGAGAGAATAAAATTATAGAACGATGTGACAATGTGCATGGTTGCTTGAGAGGCAGGAATTAAATCCCATGAGCATTCTACTAGATGTACTATTTTATTCCAGCTGATATCTTTGCACTCTCCCAGAAATATAGAAAGCCGCTTGGAAATAAATGGATAAAACCAAACTACTAAAGGAAAACTTGCTCAGACCATTTCCCTTGGTTGTGTTTTCTTGTCCTACTCTGACTCTAATGAATATTTTCTCTTCCCTTTTTTCCACACTATTTTTAGCCCCTAGTAAGTCTTTTCTGAAATAAAGAGCAAAGCCTTGATCTAAAAGTTTTCATTTTTAATAAAATTACACATCAATCAGACCTTTCGTAAGAGTAAGCTCTTCTAATGAAGCAGTTCTGAAATGGATTTTTCATAATGCTAAATGCTTTGACAAAAACCATTAATGGGAAATGAAGATTGGCATTTGCTGGAGAATAATTTCATTAACATTCACATTCAGCCCTGGTTGCCTTCAGAAAAATGGAGTTCAAATGTGACTTGGAAAACACAAAAAAGCAAACCTTTCTCGTTAGTTCAGGGAATAATTTATTTCATGTTTTCATTCAGTCCTGCAGCCATTTTAAATAAAATTCAGTTCAACTTTCTGGGTTATGGAGAGATTATACCCAGGAGAGCTCTGAGGAGGAAACAGGGGTTGCCTTTTTCTTCAGTTGGCATCAGAATTGTGTTTTTGGAATGGAAGACCCAAAGGAGAAGTGATAAAGGATATTAGTGGAAAAGAACTGCTGTTTTTTGAAGGCAACTCAGCCTTCATTGTTAACATTTCACCGTGCTTAGTACTAGGAGTTCAATTAAAAACAGAGCACATGCTTGTAAAAATCCCTTATTACTGCTTCTGAGGTGGAAAATGTGATCTCAAAGCTTCTGTTTGTTTCCTTGTAAATACAGCTGTTTTGAGGGGTTTGCTGTTGTTTTTAAGGCGAATAAAGCAGATGCTGCCTCCTTGGATGCTGGAGATGTTTACTCTGCTGTAAAACTTTACGGTTTGGCAGTGGTGGCAAAGGAGATCTATGACCAAGGTAGGCTGGTAAAGCAAAAGAATAAGCTGTACTTCTGATTTGGCTAAGGAATTACTGTAGAATACTTGAAATAAAAAGTCTATGTGTTTTTGTTAACTTCATAGGAGGATGGAGGTGGCTAACAACTGTTTCTAAAGTACTTTGTGATGATGAATAAAATACCAGAGGTGCTTTGTACCCAGCAGCCTTTCTGCCTGTGGTACTGACACTGTGACAGGCTGAACCTATCCCTGCCCACAGCACTGCTGGGCTGGAGCTCTGGGTCTTGCAGGGAATGAGAAGGATTTTATTCCATCTCTGTCAATTCTTACACCATGCTTCTTAGCTGAGTAACTGAACATTTGCTAGCAGTTCTTTAACAGTTTAGCTTCTGTCATGAATTAATTCTCTCCTCCCCCTAAAGAGACAAGAATATAAGGTGGAGAATCTTACTATGGTAAGATTCCTCTTCATTCCTGCCAGTCCCGAACAGTCTGCAATGAATGATTTATAAGGCAACAATAAATAAATCTGAGCGAAAATCAAGCATACAGTAGAAAATACTCATGGGACATGAATCTGAGAAGGAAGCCAAATTAGCAGATGGATGTAGGAAGAGGTTAATAAGGGGAAGGTATGAGAACAGGAATGATTTAGCTGATGAACCATGAAATGGTTGATGTAATCTGAGGATAAGACATAGTTCTTTCCATTGCAATACCTAAAGAGTGTGATACAAATGGTAAAAATTCTTGAGAGGCAATTGGGTTGTGTGATGGAGCTGGATGGTCTTGTAGGCTTTTTCCACCAGATTTTTGTGTTATTGCTTGTTCATCACTTGTTTATCAATGTAGCCAGGTTAAGTTCCTGGCATCAGTACCTACATTTAATATGCCTAAGATAGTTCTTTCCTTAGTCACGTTCACAGAAGTAGTTCAGCTCCTGTACACGGATGGAAGCTTGAGAATTGGGCTTGACCTTTTTCTGTGTTACCTATTTTGTCCTCCTGCAGGGAACTGTGTGTTTGCTGTGGCCATTGCCAAACGAGGAACTCTGGATATCCAGAGGCTGCGCGGTGTGCGCAGCTGCCACAATGGAGCCAGGTGGACATCGGGCTGGAACATTCCACTTGGCTTTCTCCTGGCAAGAAATGACTTCTCCTGGGATGAGGCACAACCTCTGAGTCAAGGTGGGTGACAGGAGCCACAGGGCTCTGCCCTCAGCAGGAGTGAAATGCCAGCATTGTAGGGTGAACTGAGCTGTGTGGAAATGGAAGGGATTTGTGGATAATAGATCCTCTTGAAGTCTTTTTGATAACAGCTCTTAGCTCCCTTCAGAACTTTCCTAGTGATCTCAAAGCAGCAGAGTTGTTACCAAAACAGGAAACCTTCGTGTTCTGCATACAGGGAGCACATCTTTGCAACATCTAACCGGCACAAAGGTGGTTTTAAACAAGCAAAACTTCATCACTTTGTTTACAGCAAATGTTTTGGATTTGGAGTTTAGACAGAGTTAAAGCTGCTTTTGCGGAATTTATTTATGTGTTAAACCACCATGGTCTTAGTTATGTCCATGATGTTTTGACCCCTTTTCCTCCTTTGATTTTTTCCCATTTGACTTCTTTCTTTCTTTTTGTTTTGTTTTGTTTCTTCCCCCTTACATGTGCAGCAATCAGTGAGTATTTCAATGCAAGCTGCATCCCTGGTGTTGGTGTTGCTGCTCCTCGATTGTGTGCTCTCTGCCAAGGACAAAAATCCTATGTCAGAGACAAGAACCACTTCTGTGAGACAAGCAGCAATGAACCCTTCTATGACTCTGAGGGAGCCTTCAGGTGAGCTCTGGGACACTGGGACTGAATTCACCTTAGGGGCAAAAAGAACTTGTAAAGGAGGAAAGGCAGGTGACATGTTAATAGGATGGCATTTGTCTTCCTGCAGGTGCTTGAACGAGAGAGTGGCAGATGTTGCCTTTTTAGATCATCTAAGAATTATGAATGCCACAGGTAATCCTAAAAACTCAGATTTCTTTTAATCCATAGCTGTCCTCTTTCCTGCAGAGGAGTTTGGGGAATATGCCAATATTTATGTTGTTTCTGGGGAAGATTGAATTCCTGTGAGCAGCTCGAGTGTTTCTTGGCTCTCCACACAAGTAAAAGGGAACAGAAGAGGAAAGGATAAATGAGAAGTAATTGCTCACAGGAGATTTTTAGAATGGAAGCATAAAGATGTTTTTATACAGGTGATTTCTTCAGACTAAAGTCTCTGACACAGCTGTCAGTATTTGCATTGCCTGAGTTATAAGATCCCTTTTCAAATTCAGTGTATTGAGCTGCTGGAATGTGAAGTTCCTGATTACCTGCTTTGTACTTTTAAACTCAGTCAGTCTCTTTACTGATGTTTTTGAAGGTGGTTAGAAGTAGTATTAGCAGGTAAGTATTTTTAAACAGACATATTTACAGTTTAGTGGGTATTTTGGAGCACCTCTGGCTGAGGTCCCTCTCTTTATTAAAAGAACAAATGAAAGACCACTTTCCCAAGAGTGCTTGGTACACTGTGCTGCCTGCATAACCTTTGGGCAACCTCCCCTGGAAAATGCCTTACGTTCCACCTCTGTGCCTGCTGCCAAGTCACTTCAGAGATTTGTGTCTGCTTGTTTCAGAGTCAGAACAACAGGAATATGAGCTCTTGTGTCCTGATGGGAGCACAGCTGAGCTGACCCAATACAGCACCTGTAACCTGGGCAAGGGGCCTGGCCGGAGCATTGTCACTCGCAGCAATTTCCACAAGATCACCAACAAATTCCTCAGCATGATCCAAGTGAGTGCATGTTATAAGCTGTAGATCCCCAGGCATAGGTTTTTGCTTCCATTTTTGTCTGCTGATTACCTATCAGTTTGCCTGTTTTCTTGAGAAATTTGTAGTTAGTGTGAATAAAGACCTAAAAATTGTTTGTTCTGGGGAAGGATCCTGTATGGCTTTCTGCAAGGTATTATTTTTCTCTAAGGTGTTCTTCTGCAGGAAGCTGGGAATAGATAAGTAAAGAAGGGGAACATGCCATAACACCCAAACTGGGAAATGGCTAATGATGTTCATCCTGGCCTGGAACTTAAGTGAATTTCTGGGTAGCTGAGGGAGATGCATAAGTTCTGGCAGGGCTCACCTTTATTTCTCTTTACTTTTCTCAACTCACGAATAGTATCTGATATCTTGACATCCTGGAATCTATTTGAAGCTGAACCTGAAATGCGTGTTTAAAGAATTTATGAAGCTGCTCAGCCCTTAAGTTAGTTCAGTAGCCAGTGAGTAATTCAACCTGGTGGGCTGGGTTGTGCTGTCACACACACTCTGGTAGAAAGCAGTTGTACAAATCTTTCCTTTATTGAGAGATCTTCATATGCCTTTGTCAGTGCACTTATTAGCTCATCTTAGCTGTGTTCCTCTGTCACAGCATGTGTTCCCTCTGCACTTTCCAGAGCTTTCTTCTCTTCCAGTACCATCAGGCTGAACGGAGCTGCTTTGCACATGGTACTTCCCACTCATAAAGTACAAGATATCCCCTCCACTGCACTGATCTTTGTCACAAATATTTCTCACTCAGTTATACTTCCTCAATTGCCTTTCCAGAGTGGGAGACATTGAGCACAACCCAACAAACTGGAATAACTAAAATAGGAAAAAACCCTTCAAAAAAGGGAACCATATAATGCTTTTAGGACTGGAACCATCTGCTCACTGCAGTCCCTCTGGGATTTGTTCTGAGTGCTATGTTATAAACCACTGATACGAAGGGAGGATGAGGCTGCCTGTTAGTGGAAGAATGAGCAGGTTTGTTGGAATTAAAGGTGTTGTTCTTGTCCTAGCGCCTCTTTGGGCGAAAAGGGAAGGAAAGAGCCAGGTTTGAACTCTTCACTTCAACACCCTTTGGGGGAAAGAACCTGCTGTTCCGAGATGCCACTCAGCACCTGCAGCTTCTTGAGGAGCAGCTGGAGATTGCCTATGTCCTTGGTCTGGATTATGTGTCTCTGCTTAAGGGCCTGGGCCACGAAGGTGAGAAGCCTTCCAAAGGACTGTAGCTAAGGAAAGGGAAGAAAAAGTTCTCCTTCCATGTTACTCCTCCCTGCCAGGCACAAGTGCATAGCCCTAGACATCCCCCTACCAAATAACAGATGGGTGCATTGGTAACAGTGAGCTCGCTGTGCTCCTCCCTTCCCTTTCAGGGAGCTCTTTGGAGAACAGTGTCGTGCGCTGGTGCTGCATCAGTGATGCTGAGCTTCACAAGTGTGAGCAGTGGGCACTGAGCATCAGATCTGACCCGCTAGTCTGTGTCCAAGCAACTTCCATGACCAAATGCATCGAAATGATCAAGGTAGGAGACTCCTTCTGCTCAGAAAGGGCTGCACAGGGTGTGTATGTCCTTGTCTGAGCTGAACTAGAGGAGAACCAACTTGCACACCAGAGGAGCAGGTGGGAATGAGAGGGAGTTTATGCAGGGGAATTTCTAACCAGGGGAGAAGTACAGCTGCTTGGATACACAAGTGATGCCAATCCTGTTTTTGTTGCTTCCTGTGATGCTGCTGGCAGAGCAGTGAGGCGGACGCGGTGACCCTGGACGCAACACACGTCTACATCGCAGGCAGGTGTGGGCTGGTGCCTGTAGCTGCAGAGTGTTATGGTAAGTTCTCATGTGACCTGATCGAGGAGAGAGGCAGTCCCAAAAGTGCCATTAAGAACACAGTTAAATTTCCAGTTTGTGATGTTTTGTGATGGAAGCAGGAATCAGTATATATGTCCAAATACTCTTCCCAGCCCTTCCACTAAATTTGGTCTATTATATCCTTCCTGTAAAAGAGACAGAGATGCTGTTGTGGCTGAAGAGGATCACAAGGGTTTTGATGGTGTGCAGCCATGTAAAAGGAGTGACAGCAGTGGCATGATCCTTAATGATTGTCTCTCCTCTCCAGGCAGGGATTGTGCTGAAGCTGCTGAGAGCATGGAGAAAACAGGAAAACTAATTCATCTTAAGCACAAAGGTAACAGAATAACTTTGAGAGGGCAAAAGGTTTAGATTTTCCTGAGACTGCTTGGGTGTTTATGTAGGAATGCATGTTGGTTTGAAAACTGTGGTAGGACAAGCAGAGAATGCAGGTGCTGTACTGTGACTGAAGGTGTTGTGACAGGATGAGGGAGGGAAGAGGGGGGCTGTACCTGTCTGGAATTCTTACTTGCCTTGGTATAACCAGTTGCTATCATTGTTTTACAGCACTCCCACCTGTTTATGCTGTTGCTCTAGCTAAGAAAAGTGCCAAACAGATTAACATCCATAACCTCAAAGGAAGGCGGTCCTGCCACAGTCACCTGTACAGTCCTGCAGGATGGTTACTTCTGTCCAGACACACAGTGGGAGCTCTGGGGAATGGTACTGACAACTGTGACATTGACTCTGGTAAGGGCTGCTCTGGGTTATCTCTTGACTAGACTATGAAAATATGAAGCCCTAAATTTGGGAGTAAAATAGAGATGAGTCCGTGAGGATTTGACCAACAAGTGATGACTGCAGTCCCACAGGGTGTTGAAGCAGCTTTTCCTCATATCTGACTCTGTGTGATTCCCTCTTCTTGCTAGCTGTTAGGATGGAGATCCATTCCTGTCTTTTCCCATGTGTCAAGAGGCTTTGGACTGCCTTGCCTTAACCTCACCTGAGTTTTCTTTACTCAGCTTACCAGAATTACTTTTGGAAGGGCTGCATGCCGGGAGCAGATGGAAACATGTGCAAGGTGTGCATTGGGGACAGCGAGGTGGAAGGGGCCCGAGTCTCCAGCAGATGTGCTGCAGGTCACAACGAACGTTACTACGGCAGCAGGGGAGCCCTCAGGTGAGCTTTCTGTCAGTCAGAAAAGCAGAGCAACAGCCAAAATTGGCTTATTGTTTTACTCATTATTTTCTTGGAAAGTTGGTTGTTTTTTTCCTTTTTGTTAAGCAACTGGCTGTATAAACTTTTCCTAGCATGTATTTTGTTTTGGCTGCAGTTGCTAGGGGATGCTCAGCTGACTGATGATTTAAAATACTCATGAAACCATTTCCAGAGCAAGGCAGTGCTTCCAAACATGTAAAGCTTAGAGAGTTGGTAGTGACCCATTAAAGGGAAGGGATGAAAGATAGGTAGAAGGTCAGAGAGCAGAGGTGATGTGGGAGGAAGCAGTGTAGGATACAGGAGGTAATTAGACTGGAGATAATAAAAAAATAAATAGTTGAAGATAGAAGCAGAGAAGAATATTAAAGGTGAAAGCACTCTCAGAAAATATATGTAATGCATTTAGTTGAAGTGAAGGTGCACATTGAGCCACAGCTTTGACTAGTTGTGGTAAGGGATGAAGGGATTGTCTTAGCAAATATGTGAACACAGTCCCCTGAGATCTGTACTGACATCACTAACTTATTCCATGTAAAAACCAGTAATTACACACAGGGATACACTCCAGCTCCTCCTGTTTTAGCTTCAGATGACTGTTGAAATGTCACTCATCTTGTAGTGGTTGTCTCTGATCACTTCTGGGTTTTTTTCTGCTCTAGGTGCCTTGTTGGCAATCCCAGTGGAAGAAGCTTTGGAGATGTAGCTTTCCTGGAACACTCTAACCTGCTCCAGAACATCGAGGGTGAGATACAGATATTCTCTTTTCCTTTGAGAATGTTCATTAGCATCAGTCACTTCCCACAAAGAGACCATTGCTCATGAGGATCAGCCTTTACAGGTTTAATCTTGGTCCATGGAGAGCTGTTTGTGACTGGAAAACTGCAACAACCTTCCTGTATATACGTATGTGTTCCAGTAAAGCTCAACACTCAGATACTGTTAGAGAGGAAAGGGAGAATCCCTGAGTGCAAAGATCAATGCGTGTGTTGGGGGATAATTATCCTTGGAGACTGCACTGATTTTTAGAAAGCTCAAAGCTTTAAAAAGCAAGAGATTTTTCTCACCAGCCCTTCTCCCAAAGACAGTCAAAGTGCAGGTACCCATTGTTTTTAAATCAGAGTTTGAAGCATGAAAATGGCAGGTAAGGGCAATGCCATGGGTCTTTGTGCTGGGAGATGCTCTGTGGCTTCATCATGACATGGCAACTTCCTTATGTTGTTTCACAGGCACTTATGGAATAGACAGGCAAAAATACTGCAAATCATTTTGCCTTTCACAGTTTCTAAAATAGCATTGTTACCACACTGTGAAGTATTTAATTTCCTCTGGGAAACACTGATCTTTGCAACAGTCTAGCAATTGGATTTTGTTGATGAAAATGATTTTGGTTGCAGTAGCTTAAATCCCCACAGTCTCTTAAATTATGTTTACTGCTCTAACAGCCAAAATATGCTTTTCACAGAGTTGAGGGGAAAGGGGATCCCCATTTTGTTCAGCCTGATAAAGCACACTGAAATTCTGTTTTAGGCAATTTCAGTAACAGAAGAGAAGAATCAAGTGGAGGTGCAAGGTCCTGGGAACCCCCAGGAATTCATGCAGCACTGAGCTGTTTGTTTGGGGAAGCAAAAGACATGCAGGCCCAAGTGCTTTGTTTCCAGAAAGGGCTCTGGTTACAGATGAGGCTGAGACATGATAGGCCTTGATATTAGTTGAGTTTTGGTTGATAGGTGCAGCTGAAGTTCACTGACCTGTTTCCTCAGTGCAAACACTACCCTGGGCCTGGTGCATTCCCAATAAATGACCCCACAGACACTGTGCTTGTTTTGAACACACTGACTAAACTTCTTCCTCTCCATTTTTATCATTTTGCATGAGATTCACCCTGTCTTCTGCCTTAATTTTTCCAAAGGATTTGCTTTCGCTTCATTTTTGCAGATCTGGAGAGCTCTGGCTGGGCAAAAGGTTATAGTGCCCTTGACTTCGAGCTCCTGTGCCCAGATGGAACACGTGCTGCTGTCACAGAATGGGCAGGGTGTCACCTGGGCCCTGTCCCCCCCAGCACTGTCATGACTCGGCCAGTCACGGTCACTAAGATCCATGACTTCCTGGTGAAATCCCAGGTGAGGCAGGGAACAGGGGGAAGCTTGGCTTGTTACCACATACAGCTCCTGAAAACCCTTTCAAGATCAAAAGCTTTGTATACTACACACAGAGTGCCTTCAGATCCAACATGAACGAATTAATGTGCATAGGATATAAAGAAAATAATTATTTGGATTCACTGAAGGGGTATTTTGGCACCAGTTCCCATCCAGCAGTGGGCATGCTTTTGCTGAAAAATCAGGCACTGCAAAACTGAGTCTTTTTGTATGAATAAGGACAGTGCTACATAAATGTGGACCCTTTTTTCTCCTATATTTTGCTATAAAATTGAGAACCACCAGCTTAACCTTGCTATTTATGATCCAAGCTGTGAAACCTACTTTTTCTCTGTTTAGGAATCTCTGGGAAGCAAGTCAGATTCTGAATTCCAGCTCTTTCAGTCGTGGAAGTATGGTGAAAGTGATCTGCTTTTCAAAGACACTACTCAGTGCCTTGTTCATGCAAGTCACCTGAGCTATCAGGAAATCCTTGGAGATCCTTTTGTGCAGCTGGCAGAATCAGTGTTTAATTGCACACCTGCAGGTAAAGTCAGGGTGTTAATTCTGTTTTAGAAAAGCAGCAGGCAGCCTTCTGTGCTCAGCTGTTGCCTTTGGTTTAGGCTGTGTGGGGAAGGATGTTCTACATAATCCTGTTGGTAATAACTTTCCAAGGAGTCCTGTGTTTGGAGCTCCTTTAGAACCTCTTAAAACTCCTCTGCCAAAGCACTGAGAGTGGAGCTTTGCAGAAACAGAATAACCAATACACTGTACAGAAAATATGAGGTTATTGAAATAGGACTGATTTACTCACACTCTAAATTTTTTCCTTTTCAATTCTAGGGATCAGTTCTGGGAAAAGGGACTATAATGTTCATTTGTATATGCCAAACTTGGGGGGGAAAAGATAAGAAATTTTATATTCAATTCCTGAATTAACCTCAAAGTAAGTTAAATAATTTCCTTTTTAAAAAGATCACACTACTTAAGATCAAAATCTTTATAAACTCATCCCTTAAGGTGGCTTTTTCATTATTTTCCACTGAAAACGGTCTGAAATGTGCATTGAGCTGTTGGCAAAACTGGAACTGCCTCTGAGCCAGGCTGTTTTGGGGTCTGAAAATCTGTATTGAAGTAAACAAAGATTACACAAGAAACTAGACTCCTGTGAGTCTAAGTTGTTCAAGAGCTGAAATTCAAAAGGGAAATTGTACCTCTCTTCTGCTGTTTTAATGATTAGTGGTTGAAGAATGTATTCCTTTGAAAGCTGATGGCATCTTTAGGTATGTATTTTCTTGCTGGTTTGTAGGCATCTTGGACTTCTGCAAACAGGATATCTGTGCATCCTCATCCAACTGACAGCACTACAGAGGCTTTGCAAGGCATGTGAAAACCCCCCCAAAGCCATCAGCATGGAAAGAGTCATCTCTGGAAATGCATGCGGCATACCCTCCTGTCCTTTTTTACAGCAGATTTCATGCTTATGACAATGCAATACTACCCCTTTCTTGTTTGGAGCATGGCAGCATAGGGAACAGAAGTAGGATCAGCAATTCTGTACAGCTACTCTGGAGAAATCAGCAGCTTTGTGGAAATGGCAGGGCCAATACCATGGACTTAAACACAGATGCTCATCAGTGGCACAGGTTAGTTGGTAGCATTTTGCCTTGCTTGTCTCATAAAGTTTTCATGCAAAAAAAACCCCAGTCAACTGACATTTTGGTAATTGCAGCATTGTCCTCCTCTGTCTATGATTTTGGTTGCAGCCAGACAGCCCTTGCTTGAGTGCACATACATGCTATGGGTTGTGTATGTAGTTGCTATCAGAGGCAGTGGTCTTTTCTGCTTTTAACTGGGAAGAATGTATTTGCTTTATTAACCAAGGATTTTTACTAGTAAATACAATTTTTTTTGTCATGAATAAATGTATTCAGGCATTTGAGAACCAGCAGAACTGGATGCTTTGCAGTCTTAAGGTGAAAAGAAAGCAATGGATGTTCTTCCTTGTCAAAACCCCCAACCATTACTTTATTGTACTTTGACACTGAATTTAAGATTCCGTGAAAGGTGCTGCAGCCATCGAGCTGTAGCGCTGAAGGAGCAGGGAAGAGCAGGATGCTTCTTTAGGCCCCTGAGGCGCTCCCGGCCTTTCCTTCCCGGAGCTTCCACGCCCTCTGCGGGGCCCGTGGAACACTGCACTTGGGAGAAGGCAGTTTTGAGGACAGTGAGGAAAGCACCTGCCAGCTTAGCTTTGCCAGGCTCATCAGGGGGCACTTGAAGATCGGGGTTATACACATTTTATGGAAGGGCAGGGATGTTTTCTGCCACAGATGTTACAAGCCTTGATGTTCCTGTGCTCCAGCTCTTATTCCCAAGCATCGGGTGATGCCTTGCACAGCCTGTGGTACAGGCTCAGCTCCAGCCTGCAATCTCAGGATCTGGCTGTGCTCTTGGGCCCCTCCTGCTCTGCTCTCTTAGGAGATGGATGCTGCCTCAGTGCTGTGACTGTAGCTAAGATCATGCTCACAATGCCCCAGGTGAGGTTGTGTTCCTGTGCAGGTGTGGCTGTGGATGAAGGAACACCAGAACTGCTGCTCTGTTACTTAACAGTGCCCATCTCTTTGGAGATTTGACCTCTTTCCCCCATGTATGCAAGACATGCATCATGCATATTTACCCACACGAGCCTGAAGGCCTTAAAAAGCTGAAAGGTTCTCAGAAAAATTTATTTTCATAAATTAAAAACACACACAAAAGAAACAGTAAAATTTTAGATTCACACAATATTGAACAGAAACAAAATGCCAAGAGCATGATGGAAGCTAATGGCACAAGTGTACAAATTCTCATTGAGCTATTTGTTAACTTGATAGCATCATCCAGACTTTTAATCCACAGTTACCATCCATATGCTAGAAAAGCACCTGGAACATAATATACCGAAGGCCCACCTAAAGTCCAGTACAATGAGAACTGTTTGCAGGAATTCATATCCAGCAATCATCAGAACTCAAATGTATGCAGCCATGAGGCCAGCCAGGCAAATGCTGTAGCATACATTAAGGAGCCTTAGCTGCTCCAGTCATAGCATGATGAAAATACCTTTTTTTCTTTTTCTTGGAAACTGATCTTTCTATCTCCCAGAATCAGCAAACTTAGTAAAGAGCTGCCTGGCTCTGCACAACTTACTGCTAAGAGACGGGACATGGCAAAAGCTTTGCACTCCTTCTTGAGCTGTTCTAGTCATCACTCTGTGAGCAAAGATGTGCAATGTCTTTCCATGGTAGTACAAAAAAAATCCTCACTGGAGTGGGTTCCCTTGATGAAAAGGCCAATGTACATATCCTCCAGCTAGGGATGTATGCAAGACTCCAAAAGATGCATCCTTTATAGTTTTTTCTTTCAAGGCTCTGTGCCAGAAGCAGCTCAGAGTGGCAAATGCCCAGCTTTTGCACAGTCCTCACTCCCAGAGTGCAAGCAGCAGCCACAGGGAATGAGGCTGTTCCATGAGGGCTGTAAACAGGAACAGAGGTGGGAAAGGGGAACAGAAAGAAGTGCACAAGCACGACTGACACCTGTATGCTGGAGGGGGGAGAGATGCTTGGTCTCCATTGGCTTACATCAGCATACAAACACTGAACCAAAAGAGAATAATGCTGGATATTTGGGTTGCCACAAACTAAGGTCTGGGATGAGCTAAGCAACTGCAACATCATTTTGTGACTCCTCCAATTACAGTAAACCAAAGAGAATCAAGTGTTTTCTGTGCTCTGCTCTCTCTGCTGTAGCTTGTAGAAAGAAAGCTAAGAAATGTTCTTTCAAAGCAATCAGAAACAAGACAGAGCAGGGAAGCAGATAAAAACCCCCACCCAAAACAAACAAACAAAAGCCAACATAACCCAAAGGAAAAAAACCCAACACGTTTCATGTTTTGAAGTACATTAGAGGTCTGAACATTCCCTGGACATTCCCAAGTTTCTTCCCTCCCCACCCGTATCTTTATTTCATTAAAGGCCCCACTAAGGTCACAGCTCCATTGTGCCACAGCACTGGAAGCCTCCCATATTCAGAGAAGGTGAATTAATATCCTGTAACAACCCTATTCTATAGCATAAATCCATAAAAATATATTTCTCACTCTTGCTACCACTTCCAACCAGTCAATAATGGGGCTAATAAACCAGGACAGGGAAAGTTTCAAACTTTTTAGGAGGCAGTTGCCCTTCGTTTTTTAGGGATTTCTTTTTACAAAAATAAAGAGGATCAATTAGAACGTTCTACAGCAGCCTAATAGCTTAACCAGAAAAATAGTATGTCAGTATGTTCAAAGTTTGCCTGCCTTGCTACTTTACCCTCAAACTCCAAACACTACTACTCTAAGTGTGCACTCCTCTCTCTTCTTCAGACTTCCTGATTAAAGATAATTAGCCTTAAAAACAAGAATGTAAACTTTTAGGAATCCCAGCAGGTAAGTTGGGAGCAAAACAAACCCAGATTAGATTTCTTGCAAGACTCAGGCACACACAGTGTAATAATCCTCTTCCATTTCTCTACTTTCAAAGCTCTGAAATTCAACAGATTCCTTGTTAATTTTTAGTTTTCTGTTTGGTCAGCAACAGAAGTGGTAGAGCAACAGAAGATAATAATAGTATTTTCAGTCCTGCCTTTATTGGGACTTTTTTAAAAAAAATACCCACCCACTAGATATTTGCTCAATTTGAAGGTAAATAGAAACTCTATTACATGGGCAAGTAAATAAGAAAGTGCAAGTTCAAGTGACAAGTGAAAGCAAGAAGAGACTAATTCAATTTGAGCATGTCAGGAAGGACAGCTTTGCCTGAGTAACTTCTCTAGGCACTAGGGGACAGAGCTGACGTGAACTGCAGCTGCCATTCACCTGGAATGATGCTTCAAGTAAGGGTAACAGAGGTTATGCCAGAAGGAGCTCTCTGCCTTCAAAAGGGAGAGCTGAGGAGTTGTCCAGTGCTGCATCAGATAATTACATTAGCAATGCCCACATGACAGGAGGCTCTTTGTACAACACTGGCTATAAAAAACTTTAAAACAAGGCTCAAAGATTTTGCTGGTATTCCCTACAAGCAGCAGCTCAGCTCAGTTAAACAGAAATCTCTGCTTATGTACCCTGCAGTTTAACATCCTCATGGGCTAACTTTTCCTCTGGAGAAGAGGTTGGCATCAGCCAAGTAAGTAAAAAGATCTACTATTTGGGAAAAAGTAGTACTGGGCACCATTTTTGCTTAAAACATTAGCTTTTTTTTTAGTTTAATAATGTTAAAAGGTGTCCTCATGCACCAAATAAAGAAACATATACAAAGTGCAAGTTATTTAAAGTCTAGTTATGTGGGGCTTCTGCTTCCTGAAGCCAGGAAGGGCACAGAAACTCAGAAGGAACCTTCTAAGTTAACAGAAGGAAGAAACACTTGAATGCAAACCCAGACAACTACTTTTAATTATTAAAAAGTTAGTGGTATATCAAGAATGTGTTTGCTAGTATTCATCTTTATCAAGCGCCGTATCTCTTCTCTCAGGTTGTTCAAAATAGCCATTAATTACAGTAACAACAGCAGACTCAAATGTGCAAATGATCTGGAGTACAGAGTTCTAGCATTGCTGAAAGTGCACTACTTCCTCCTTTACACTCCTACTCTACCCCCAAAAGGTGTTTAAACATAATTAATTAAATATAAGCAGTAATTTCAGAGGTTGAGGAAGGAAGGGGAAATTTTATGTGGCTGTGTTATGCTCCAACAGGGACTTAAAAGAGTCCCTCCAATAGCATTTAAAAAAATAAAAAACAAAATAGCACCTTAAAGAGGGTCACAGCCAACAACTGATTATCAGACGTTAGAGCAGAGTGGCAGAGTAACACACGACGGAGTCAGTAGGGTTCTCCCCAGAGGGAACTCCTCCCAGGCTGCCAGGACCATCCCAGCTGAGCGGCTCCCTCAGACGCCGCAGGGATGCTCCTGCTCCTGCTCCACCTCCCCTGCAAAAAAGGCTTCGAGGTCCAGCAGCTTCTGGCTCAGGAGCACATCGAGCTCTGCACTCTGCAGCGCAGCCCTCTTTGCTCGGGTGCACCAACCCACTGCCTTGAGTTTGCCTCGGCTCTTCCTCTTCCTGGGAAGGGTGAAGTCCTGAAACTCCAGGATCCGCTTTCTCTTCTGCTGGCTGACAGAAATCAAGTGTCCGTTTTTCTCCTTGGGCTCTTCAAAGATTGTTTCCAAGCTTCTGGGGAAGGCAGAGACAGAACTCGTGAACACTCCAGCAGCAGCAGCAGGGACACTGGGGGATTTCATAGCCCAAGTAAACTCACATTAACTGTTGTGTTTTTGCAGCCCCTCTACACCTCTTGTAATGTCTGTTATCACCAGCTCAGCCCTCCTACCTGCTGATGAGCTAATATCTCATTGCTGCACTGACACTGGGGGAATCTCTCTCTATCTGTATTTCAAAAGCTGAATCACTTATAGAATCTTGACTTTATAAAATAAATAGGTTTGAACATTTGATAACAGGAACTTATTAATATTTTAAAGAACATGCAGTTCCCTTTGAATTTTGAAAAAGCAAGTACTATACTTGGAATGAGTAGATGAAAAAATACACAAATCCATACTTAACCAGCTGCAAATTCTTAGTTCGTATTCTGTTTCACTGCTTTCCACCCAAATACTAAAAGATTCTTTTTGAATTAACTTTCTCCAACACTTTAAAGTACAGTAATTTTAAAAATATCTCTCCCTCTCAGCTTTCAGATGCCTTTCATCTCATCTCTCTCTCTCTGCCTAATTAATTTACATTCATCTTAGTCTTCTCATTAGGAAGCAGAACCAACCTGGCTGGAGGAGGGGACTTATAGTTCTTGTTTGTGTAAATTTCTTCTAAACTAAATTCTTTCTTCTTAAGCCTGAAAAAGTAATGACAAATTAATCAAGAAAGAAGAATTTCAAAACCACTTCTCTTCACAGCAAGCAGATTTATGAGAAACAAGTACAAGTTCTATGCCTAAACACTAAGTAACTGTGCTGTAACTGGGGGCAAGGAGGAATGAAAATGAGCTTATTAAGTACATTATTTCATGCAGTGTTTTTATAAGGTCTGGGTCAGGACTTGCCCCTTCTACAGAGTCAATACTCCTTCTAGCATTCTATGATGCTTGGGAATAATGGTGCTCAAAAAAGGGGAAATGCCTTCACAGGTCACTTTTTTTGTGAAAGCTAAGAAAAATCTTGCAGTTTAACAGATTAATCCTTCATCTCTTGAGACTTATTTTAGGTATTTACCATTCCCAAGCTGATTTCTGAGGAAATGCATTCCTTTGTCAGAGCTGGCACTTGTGGTTAAGACAGAAGTGAACAAAATACTCAGTGATTGACTGGAAAAGCTTTATCAACATGTGGCGCTGTGATAGCCCACACTTGCAGTGAACTAATGCTCCCCTGGGACCATCTACCACAAACAAGGAAGGAACTGGGAAGAACTCCAACAAAATTGGCATCAACAGAACTTCCTAACAGATCACTTCATCTCACGGGGCACTGCAGAATGACGGATTTGCAGTCTATGTTTATCAATACAAACTTCTTTCTTCTCTAGAAAAATCATTCCATTGCAGTTTAGTTTTTCACATTTTGCCTAAACCCCGGTGAGTAATTTTGATACAGCTGACAGCAAACATCAGGCATCACTCAGCTGGGGCTGCACAAAATAGAGATGGGAAGAGAAGCAGTTACTGGAATGGTTATACTCATCTCCAGGAGCTGTGAACCCATTTCAGAGACACTGCTCACCTTTTTGGTTTGGGCAATCCCATTGGAGTAAGGTTTGTGTCTGGCTTAGGAACAGTTTTCCTGATTCGGATCTCTGAGACTTTCTTTGGCCTCTTTTCTGGCTCAGCCTTAAGAAAGAAAGAAGGGGAAAAATGTTAAAATTAACAAAATAACAACCACTAGTCAACAGAATTCCCTGTTATGCTGAATGTACATTATCTATACATTAAACATTCCTCTCTGGTTTGCCACCTTCTTTCTGCTTGAATCAAAGAAAGCAGCAGCACAGAGCAGGACCTGCAGCCCATCTTCTCCCCTCATCTTTAACAGTTACTACATAATAATCATCATCATCAGCTTCAATTTGTGGAGAAACAAGAGTCTGAGAGATGTAAAATATAAAATGAGCTCACTTTTTTCAGTTCTGTGTCATCCTGGGGTCTCAGACAGGCTGGAAGGGAAGCATCAGCTTCATCGAGGCCATGGCCCTGGAGCTCAGATGGCGAGAGCCTGGGGGGACATGGCAGGGACTCTGGAGCTGTGGGAGGCTTTGGTAACGGGAGAGGGAGTGAAGCTTCCAGACTGTACCAGAGGAAGAAGGGAACACAAGTAGATTAATACCCAACTGATACTGCAACAGCATTCCCTGCTCCCAGTGATGTTCCTACATTGCAGTATGGGCACCAAAAGCACTGCAGTTCACACACACTGCCCAGGGCAGTGAACTCTGGCACACACACACAGCCAGAATCTGCTGCAGCCCACACTGATGCTGACACAAACTGAACTGCTACACTACCTGGACATGGCACTTCAAACCCACCCTTCTCCTATAACTAAACAGTTCACAGCTCTTTTTATCAACTACTGACGGAAAGGGATTAATCCTTTTCTGCCAGCAAATTTCTTGGACACAACTATTAATCATATTTTTTGGTTACAGATAAAATACAGCTTTTATATCTGCCATCCCTACACTGAGAAAGGATAGGAGGAAGTTTCAGCACCTGATGTCCAGTCACTCAGGCAGAAAGAGCATAGATCAAGTAAGGAATCAAACTTCAGTTTCACATATTCATTTCGTAAGTGGCACAAGGTGGCTGAAGGGACCAGAACTGTTCTGTGCAATGACCTACGTGGTGTTTGCATTAATGCCCCTCCACTCTCCACTCCATCTCCCAGCCAGTTTACTTCACTCACTTTTTAATCAGAAGGCTGTTCTTGGAGTGAACTGCCAAAAGCTGAAAGCCAAAATGACATAAGCAATGGCTTTCTGAGAAAGTTTATGCTCCCACTGCTCAGAATAAATACCAAAGTCCATGAGACTCACCGTATCTCATGGCCCAAAGTCTGCAGTGCTTCCATACTCTGTGCAGGCAAGTGTGGTAACATGGCATAGCTGCTTCAAAAGGAGAATGAAAAAACAAACAAAACAAGACAGAAATTAGGTCTACACTAGAGAATGATGAGGGAAAAATTATTAGTATAAAAGATACTCATTTTAGGAATGAGAATGAAAGACTAAAATGATACAAAAGCAAGCCACATCTGCCATTTAGTCCACTAAATTTAACTGACAGCTTGTTAAGGAAATAGTCCTGCTTTCACTTAAAAATGGTAGTGATGAGAAAAGGAAATAGAAGTACAGAAAGAGAGGCAGACAGTAGCACTGAAAGTCATAATTATTTCTATGTAATTATTCAAGTATAAAAGTTACAATTAGTTCTATGAAAGTCTATTTTCCTTATTCAAAACCCCACGGTTCTAAAGTTAAAATAATCAAAAACCTTGAAGGATTTGTCGGCTAAAAAAAAAAAATGTGCATAATGGCAACAGTAACAAGTGAAAGGAAGTATTTCCATAAATTAATTCCTTGTTGTCTCCAACTCTCACAGCCTTGAATACTCTGAATTGACTGGAATAACGAAAGGCCTTTCCAGAAGGGTTGATAATTACCAAAATTCTGTGGCATCAAAATCCTTTGATTTAAGCTTTCCTCTTGTGCCCATACAATAACAGCAGGAAATCAGTTGGGACAGTTTTCATTGCATTAAATAGCAAATCTTGTAGTTGCTGCGCTCTCAAATCCCCAGCTAAATGCAATTCCCTGCTCTGAAGCAGAGATGTTCCAGCCAGACTGGGATTCCAGGCAAGAAATGACACCCAGCCCTGGTGGCAGCACAGGGAAGCCCAGCCAGAGAGAGCATGGCCAGAAAGACCCTTTTCTTGTGTCTGTCATCTCTATCAGAGCTACAACACTTGGTTTCTCTCCCTGTTGCACTATTCCAGTGCTCCTGGAGCCTGTGTCCACAGTGCAGCAGAGCCCTCTGTGCCAGAGCTTACTGTGTTATGCAATAACAGAAATAATAATAACACAAAATTACAAGGAGAGAGAAAAAAAACACTTCAGAAATTTTTAATCCAAATAAGCATTAATTAGAGGAAAGACTTCACTGAAAGAATGCTTTATTATTGGCAGTGGAAGCGACAGAAGATTATTTTTAGGCAGGAGAACTACTCTAGTTCCTTGTTCTCCTGGTTATTAAAAACACTAACTATGAGTGAAATAATTTAAATATTTTCTATAAGAGAAAGGCCTGCAGGGAACTTGTTAATTTTTCTGATTTGTAATTTTCTTAATCAAAATAGGCAGAGATTTCTGTCATACTGGGAGCTGAAAATGCTTTTAGGCTGCACCAAACATACCTCTTGTATTTACATACCAAGCGTTTATTTCCTAAGTGATTTTTTTCTGAGTACACACAAATTTAAGAGGGATTTACTGAATTATCCTTTTATCACTGTTCCTGTTAATAACCTTAAAGCAGAATTATTAGTTGATGAGAACAGGCAGTCAATCTTCAGCAAAATGGAATCTAAAAAGGTGATAAATATTTAAAATGTTACGTTTTATAGCCAAACCTTTAATATTAATTTTTATTTAACTGATTTAGAAATAGAATTTATTTGCTGCACTTCTTTAAACTTCTGCATAATGTTCTTTGCTACCTACCAACTGCTACAATCACTTCGCTTTAAAGAAAATCCGAGTGGGGCAGAAGAATTAAGGCTGCCTCACACACCTATTTGTAAGGTATTTTGGAGAAAAAAAACAACTGACTTTTAGACTATTTTAACTCTGGGTTATTTTTCACTTGAAGTGAAAAGGTTTGATTTAAATTCTCCCTTTAGGAAGAAGTTCATCCATAGCAAAGCATGCAGTTTTAGTCAGGAAGGGAATCCTCTCCCAGTTCAGCTCACTGGCCATGCTGTGCTGAGAGTCTGGACACTTGGGGAGGGGGAAAGTCAGCTCTGATCTCCCAGTCCAAGGAGCCTCAGCAATTCCATGTATTGTTATACATTCACCTCAGACACACAAATAAGTTTTAAAAAGGTGTTTGTTTTGTTTTCAACAATGTGTTGTTTTTAAGCTTAGTGCTCAAACCGTACTTTACTGATAAGCTTATTCCAGAGCACTAATTTGCTCATTAGGAAATTCAGCCTGATAAATTGACTCATCTGGAGTGAAAACAGAAGCCGGTCCCACAGAATGTGCTGCAAATTGTGCCGGTGCCATTATTCGATTTACTTCAGAGCAGACAATTCCCGGCAGGGCACGGAGCAGCACTTTGCTAAGCTCCCTCACACCCTTGGCAGGCACTGGCATTTCTATTAACAAGTGATAAACCCGCAGGTATGTTACCTGTTTACAGAAGGCAAAGTGCAGCATTAGTTATCTGGCAAGATTTTGGGTTACACTTCTGTCAAGCCATGGTATAAGATAAATTCAACAGTTCTCTACAGAGTGCCACACTAATCACAGAATTAATCACATGGACTTTGTTACAGGGCTCAGGAGCCTTTACTGTCTGGGAACTGCAAGACAATAAAATCGGGGACTGAACCGCCCATGTCATTGAGGGATAAAGGGCAGAATCCCTGCTCTAGAGCATGCAAAAATCCTGTGACAGAGCTGGGAATCTCTTCCTCCTTCTGTTTATTAGTAAAATGATCTTAAATGCTGCCTCCAAAGTTAAATTAAATACGCAAAGTAGATTTCAGTCCTCCTCCCAGTCACAACAAGAATGACACGCACAGAAAAATTCATTACCAATATGAACTGGAGCTACATTTGTGTGTGCCAATAATACCAGGCACACACTATCAGAAGGCATAGCATGCACAGAGAGGCTTCAATTAGCAGAGAATGGTCATGGAATACAATTAAAAAATTGTAAAAACCCCCCACCCATTATGACTCTTCCTAACCTGATATTGAGCATTTTACAGTTGGTTCCAAGTGGCGCTTGTGGCTCAGACCTCTGAAAAAAACTTTCCTACCTCAGAAATCCAGTTGCTCTGCAGTCACTCTGAATAGACCTAATGAAGTAGCTCACCTTTTGCATTATATACTCTGATGCATGGTGTGTATATTTTGCAAGGGAGAAGAAAATAGAGTTAGCCATTCTGCCAAAACAGGACAGTATTACAGAAGTGAAGGCAAATATATTTAAATTCAGCTAACAGACTGTTCTGCAGGAAAGAATCTTCCACGTGGAGCCATTCTTGGAGCAGAATGTGTAGATTTGGAAGAGGGGAAACTGCCCCTCCAGTGCACAATGCAATTACCCTCTCCCTCCCCAAAAAGGAGCCAGTATATACCCTGTAGAGATTTAATCTCAGAAATAAGGGGATGGGTTTTACCTGTTCTCGATGGCCACACTTGGCTGCCACTTGCAGTGATTGGAATGGAGAGGAGTGATTTCGGAAGGACGGGCAGAAGGACCGTGCTGACTCCATATGGAGAGGACCCTGCCCAGTGAGTATGGCAATGAGGAGACGAGGTCAGCAGACACACAGCCTGGATA
The DNA here is from genome assembly GCA_035583185.1 of Anabacerthia variegaticeps. Taxonomy (NCBI): domain Eukaryota; kingdom Metazoa; phylum Chordata; class Aves; order Passeriformes; family Furnariidae; genus Anabacerthia; species Anabacerthia variegaticeps. The sequence continues at coordinate 15,561,504 of JAWWEW010000078.1, read as the reverse complement.
CCTTGCCCCTTTCAGACCCTGTGCCAGCTGCGATATAAATAGTCTCTGGATGGTAGGAATATGACTGCTTAAGTTTCTTCTTCTCGTCCAAATCCTGTAACATCCAGGGGAAGAAAGTGCTAACACTGTGTGAAGGCCAAGCGTGGAACAACCTCCTCTTCTTTCAGCAACATTTCTTCCACGGTCAGGATGAAGAGCGACAGTCCTTGGGGTTGTTGTGGAGTGAGAGGAATGAAGCTCAGCATTTAAACTGGAATCTTCCTTGAAAGCTGTTGTATCCGAACAGCTCTGAGACAGGTGAAAAGACAAAGTCCAGTTGGAAGCTGGTGCTGGTGTTTCTCCGAAAACTGGTCTGTGCTGTACTGAGTGCTGGGATGTAACCCCTGTGAGGTCTGTCACGGGACTGGAGTCCAATCTGATGTGAACAGAAATCGGGAAAACTGGGGTGTCCGAGAAAGAGGTTGGAGGCTTGTGGCTTAAGTCTGAGAAAAGTATTTTGGTAGTTTCTACAGGATAAAGTGCCAAAGGCTGAAAGCTGAACATCTTGGTGCACCAACTGTCAGCCCTGCGTGAGTGAACGTTCCTGTTAATGCAAGAAAAGGCTTCCAAGAGATTTTTCACTCGGCGGTGGCCGGACCTGTCACCCATGGGAAGCATTTCAGAGGAGTATGGCCAAGGTTCCGAGTCCCAGACGCCTTTGGCAGGGGCCAGGAGCTTGTTGGCCATGGCAGACAACTCGCTCAGCAGCGCTGGCTCTTTGGTACATTTCCGAAATTTCACGCTGTTCAACAAACTGCCCCTCCTGGCCCTCTGCCTTGGCACAGGAGCAAATCTCGTGGCTATTTCCCTTTCCACTGTCGGTGGTTTGCATGAAAAGTACAAAGATTCCAGAGGTGTGTTTTCCTGCTTGGAGAATATTTCCAGGGGTAACTCAAAGAAAGGTGGGCTTTTAAGTTTTTTGATTTTTCTTATGGTTTTTAGTGGATACAACGTGGGAACCTTTTTGCACGTCCTTCCAGGTTGTATTTTTAATGGAAGAGGTCCTCTTACTTTCTTTGTAGTTCCTTGTAGTTTATTTGTAGTTCCAAAGGCACCAGGGATTCCATCATACCCTAAATTAAGGTTCAGGTTTTCCACTTCTGAATCCTGAGTCTTCAAAAACTGTGAACTAATAATATTTGTGGTAATCTTTGGCCTCTTAACTTCTTGTAAAGTGCTACATAGTTTACTTTCACTGCTTTTGACCACAAAAATCTCCTCTGAAGGACCTTCAAACTTCACATTTCTAGATGTCACCAACTCATTTGAAGAGCTGCATAAGATTTCAGAACTGTGCAACATACCGGGTGTGATTTCTGCTTTCTCCTGCTGTTCTAACTTCTGTCTGTGCTGTGCCTGCTCCGACTGATGCACTTCCATCTTTTCATACTTCTTCCGCTGAGTTACATGACATCTCTCTATTTGATCCGGTCTCTTTGAACCTAAAGCCTCGTTTTCCTTGCAAAGTGCATGAGCTGGCCCTGTGCCCTGCCCTTCTGCCACGTCCCCTTTGCTCCGTGCAGTTGGTTTGTAAGGCACACGTGCTTCACTGCAAGCCCCCTGCTCGCGGGAGGGCGGTGGGCTCAGGGGGGCATGGATCCCAGCCGTGGGATCACACTGCAGTTGTTCTGGGGAGGCCCCTGTGTCAGACACGGCTGCAGCCTGACAGTCCTGCACAGCTGCTGCAAGCACACTGCCACCTGAGAAGGTTGTGAGCTTTACATCATTGTCTCTTCCTTTTGAAAGATTATTTACATTGGATCTTGGGATTTCTCCCAAAGCTTTGCCATGATCCTCAGTACTGAGTGGGACTATTTTGCCACAAGACTCTTTAGAATCTTCTAACAAGGCCCATAGATGATTTCTGAGCAACTTTTTTCTAGGGGCCACTTCTTCTCCCATCTTCTCTTCTACACATGTATTTTTAAACTTCTCTTCACAGAGAGGACTTTCTGGTGAGGTCCCATCCGTGGCTTTCACCGTTGGTGTGCAGAGCCCCTCACCTTTCAGGCTTTCTTTGCTGTGGGCACAAACTCTTGAGCTTTTTGCACCATTCAGAGAGCCTGTTGCCATTGAACTCTCTGAAGATGGAATCTCCATATTGCTGCATTTTCTCTTAACAGAAATTGTTACAGAAAGAATTGTCGTCATCGAAGAATCTTTGCTAAAAACTTTGGCTGAAGACGAGTTCTCTCTTTGTCTATTGTCAGGTGACACACACAGCTGTTCTTTCCCAGGCAGAGAGATGCCACAGTTCAGAGCTGACAGTGTTTCTGAATCCACCTGAGTCTCATTGAAAGGTCCTTGGATGTCAAACTTTGCAGAACAGGATGGACCAACACCCCTTTGGGCATCAGTTTCTTTACCAGGCTCAGATGTTATCTGTGTGCAAGTGTTATTTAAGAGAGGTTTTATGCTCAGACTTTCTCTGTTTTCTGTATTTGAAAGCCCATTCATATTTTCTAGGTTACATGACAGACTCCCATGGTTTGAGGAAATGGGCAGAAATTGGGCACTAACTGTATTTTCCTGGTCCTCTACCAACCACTTCATCTTTGGCAAAGATGGATGTGTTTTGCTTCCTGCAGACACCAGCTCTGCTTTCTCTCGCGCACATTTGATAAAACAATGCTGTGAGCCATGTGGTTTGCTGTCAGAAAAGCTTTCTTCAGGAGTTCCTTTATTGTCTCTTTCACATTCATCCTCATGTTCTTTTACTTTGATTGTCTTCTTCTCCACTAGATCACTGATGGAGCCCATGTATCCTGAACAGTCTTCATTGCTCACTCCAATTAAAGAGTCCAAATTCACTACATTCTCTTCCCGAGTTCCTCCCAACCTGTCTTCTCTTGCATATTTATGCATTAACAGAGGCAGGTCATCCCCTGTTCTCAGCACTATCTCTTCCCCCAGACTAGAGCCAGATTCGCTTTCTTCCTCAGAGCTGTCAGTGGTTGGTAAGCCGGGACTTGGCTGGGTGGTTGAAGTTCCTGTGCACTGCTCACTGCCTGGCACAGGGCCACTGAACTCCCTCTGGCACCCCTGGCACTGCCCTCGCCCTGGAGAGAGCGTGCTTTCTGTGTGGCTGCTGTGTTGTGTTGGGATGCTCACGCTGGCAGGTGCCGGACACGAACCACAGAGTGAAGTGCTACACGCCGAGGGATCGGCCGGGAGGGACGGCCCTTCCTCCTGCTCCCATGTGCCCTGTTCTCGCCTCGGGCCTAACAGGGAGGTGCAAAATCCCAAATTATGAGCACAGGTGTTTTTGTTCAAATAGGTGACTAATAACTGTTCACTGGTCCCACCTCTCTGATCACCTTCAGGAGTGTTTGGAGACTCCACAGTTCTCGTTCCATCAAATTCCTCTGTCTGGGAAGCGCACGTGCCCATCTGCTCTTCTGCCTCATCTCTGTCACAAACAATTCCACTGCCACCTCCTACTTCACAAAGATCAAATCGTTTCACAAGCTCCATATTTTTCTTTGAAAGCTCATCTCTCCCCAAGGTCGCAGCAGACTTCTCTGCAGGATAAGCTGAGCAAAACAGTGTCTGTCCTGTGGCAATGTCGTTTATGCCATGCAGAGATACCCCTCTGTTGCCCCAGTCATGGCCACAAGGAAGAGATCCACATGCCAAAGGGCAGTGTGCTTCTGGAAAGATGATTGCCTCTTGACTGTTACAGCCAGCTGAAGACTCTCCTTCCAAATTATCATTCTCCTCTATCTTCTTATCAAGGTCCACATCAAAAGAGTGACAGTTCAGGAAAACTTCACGCACACATGTGCTCCCTGATAAAATGCAGGAAGCACAGGCAGCTGGACACTGGTTTTTTATACCCTGACTCTTACAATGCCATGTGTAACAATGTTCGTTTTCTAAACCAGTGACCACCCTCTCCAGATTTCCTGCAGATTTCATGTTCTTTTGGGATACTCTGCTTGTCATGTTTGGGTTATCAAAAGTCCTGGAACTTACTGAAGCCTTGAATGTGTCTTTAGGAAGCAAAACTTCAGCAACTTGTTCCCCTGTTGTCCCAGAAGCACCAATGGTTTCTTTTCCAGACAGATTATCCCAAGCCTTGTCCCTCTGTGAAATCTCATTAGCAGTACAAGGAGGACGCTCGTTAGGATGAGGTTCTCTTGATGTTTGCAAAACAGGAGGTAGATTTACATTTAGTGTATAAAACAAACTGTCCCTACTGTCAGCCAACCCTTCCGATGTTGTGATGCTCTCAGATTGCTGTCCAAGCAGTTGTGCCTTGTGTGGATGTTTTTCTAGCTTGGTACTAAGATCAAGACAGCTGTGGTTGCTGGGAGGAGGAATTTTATTGGAGGTATGGTAAGAGCTTTTGTGTCTCTGTCCAGTTCCATGGGTAGCAATATTGCTTGTTTCCATCAGCAGACTATTTTCTTTTATACCATCTTTGCACAGGTCACTGACAGAGAATTGCCACTGGTCCTTTTTCAACTTGTCGCCTTCTGATGGGACTATTTTAAATTTTTCCTTTGAGAACTCCTCAGGAGATGAAGCAACAGAACTAAAAACTGAAGAATGGCAATGCTCACAATTAACACCCCGTTGGGCTTCAGGCTGGCTCCAAACTTCCATGTTATCTCCCACAGTGATTTTTCTCCAGCCTTCAGCAGCCTCTTCAAACTCAGAGCTGAATGATTTACCTGTACTAGCACTGACTTCCCTAGGATCAGTTTTAGCTCCAGATAATCCTTGTCTCCTTAACACTGGGCTCTGCTCTGCTGGTACAGAGGTGGAGGCTCCATTTTCTACAAACCCAGTTCCACGATGGTAACGAGGGTGACACTCCTTGTTTTGGGGAAGATACTTTAGAGGGCTTTCATTGATAGTTCCATGAACTGCAGTACTACTGTTTTCTAGTGGCATTTTTCTGAACTCCAGACAACAGATGCTTTTCAGAATGGGACATACAACTCCAGGACGTGGTGTGGCCAGGGTCCTACAGCTTCCTGCTGAGGACAACCCAGGGGGTGCATTTTGTTTGGGTACGGCACCGTTACAGGGGTCAGGAGCATCTTTCTCTTCATCCTGCTGACAAGTCTGGCAATTAGCAAGTGATGTGCTGAATTCATCAGCAGGATTTGGCCTGGGTAGCTTCTCCCCTCTAATCTCCAGGACAGACACACCATTGCCCCCTGTTCCCAAGGCCATGGCAGTGTGGGCTTCCAACCCATCTGAGTCATTCGGTTCTTGGGGATGGTCTGTGGCTGCTCCAATGTCCGGGACTTTTAAAGGCTCTAAAAAATCTAAGATGCTGGTTTGTGCAACCCCAGCTCTGGCCATGACTGTGTCTACATCTGGGCATTCACTGCTTTCAGCTGGAAGACCTTTACTCACTCTGTCATTCCTGTATCCTGCTTTACTAAATATCCTAGTCCCATCAGCCTTCATACCTTGTACTTCTTCAGTGAGCTTTGGCAGAGTTTCAGCTGTCACCTGAACATTTGCTTGGTTTTCCTCTGCATAAGAAAAGACAAAGCAAATCAGAACCGTACGCTAAATTCAGGAGGCATTCAGCTTAGTCCCTTCTGGTGTTGTAGACAATGGTGCAGTGTTAGTTACCAAGATGTTTTTCAAAGGGAGAATTGATGCTAACAATTTTACTACCAGCCCTCAGAAGATAGACCAAACTACTCCACCACAAACCTATGGTAACAGGCACAATCCCTTCCAATACAGACATTCCCATGAACATTCCAAGACCTGGGTATTTCAGATTCCACTAATACTGAGCGAGGTCCTGTAACTTAACACACAGGCCACCATCACAGTGCTCATTTGTAACATCAAGGTTCAGCACAGCTGGGGACCTGACCTGCTCCAGCCCAGAAATATGGCTGTGCATTGAGTGGCCATTTCCATTTCTTCTTCCTTGAAGACATTTCTGCCAGTGACTCATCCTTAGGAACACAAGGCATATCTCATCTGTCCAAGCAATCTGGATTCTTAATAAACTGCTTTTGTAAAACCACAAAGAACGTGCTAATTAAAAAACTGCAGTTACAGTAGAATATCTTCACATTCAAAACTTTCCAGGGAACATATTTGCTCAGACTTGTGCAGATCTTTTCCAGATTTTCTAGTAAGGACCAAGACTAGATGGCATTTGTCAGCTATGCACAAGTTTAGGTTAAGAAAGCAGGGAGGGAGAAAGAAAATAATTACTAGATGCAGGCAAAGTGACCAAAGTATTTGGAGCTAGAAGATTCTGGAGAATCATAATGAAGTTACGACCCAGTTTAGTTGTTCTCTTCCTCTGGATTCTGCACTTTTAATTTTATTTTTTAAAACATTCAAAAATGAATAATACTTTTCCACATATTTGCTATTAGCCATACAACCCAGCTTTGTAACAAAAGAAAATGCAAAACTTCTGCTGGTGACACCCCCTTCTGCTTTGGGGTAAATAAGTATTTGAATTAAATAACTAAAATACACTATGGATGGAAAAGGTCTTCAGGAAAGTACAAGTCCTGCCAGGACAAAGCAAAGCTCTACATTTTGGTGTTGTTAGAGCTACGCAGGAAAACAAAACGCAGAAACGCAGTTTCTACAAAATCAACAAGCCATCTCACAATCACTCATCATCAATTTTAAATCAACAGTAGGTAACTGGGAGGGAGCAGGGGGCAGAGAGGGATGTACAGCTGAAGGACCTACCTGTGCTCCTCAGAGATCCTGCAACTTCAGTGCAACAGGCTCTTGAAGAATTTGCCTCTGGCAGGTCCAAGTGAGGGTCCTCCTGAAACAAGACAGCAACATCAGTGGGGATGGATGGAGGGAGGGACGGATGGAGGGATTTCTGACATGGGTCATGTCTCAGGGACTGCACCTGCTCAGCTAGGTTAGTTCAGATAACAAAATCACCAAGAAACCTGTGGACAGATCAGCCTTGCACTGCAAGTGCTTCACACAGGCACTTGTCATTCCTTCCTTATCCTTTCAATCATCACCATCCCACCACAAAACAAGGAGGCAGCCAGAGAAGATCTGTCTTTAGCAGCAATGAAGTTTTGTGGCACAAGCAGCTAAAATGTAAGTAACTGGCTTAAAATGCCAATTGTTGAGAACTTGAATGAGCAGAGCAATCCAGTCTCCAGGTCTGTCTCACTCCCCCAAGCCCCACCCTGCACCTCTGGTATGATCTGTGCATTTTCTGTCTGGATTAAACTTGCCTTCTACCACCCCTTCCCTTGGCTCAAAACCACAAACCCACAACAGACAACCTCAGTCTGCTTGCAGAAAACCCCAAACCAAGACCCCACAACCAAACTGCCTGCACTTAGAAATATGGGAAAATTCATCTTGGAAAACTGAATGACTATTGAAGATTTATTTAGTTTTAGTTTCACAAACGTTCAAATAAATCAAACAAAGATCAAAATTCAGAATGAAACCTACAAATTATTTTAGCATTATGCAACACCCAGGACTTGGTATAAAACACACACCTGGGCACCTTATCCAGGTATTTCCTGGCTGACATGTCTACAGTCACAATACATGATTTCTCCCCTCTGTGATTTTGAAGTATATGAAAACTACAAAGTAAAGAAAATTATCAAGAAAGTCACTAAAAATCTCAGTTTTTTAGAGTTTTATGACTCTTTAGTTTTTAAGAGAATATTCTTTGGCATATTTTTCAGCAGTTTTGGCTTAGAAATAACTTTTTTATCATCAGTTTGCTGAAGGGGAGAAGAAAGAAGCCGTAACACTTTCACTCTTCTGAAAGAGTAAACCAACAGTGATTTCCTCTCTAACTACAAACAATAATTCTAAGCCCAAAAACTGAAAAGCCACCTGTAGCATTACAATTCTACTGCCAGGCTGAAATAACTATTATTTTGTGGTCAGCAGCTCAGTTGGGCCTGACAGCACCAACAGAATATGCTGAACCCACAGACCATGTTTACTGGGCAAACAGAGTTTTAGTTTTGTCTCTTCCCCTTTTCAGTCACAGTCAGTTTTGCTCCTTGTTCTCTTCCATACCTGCCTCACACCATTCCAACAGTACTTTAAAAAGTGAAAACCCCCATGTTTTAAAACGCTGTTGGTCTCCTGAAGTATAGCCCAGTTTTGCACTGGATCCAGGATAATCCAAACCCTGACACACACCCTGGAGGTGTCCAAGGCCAGCATGGAGGGGCTCTGAACAACCTGGTCCAGTGCAAGGGGTAGGACAGGATGATCTTCAAGGTCCCTTCCAACCCAAACCATTCTATGATTCTATACGAGAAGACACAGAAGAGAACCAGGAAACCCCCTGGCCAAACCCACTGCCAGGCGACTCTAACCCTAAATTCAAAATTTCACATAGGGATTCATTTTTGCATTTCTTACTTGTTTAGACCAAGTTTCCCCAGGAGTGAAAGCAGAGTCTTCAGCGTGACAGTCCTCAGCACCTTGGGCCTCTCCATCCTCTTTCTGGAATCCACCACCACAACAGTTCAGTTTCCTAAAGTGTCCTATTTTGTTTTCTTCATCCTCCTCAAGGTCTCCAGCCTGTAGTAACTCTTCAGGGAGGGATTCTGCTGGCCCACAAGAAACCACCTTGAGCACATCACCCAAATCCTCGGTCTTCTGGCAGCAGTCTCCTAGGGCAGAGCTCCAGGGAGCGTCCCTGTGTGTGAGCACTGGCCCTGACCCCTCGGGCTGTGCCCCCAGGGCAGGCCCCGGCACTGCCATGAGTTCGGTGGGGACACTCCCGGGCAGCCCAGGGTACAACTCCTCCAGCACAGCGGCCACGGGAGAATCCAGGACAGACTCCAGCCCAGCTGAGAGCATCAGGGCAGGTGAGGACTGGCTGTCCTGAGCTTTTCAGTTTATCCTAAAAACAAAGCAACGTGAAATTAACGTACGTTGGATAAATCACAGAACATCCTGAGTTGGAAGGGATCCGCAAGGATCACTGAAGTCCAACTCCTGGACTAGATTAAAAAGAAAAGCTTAATTCCTCAAGACTCAAGCATGTATGTTTAAGAAAGGTACTTCCAAATACGTTTTTAAGAAAGGAGCTGGGGAACCTTCGAGTAGGTAAGGAAATGCTTCATGAGCAAGGGAAGAGAGTCTGGGCAAACAGAGATTCCCAAGCCTCATTTTCACATTCAAACATCTCCCTGCAGGTTTTCCCTCATCTCCTGAAAGACCTGGAAAGAGGCTACAAAGCAAATCACCGGGGCTTGTATCAGACACCCTGCTCCTTCGCTCCAGCTAAGCCATCCTTCCCTTTCCGGGGGTTTCGTAAGTTTCTAAGCTCTGGCGAAAAGCCCCAACTTTCCCTGGCGTTCTGTGCCCCAGCTGAACCAGCTTCCCCAGGCACCCGGTGCCCCCGCCGCGGTGCGGGGGGTGCTCTGTGCGGGTCAGAGCCCGGTTAAAGCGCCGGGCGCGGCGGGACAGCCACAGAGACCCGGCGGCCGCGGCCCGGCGCTGCTGGAGCTGAGCCCGGCCTCGGCAGGGCCGCCCCTCCCGGCTCAGCACCGCTCCGCGCTCCTCCCGGCACCTCCGGCACATGCCGAGCCCGCTGTCCCGGGGATGGCCCCTTCCCCTCCCTTCCCTTCCCTTCCCGGGCGCTCCGAACGAGCCGCGGGCCAGGCAGGGCAGGGCCCTTTGTCCCCGGCCCCGCTCCGGCCGGGGGAGCCGCCGCTCCCGGCACTGACACCCCTTCCCGGCACTGACACTGACAGCCCCGTGGGGCCGGCAGGGCCGGGCTGGGCCCCGCAGAGCCCCCGCCCCGCCGCGCCGGGGCCGGGCCGGGCCGTGCCCGCGGCAGCCCCGCGGCTGGGCGGGGGTGGGAGGGAGGGAGGGAGGGAGGGGCGGCCCCCGCCGGACACCTGGTAGAGCCAGGACAGCCAACCCTGCCCGGTCCGGGCCGCGCCGTTACCTGAGCGGCGGCAGCGCCGCCGGGCCCGCTCCTGCCGCCCGCCCCGCCCCGCCCCGCTCGCGTCACTTCCGCATCCGCCGGCCCGCGCCCGGTAACGGAAGCCCCGCCCACACCGGGCGCTGTCACGTGAGGCGCGGCCCCGGACGCGGAAGTGCCGCGCGGTGCGGCCCGGTGGGGACACGGGGGTTCGGCTGGGCTCGGCCCGGCGGGGACACGGTTCGGGGTCAGGGGGGCTCGGCCCGGTGGGGACACGGAGACACGGGACAGGGGGTGCTCAGCTGGGCTCGGCCCGGTGGGGACACGGCCCGGGGTCGGGGGGCTCAGCCGGGCTCGGCTCCCCCGCGGCACCGGGTGCTGAGGTGTCCGCGCTCCCCCGGGGTGGGGGCTCTGCGCGGCCGCCGCGCTGCTCCTGTGGGCTCCCTCCGGGCTCCCTGCCCTCCCCGGCCCGTCCGCCTCGCCGGCTCCTCTCGCTCCTTTCCAAGCGAGCGGTTCCGCGGCCGGCCGGGCACCGCGGGCACTGGAGCCTCTCTCTTCCCCGGGCGGTCCTGCCCGCCCGCTGCACCCAGCGCCGCCTCTTGCCAGACCTGCAGCAGCTCCAAGTCGGAGAGTTTATTTTAACAAGTTTTGGACGTACTTTTTTTTTCTCCCGCCGCGACTTTGTAGCTCTGTAATTGACTTTCTGAAAGGCTTTCGGCGAGCTCCGTCCTTTAGGCTGTCTGGAAGGTGCACTTTTAGGTTCCTCTGTGGTTTGATTTGATGTAGGAGTACAGTTATAACTAGAGGAGCTTACATTTTAATTCAGTAACTTTTCTATGCACTTCTAAACAAAGTTAAACTTTAAAAGTGAAGGTTTTTCGTTGGAATGTGCTTTATTTGAAACGAAAGTGGCAAATGCGGTGGTTGGTGCAGTTAAAGTCATGCACAGCGGTGCTTTGGACGCCGCTGTGTGCTGTCCCTGTCCCTGCCCAGCACTCCCCCCTGCTGGCCCAGCTCTGCCGCGCTGTGTTGAGAACACCCAAAATTGGGTTTGTACTGACGAGAGGTCTGTGTCTGCTTTCATTTCCCTGTCAGATATGCAAGATGCTTTCAGCTGTCTTTGCTCGAAGTGGCTGAGAAGAGCTGGAGCCCAAGATGAGAACCAACAAGGTGTACAAGCTCGTTATACACAAGAAGGGCTTTGGAGGCAGTGGTCAGTATCTCCTGGTTGGTAGCATGAGACCAGCACTCACTTAATTGAAAACAGTTGATTAATTAGTTACCTTTTCAACAAAACAGTGAAGATGGAACTTTGATGTAACAAGCAGTGTTGCCAGCCAGAGTTCAGAAAGCTCTTTCTGATGGCAAGATAGAGCAGAATAAAATAGTATTTGTTGGAAGGGAGCAACATCACACCTATAAAACAAAATTGCTTTATTCTACCTCTTCCCCTTTTGTTGCATCACTTGTCTCTTAACCTTGTGTTTCAGTCAGCCTCACAAGTGACAGACAGGTCCATGACTTCTGACTGCACACAGATGTGTTTCTGTGCACTTATAGCAACGTCCTTGCTTTGGTTGCTCCCTGCTTCTAGACTTACCCATGATGATAAATCTTACCAAGGTTCTCTAGCTTTCTGCTTTGCTGCTGGTGTGTGTTTGGTATATGAAAACCAGAGAAAATGATCCTGGCTGCCTAATTAAGGCACAGTCTTGTGCTGAGCACACCCCTTGTGAAGGTTCTGTTATCTGAGCTGTTTGTGCCTGCAAGAGTAGCCAGGCCCTGTGCTGTGGTGGGTGTAAAGCCTTGCTGACATGTTGATCCTGGGCTGGGCTGTTTATATGGGGTGAACTGTTGTGTGCAAACATGCAGCTGTCTGTGTTTGGTGTGTAGCTATTCACTGTCTTCCTCTGTTTGTGCCCTGTAGATGATGAACTGGTGGTGAATCCTAAAGTATTTCTTCAAATCAAGCTGGGAGATGTTGTGGAAATTGCACATCCCAATGATGAGTACAGGTGGGTTCACTTTGCTGATGCCATTGGGTGTGGTGGGAGCACTGAAAGGGTGTGTTCTGGTGCTGTGGCTTCTGGAGAGGCTCTTACAGCTGATACAGCTTTGCTGCCATGAGCTTTTTCTGCCTGAAGAAAAGGAACTGATTTTAGCAGGAGCTCCTGCTTAAAGTTTATGTAATTCTTTGTGTTTGGTGTTAGTTTGCTTATCTTTCATAGGCCAAGGAGCCCCTGAATATAGAACCTACGGTGTCTGTGTCCTCTCCATAGAGCTGCTGTTGCCTAAGGATTATTCTCCCATCTTACAGTATATCCTAAGCCAAATTAAAATTATGTTGTCAGCTATAAAAACATAAACCTTCTTGTATCATCCTGAAGTCCTTGTCTGAAAAACAGCAGAACACTGTTGTGAGACTCTTAGAAGTCCTTGTGTGCCTTAATTTCCTATGTGTAATATCATCTCTACCTCAGGAGTACTTCATAGTGAGTATAAAGACCAAGATGGGGTGGCAGGTGGGGAGGAGGATGGATGAAGCTTTCTAGAAAATATTATTGTTTCTCCTTAGCTTATCCTATGCTCCATGTTAGTAAATAGTTTTGAGAGTTATTTACCAGAGAGACTGTGGGTATCTCAACTTGTCTGCCTTTTCTCTTTTGCCTCCTAGTCCCCTGCTCCTCCAAGTGAAGTCGCTGAAGGAGGATTTGCAGAAAGGTAACACTAAAGACTCATCTCATGCACAGTAAAATCATAGACAAAGGTTGTGTGACTGAACTGGACCTGTGGCTGGCTAATGCATGTATTTTAACTTCATAAAAAAATCAATGCTTTGTCTACTTAGGAAGGGAAGGATTATAATTTTAACAGAAAATGAACAGCCAATTCTAAATCTGCTCTTGGTTGAGTAATATGAAGTGTGATTTAAACCAACTTGGCTTTTAGCCTGAAGTTTTTATTTCTGCATTTTCTGACTGGCTTTATATCTTCTTGCAGGACTTAATTCAGCCTAAACTTTGAGTTTATCTCACCTGCTTTGATTTTAATGACTCTGAGATTGGGTCATAGCTGAAATAAGCTGTTGTCTTTTGCTAAGGCCCTGAGGATGTTGATTGTGCTGTCCTCTCTCATTCTGTGGCAGAAACGATAAGTGTGGACCAGACAGTGGCCCAGGTGTTCCGACTGCGGCCCTACCAGGATGTCCACGTGAATGTCGTTGACCCAAAGGTGTGTGGCTTTGTGCTTTCTTCCTTCTCTTCCTTCACTTAGATCAGAGCCCTGTGACCTTCTATCTACAGGAGTATTGGGGAAAGAAGGCATTTATTTTGTATTGAAAGCTATTTAGTTTTCTTTGCTAATTGAGTTGGGCAGTTGAGTTATTTGTTGGTTTCTTATGTGTCTCTTCTTCCCATCCCTGCTCTCTTTTTGAACTCTATGGACCAGCTTCAATATAGCTTGATAGAATTGTAGACATTTCAAATTTCTTTAAATTCTAGGAATTTGGGGTAACCAGGCGGAGTAGAGAGAAACAGAAAGTGGCCAATCAAAAGAATAGCCATGGCCTGGATTTACATTATTTGACCCACAGAGCCTCTTACAGAGAGGCATTTCGTGTAAATGTCCCAACTCTCAGAAGAGCTGCAGTCAGAGCTTACATTCAGCACAGGACAAAAATCTGCAGGAAATGAGGCTTCCTTAATGTCATGAATGGTGGCAGTGGTTTGTTTTGCTTGTGCTTCCATTTTGCACTGGGACTTGTAGACACATTTAGTCCTTGGGCTGTTTCTTGTCACACTGGGCAGTGTTTTGCAGCTCACACTAGCTGAGGTACCTGCCCAACTTTGGCATTTCTTTGAATGGGATTCCCTTTTATCCTATGTTTGTCAGGAATACTGACTTGCTTTAGAATGGCCCTTCCTGTCCCATTTGGTTATTAGAGGAACAGATTGATGGCACTACTTAAAAACAACCAGTAGAATCCAAGCACTGTTTCTCACCCCTTTCCCAGGAGGTGACCTTGGACTTGGTGGAGCTGACATTTAAGGATCAGTATATCGGCCGTGGGGACATGTGGCGACTGAAGAAGAGTTTGGTGAGGCCCCTGCTGTCCTCTCATGCAGGGGGCAGGAGATTGGGTACCTCTTTCTGTGCTTGCTGGGAAAGAAAATAAGTGCTTTACAAAATATAGAAAGCTGAGGACAAGAGCAGTGTCAGCAGTCCCGAGGAGCTCATGCCATCAGTGGTACCTCAGAGCTGGAGAAATGGGTGGCAATGTGTTACAGAACGAAGAATCCCATCATTTCCTGCTCCACTGCTGTAGTGTTAATTACTGCCTTGGGCATTGGAAATGCTGTTGAGAGGGGCTTTTTCTTATGTTCTGAATTTTAATGGGATATTAGCAGTAACTGCACTCAGTGGTTGTTGTTATATAGTTATGTGCAGTTCGGGTGTTTGAGTGCAAATGGTTTTTTTGTAGTTTGTTCTGCTCACTCGGAGCCTCCTGTTCCTCTGACACCTGTAACTCTTCCTTCCCAGGTCAGTACGTGTGCATATGTCACCCAGAAAGTGGAGTTTGCAGGTATCAGGTCAGTGTCTCCTCTGAGGGCTTACTGTTACTTATGGCTTTAGATGAATGAGTTCTGAGTATCCAGATGGGGAATCTTCCATGAAAAATCCTTCATGTTTTGTTGTTCTCTTACTCATCTACAGATTTCTGTGTGCACCAGGAGGTGGGGGAAGGAAGGCCTGTGTCTGATTTGGGGTGGAAGAAACTAATAGTAGGACAGCCAGCTACACTTGTGGCTTCTGTTGAATGCCAAATAATTCTCCTTTATTTCTTATAGTATTTCCCCCCTTCCCAAGATGTATTAATAGTTCAGATGAGGGTTACTTCAGTTGCTTTTGAGGTGACTGAGGGACAAGGAAATGTGCAGATGCACAGGCTGTTTGAGGCCCTCTGCATTCAAGATCAGGTTCTAACCAAATGAGTCATCCTTGAGTTCAGATTTCGGTACATCCCTTAGTTGCCCAAATACTGATATTTTAATCTTCACTCTGGTCAGCAAATACTCTGCACTTCTTTTCTTCCAGGGCTCAGGCAGGGGAGCTGTGGGTAAAGAGTGAGAAAGTCACGTGTGGATACATCAGTGAGGACACACGGGTAAGATTTCAGGAAGGGGGGCAGAAAGCAGTTCTTCCCTTCCTTTCCTTGCCAGGTTCCTTGTCATTCTGTTGTGGCTGCAGGTTTGTATGGATCATTGGAATTGGCTGTGTTGGAAGGTGAAGAATGGCAGTGAGTTCAGGAGAATGAATGATTGGTGAACTTCAGCTCTGCTCTGTTGGCAGCACCAGGAATTACTCGGGCTGTGGAAATGCCAACTTGTTATTGTGGAGGGGAATTCCCTGTGATGCAGGGGGCACAGTCATGTCAGTTGCTGTGTTGTGAACATCTTCATTTGGCCCTTTTAGTGACTGCACCCTGTTTTAAATAAGGTCTTTACTCCTTTGCAGGTGGTCTTCCGCTCCACTTCTGCCATGGTTTATATTTTTATCCAGATGAGCTGTGAAATGTGGGATTTTGATATTTATGGTACGTAGGTAACTGTCCTGCCTGTGAGTGTGGGTGGCAGCAGCTCTCCTTTCTGCCCCTGCTAGAAAACCACCACTGCTATTTCTTTCTGCCACTGCTGGAAAACTGAAATATCCAGCCTTTGGCCTGGGCAGTGCTCCAGGATGCCTCAGATCCTTCTTGCAGTGCCACACTTCCCTATCTCTGGGTGTGCCATCATTGTCCTGTCCCTGCTGTAGAGCCTGGGTACCATTATCTCAGTGAGGAAATGAAGGGAGCAGCTCCCTGTGAGCATTGGGAAGGTTTGCTGTGGATTTCAGTGTGTTTGGTGATGAGGGCGGGTGCCAGTCTCTCAGTCCTGGAATCAGAAATGTGTGGAAGTCCCTTGCAAAGAGGACCTTGATGGTTTAGATTTCCCTTGACTTTGGCTTAGCAAGGAAGTAAAACCTGCCTTAGTCCAGGTGGAATTTGGTGGCTTCAGCTGAAAGCATTAAAACTTTAGGCTCATTCAGAATGAGTCACTTGTCTGTGTCATCGCCCTGGTTTTTTCCTGGCTGAGTTCTGTTGCAAAGCCCTTGCCACTTCCTCTGACCATGTGTTTAGGCATATGGAACTGGGCAACTGTTCAGAACGGAGCAGGGGATCAGTTGTGCATACTATGCCTAAAAGACAGTACAGATGCTTTCCCAGCATGCTGGGAGTGTGTTGGAAAAATGAATTTAAAGGTCAGACCCTTTTGATCAGAAGAGTTGTGTTTACATCCTCTGAAACAGTCATGCTTTTTAATCTTTATATTGTCTTATTTTAGTGATATTAGCCTTCTTGATCCATGCAGCTGCTCTGAATCTAATAAAAATAATGGTCCCAGAATCTCAGGATATGCCCCATAGTTGAAGTAACTACTGTTACCTGATGCTTGAGAGATGTTTCCTTTGCAGGGGACCTGTACTTTGAGAAAGCTGTGAATGGTTTCCTCGCTGACCTCTTCACAAAGTGGAAGGTAAATAGCTGATTGAGTTCAGTTTTAATTTTTTGTTTCCGTGGAATTGTTAGGGGCACCTCTCTGAACAGTGACAAACCAGAATATCAAATTGCTGTGGCTATAAGCAGACTGAGTCAGCTATCTTCAGGTTTTTAAACAAAAATCTTGTATCTTGGCAACTACACAGTTCCTTTAGAGAGGAGTGCAGAGTGCATCTGGTAAATGTGATAGAATTGAGAAGCACAGAATCTGCAGGACAGAGCACTGTTATTTCAGAGAGCCAGATGCAGCACTTGTGCAGATAGATTAATGTAATGCTCTACCTTTTTTTAGTTACCTTTGTTTCCAGATGTGAGGGAAAAGGGAGTGTTATTATATGTGTTTTCTACTGAATGTGACCTTTAAAGTTTCCTCTTTTCATTTGCTCTTGCTGGACAGGAGAAGAATTGCAGCCACGAAGTGACAGTGGTTCTATTTTCTAGAACATTTTATGAAGCAAAATCTATAGGTATGTAAATTCTGTATTTTCATGTTTCCACTTTTAAACTTCTCTCTTCAAATTGGTCACAGGCTGCCAGTGACTTTTTCCCTTTTTCTATTAATGCCCATGTTCAAAGTATTTTCTGTCAAGTTACACAGCCATTGTTAGGAAAGTACTGCAGTGAAAACCTTACATAGAAGAATGTATGGCAAATGTTCCTCATCATATTCAGGCTCTCATTTTGGTTTAAAAGCAGTTTTTATGTTGTGTAGGAAGTCTCTTATTTCTCCAAGTGTTTTGGTTTTTTTGTTTGGTGGTTGGTTTGTTGGGTTTTTTTAAATGGAAAACCAGCTCCTTCCTGGAAAAGGTGAGTCATTTCTACAGAAGAGCATGGGATAAGAGGTGCTTTTCCTTCATTTCAGAGGAGTTTCCTGAAACACATCGTGCATCCATTCGGCAGGACCACGAGGGAAGGTTTTATGAAGATTTTTACAAGTATGTTTTCCTCCCAGTTCCTTTCACCTCTTGTCCCACAGTGTATGTGTAACCCAGTGCACCTTTCTGTGCACTCCTTTATGGTTTGTTCACCCCTTCTCACTCCCTCTTATGGGCTCCTTTCCTGATCCTCACCAAGCTGTGCTCTTTCTAGAGTTGTAGTTCAGAACGAGAGGCGAGAGGAGTGGACCTCGTTGCTTGTGACCATTAAAAAGCTTTTCATCCAGTATCCTGTGTTGGTACGACTGGAGCAAGCAGGTAAAAGTATCCTCTTTTCTCTGCCTTTACCCTTTTCTCTTTTCCCCTCTTTTAATTGTCTGTAAACTGCCCAGTTTCAGCTGCACTCTGGTGTTGTACTCCTGAGTGCTCTCCTGGCTGGGCTGTTTTGCCATTTGAAACAGAATAACACCAATTTTGCCTGTAATTTTTGAAGCAGTAGGACTTAGTATTAATACATTTTTCTGGGTTTTTTAATTATTTTTATGAAGATAATCTATATAGAGATGATGATTTTTTCTCTTTTTTTTACTTCTGAACTCTCGTCCAGAGGGCTTTCCTCCAGGTTACAATTCCACCTCAGCACAAGGGAACTACCTGGAGGCCATAAATCTTTCATTCAATGGTAAGTTAGGAGCAATGGGTAAAAATATACAGGGGAAAAACATTAAAGAGGCTGCCAATAAGTGGGTGGTTAAATTATTGTTTTCAGCCTTAGAAGAAATTGCCTCTGGAAAACCAGAGCCTCTCAAGTAACAGTATTGGGTATTTCAGGTCTCAGCAACCATTTACAGGGCCTTGCTATGATGAAACGTTTTCTTTGAGCTGTGTATCTGGTGAGGACCTCTTGGAATACAAGTGGAAATCTTAAATTGTGGAAGAGATCATATGTGATTTAGATGAAGCTGATCCATCTCTTTTAGCAGGGAGATGGAGGGGCTCTTCAAAGATCTGCTCTTTGTAATTCTGTGCATAGATGTTGTTCTGTCACTTCAATGGCTGTTTTGTCACTCCCATGGGAGGGAGCTCGGGGTGTTATTTGAAGTGATTCATAATGGACTTGAGCTTTTTGGATGTTTTTGTCATTTTGGTGGGGGTTTTTTGATATCTAAAGGAAACAGTTAAACACATGAGCAAAAATACTCTTTTCTATGTGTCTGGTTCCCATCCTGTCTCTCCTGAAGCTTTGTTACCATTAATTGCCTGGGCAAGGCTGTCTGCAACCCCTCTCACACCTGCATGGGCTCTGGGGAAACTTCAGTAGCTCTGTGGGCAGAGAGTCGCCTGCCTTGCTGTGGACAGGAGCATCCAGTGCCTTGCTAAAGCCTTGCCTGTGTCCTCCCGCAGTGTTTGACAAGCACTACATAAACCGCAACTTCGACCGCACGGGGCAGATGTCGGTGGTGATCACCCCGGGCGTGGGCGTGTTCGAGGTCGATCGGCTCCTCATGATCCTCACCAAGCAGCGCATGATCGACAATGGTAATTCACTGCGGGTGCTGGGCGGGCTCCCTGCAGGAAGAAGTGTCTGCTGGAACCTGTGTGCTCGGGGAAGAGGGCTTACAGCTGGAAGGCTTGGTCTGCACTTCATATTGAAATGGGCAGATTTTTGGGGCACTTAGAGGCTTTTAATGCCTTTAATTTGGGGTAAAGAACTTCATCTGTCCATGCAGACCTTTCCCTTCAAGGATAATCTTGCAAGACTTATACGAGTGTAAAAGAAACATTTCTTATGTCCCCAAAGGCACTGTTGGTTTGTAACCATACCATGGGACTGTTAGCTACCATTTTCAACATAATTGCACCTTAAAATGTCACAGGAATAGAAATTGGGCCCTCAGCTCAAGCTGATGAGCTGTTTTGGCTTAACAGATCGGTCCTGCTGGGTCAACAGCTGAACTCTGCTGCTGTTTGTTTGCAGGGATAGGCGTGGATTTGGTGTGCATGGGAGAGCAGCCCTTGCATGCTGTACCACTCTTTAAGGTAAGGCTGCCCCTATGCCCTGCTCTCTGTCCCTGCCACAAATGTCCCTCCTGTGCCTGGACACAGCTGGTGACTCTGCTCCTCAATCCCTCCTGCAGCTCCATAACCGCTGTGGCCCCGGGGACTCCCGCATGGGGGACGACTACAATATTCCACACTGGATCAATCATAGGTAGGTGGATTCTGCCAGCCTTTGCTAAACACTCCTGCTCTTCCCCTTCTTAGTCTGTTGAATTCTCTTTCTTCTTTCACTGTTTATTTCCTCTGCTCTCCTTGGTAAGCAAAGCCATATGTTACGTGGCTCTTGTAGAACTTTGGGCATTAATGCAACCTCGCAGAAAGAACAGGCAGTCTCTGTAGCCTTCAAACAGCTGGTGTGAGTCACTGCTGTCACATAAATTAGGGAGGGTTGTGTCAAGGGCACAGTGAAAGGGCAAGTGAACTGGGAAGTGGAGGTGTCAAGCATATTAAGAAGTGGTCTAGCCTGAGGCTGTGAGGGTGTCAAAGCCTTTACAGAAATAGTTTCTCTCAAGTTAACCATCCCTCAGTATTTTCCATGTGTTTTATGCAGAGAAGGGTGTTCTCTTTCCTCTATCCCATAGCTAGTTCAGGTTCACGGGCTGTTTGCTGTGTAGCAAACCAACTGTGTTCAGTTCTTAGAAGACCTTAAAGCTACCCTGTTTTTCCTTTCAGTTTCTACACATCCAAGAGCCAGCTCCTGTGTAACAGCTTCACTCCACGGATCAAGCTGGCAGGAAGGAAGGTGGGGATCTTTCTGATTTATCTTCTTACTAGCTTGTTAGATGCCTTCTCTTGGCCAAGCATCAGAATCTTTCTAGCAAGTATTCCAACAGATGGGCCTAAGTTTCTGTATTAAAAGACTGAAAGCAAAGCTGTAATGTTTGCTGTAGGGATTGTGAATGAGGGACTAGTTTGTAGTTCTTTCCTTTCTGGATAAAACTAGGTGGGAAATGTTTTAGCCACCATAAAAAGCACAGTTTCATTCTGTAACAAAGAACTCCCTGGAGAGGAAGAAAGGTGTGTTGCTCACACAGGTTTGTGACCGAGTACCAGTATTTAATATTTTGAAGTGATCTGGCTGCCTCACTGAGTCAGCAGGATGAACTTTCAGTCTGCTTGATCACACTGGGGGATATGTCCTTAGAACATGCTGACTGTTTCCCTTCTCTCTTGCTGTCTTTTTTTCCCCCCTTTTTTCTTGTTTTTTTTGGTCACTTCACATTGCCTTTGTTGGACCCTCCAGCCACTGACTGAGAAAGCAAAAAACAATCGAGATGCCTGTGAGTACTTCTATTCTGGAATGATCTACCCCACTGATTCCCAAACTAACAAACAGCTGCAGTAAGACCATGACACTTCAGCACAAGGAAGGGACAGTTGTGCTAGAAAACCACCAGAGTTACATTTTTCTTCCTGGGGATGTCAATGGCCTTCTTGGCCATAACCCATGTGGAGGGAGGAGTTTCTGTCCTGGCTGTGTCACCTGGCCAGAAGAGGACATCGTGTCAGGGTGGTGTGGTGGGGATGCTGTTCATGGGAGTGGGACAGGGGTCCTTCACTGGCTTGGGGTGTTGTCAGTTCTGGGAGCACAGAGTTGCAGTGGAAGCAGCACCTCGTTACAGAAGGTGTACCCTCTGTAAGTGAGGTTGTCTGTTCTTTCAAAGGTGCTTCAAAACCTGCAGTTCCCTCATGAGAGAAATTGAGGCGTTTGTTCTTAGAAGAATTCATTTGTTGATTACTAATTTAATGCTTAGGGGCTACCGGGGAAAGACATTAGGGCCACAGCAACCCTCATTTGGAGGCACCAACTTTGATAATTGAGCTGCTCCAGGAGGTTCTGCTCATGAGACTTTTGTATGGGATTTCTTTTGGAATAGGTACCTTAGAGGTGAGAGCTGGATACTCTGACTTGCAGATCTTGAACATTCTTGAAAGGGGTTCCAGTGCTGTGTGATTTTCATTTCAGCATTGGGAGCTCCGAAGGATGCTGAGAATGCCCTGCCCATCCAGGTGGATTATGATGGCTATGATGCCCAGGTGTTCCGGCTGCCAGGCCCATCCAGAGCCCAGCGCTGCACCACTTTCAGGTGGGGGGCTTGGCATGCACAGGGTCTAGAGCAGCCACGGTATGGGGGGCTGCTTGAGGCACAAAATGCTTTGGGAAATACAGGGAGGATTAAGCTCCATGTGCTTACAGTTGAAGATAAAATCTTTATCTGTACCTGGTCTTCGTGGCTGATTGTCTGATTTTGCTTGTGTGATGGTGTGTGGGATATGTAAGAAAAGGCCTCAGTATACCTTTCCTTAAATCTTTAGTTTTATCTGAAGTGGAATAAAACCAGTCTCTCTCTTGCTAAGTTCTTAACAGGTTTTGCGAGGGGGTTAAGAAAGTACAGAGTTGTAGGAAAACAGTTTTCTGCACTGCTTAGTAAGTGGAGTTGAACACAGTGGTGGGGAATCTTCCCTGAAAATGATGCCTGTCTGAATGAGGGAAGAAACAGAGGCTGAGTGCAGGTTCTCCACTATTCCATGGCTCTTTGTCTGGGGAGAAAGGGTGATTGTTCTCAAGTCCTGGTCAAATTCTTTGAGCAAGCTATAAATTTCAGTGTTTTTTCATGAATATGGGGTTGATGAGCTTGTTTTGAAGTGGTTTTTGGGTTTTTTGCTTTCCTTCTCTCAGTATTGCCTAAACCTGAGGAAGCTTGTGTGTGGACTCACTTGTTAATATGAGTAGCCTGTAGAAATCCACGCTGGCAGATGCCAGTACAATGTGATGCAGTTAATAGTTCTTAGTTTATTTCCCTATAAGTACATGTTCCTGGCACCCTGGCTCAGGACTAGTGTCTCTTAGGCCACATCTATGCTACCAGCTCACTGTAGTGTCTGTGGAATTGCACAGGGAGTCGAGTGTGGTCTTTTCATGGTGTGCTGGAAGCATTTTAGTGTTCTCTTCCTCTCTTGTCTGAGGCACAGAAGCATAAAGTACCCACATGGTCAAAATACATCGTGATGGCTTCCCTGTAGCCCTCTTTGAGTTCATCCCCTGAGTATTGAGTCCTTTGCATGCCTTGGGCCTGTTGAAGCCCCTCTAAGCTGGGGATGACTGCCTTTCCTGTCCCTGGGCACGGCTGTTTGTGCCCGGCAGGTCCGTGAGGGAGCGGGAGAGCCGGACGAGGAAGAGCTCGAGCTCGTACGATGTGTCGTGCAGCCCGTCGGTGCAGAGCCGCACGCTGCCCCCCGAGGAGGTGCGCAGCCAGGCCTCTGACGACAGCTCCCTGGGCAAGATCTCCAACATCCTCATGATCCCCCGGCCACACCTGCACCAGTGCGAGGTCAGCAGCTCCCTGGGCTACACCAGCACCAGAGGTGAGCCCGGGCCGCATGGGCACAGGGAAGGGAAGGTGGAAGTTGGATGGGGTGCCTGTATTAGCACCCATGGAACAGCTTTTCCAGAGCTCCAGCTCTTCTCTCTTGGTTATCCTTGTCCAATTCCATTGTGCTTTTTTTATTGGCTTGTCCTAAATAGCAGTGTCCTGACACTGATTTGCTCTTTTCCCTTGTCTGTTGCCTTCTTTAGTACTTGGCTATTCTCCCTTGTCTGCCTGCAAATGCGGACATACACAGGGAACTTCTGTTATCCAGGTCACCTATAATCTGTCAAATGAGAAGTGGTCTTAGCAGTGAGCCCTGGGGGGCCCTGCTTATAACGTCTCTCTATGGGGATTTGTTGTCATTAAGACTCACTTTCTAGATCCTTCCTTTTGACAATGCACTGCTGAGCTGTCTCTGTGTTAACAGTGCTGGCACTCCCCTTCTAATTTAATTTTTTTCTCAGACAATATGCAGTATCTCCCACAAACCCTACTAATTTCTGGGTAAATTGTATTCCTCCTGCAATTGCTTCCATCTTCTATCAAGTCCTGAACCTGAAGGCTCTTTCTGTTTTTCCATGTCATGCTGTATGACACTCATCCCGTATTTATCCTGTCACAGGAACTGGAGTTGCTGGTGTGGAACTGCTCTCACACAGTGTACTTGACCTTACATCTGCCTTTCATGTTTCCCCCTACTGTCATTTAATGCAACTTTTTTTGGTATTTCTGTTATTCCTGTAGTTTGAAGGATAGTCTGGTGACCAGCTGAAGTGTTCAGCTGGATGGGGATGTGTGTGGAATGGGACTGGTGGGGAGGGAAGAGTCAGAAACTTAGGTTTTCCACATATTGTAGGTGGCAGTATAGAATGGTAAATGAGACCCTTCCTCCTCTTTGGGATTTCCACTTGTTGGGCAGAGTAATTACTATTCAGTCATGTGGTATATTTCTCCTGTTTCTAAATAAGTGCACTTCTATTCTACATTGAATAGTGACAACTAGCCTGCCTTGTGGAGATCATGTCCCGTGTCTCCTGGGAGTAATGCCTGAGTTCAGTGCTCAAATATGAATGTTACAGAAAAGACATGTGTTGCTCAGCTGTAGCTTCTGCCATGTCCTTGGTATTCATCCTGAAGTTTCGGGTGTCAGTGTCTTTATTTCTGAGAAATTCTTCATAATTTACTTTGCAAGTGGTTTCTCTATGGCTTCATTTAGTGTAAGTGCCATAGTTCACAGCAGTGCTGTAATAGCAGATGGAACAATGCTTTTTCTTGTCTGCATTCTTCTTTACCTTGTAACTTCCAGACTGGACTGAAATTGCTTTCAGCATCCCTCCCTGCCTGTTACTTCCTCGTGCCCTGGGGGATCTCTGTATCCCGGAGCAGTTCATCCTCGTGCTCGGCCCCTGCTGACTCCTGGCTGTGTTGTGTTTTGCAGACGTGCTGGAGAACATGCTGGAGTCTCAGCAGCGGGACTCCAGTGCCCCGGGGCGGTTCCACGTGGGCAGTGCAGAGTCGCTGCTGCACATCCGCCCAGGAGGGTACACCCCGCAGCGGGCCCTCATCAACCCCTTTGCCCCCTCCCGCATGCCCATGAAGCTCACGTCCAACCGGCGGCGCTGGATGCACACCTTTCCCGTGGGTAAGGTTGCTCCCTCTGCTTTTCCCTGGCCCAGGCATTCACACTGGGAGAGAACCTCTGAGAGCTCTGGGTCTGCCCTGCACCACAGGCTGAGCCGAGTGCTCAGTCCTTTTTTTGGACAATGTGATGTCTCTTGGCAAACGAGCAGCATCAGGCACTGGGGAACAGTCTTAGAGGAGCTGTTGGGGGGAATTGGTACTGTAATTCGGGTTGACTTTGAGATGCTGAATTGTTCTCATAATTGTTCAGTGCCTAAAGTAAGTAGGCCCTCTGAAATGTTTTAAAGAAAATTGTGCTTCACTGGTTGCAGAGATGCCAGAGGTTCAAAGCTTTGGTAAACGTGTGTTCTTAATGTCCATCAGTTACCACTGCCTGTGGTGTTGGCAAAAGGAAGATGCACTGAGGAATCAGTGCAGATGTGTCATTAATGGTGCAGTTCTAACTGCAGGTCCATCAGGGGAAGCCATCCAGATCCACCACCAAACGCGGCAGAACATGGCAGAGATGCAGGGCAGTGGGCAGCAGGACCTGACACATTCCTCTGCCGAGCTGCTGGAGCTGGCTTACCACGAGGCCACGGGCAGGTGAGGTCCTGAGGACAACCTGGGCTGCCTTGCCAGGACCATCCCCTTTCCCTGAAGTTTGTACATGTTACAGTAAGGCAGTTGTAGGTTGTGATATCTAGGTTTAATAGTATGTTGTGTCAGTGCCACACGGGCAGGATATACTTTAATTTTGAGGTACAGAGCTCTCTTGGCAAGGCTGGAGTTGACTTGCTTCTAATTTGTGGAGGGTTGCAGTTTATAACAGAGAACTTGCAGTGCATAAGCAATACAGTGCATCTTTCATGGAATTGTTCCAAATTACCCTATAAAAGCCTGTGCCTTTAATTCTGGACTTACTGTCCCAATAGCTGTGACTTCCATCCTAGAACAGAACATCTTTTAGCACAGGACTTAGCTTTGCCTCGTAGTAACTGCTGAGCAATTTCAGTGCTGTCCCTTGAGTCCTGTCCTCCCCATGCTGGTAAGAAACAGCCTTCATAAACATGGCAAATGAAGAACCTGTGTTTGCAAACCGATTTTCTTTTAATTAACAAGCTAGGGTGAATGATGGGAGCTTATACTGTTTGTTGGCTCTGGGCAGTGACAAAGATCCCAGTGTCACAGGATGTGCAAGCAGAGCTGTGTTTTTATAGTGAGAGACATTGGATTGTTCCCTTCACTGAGGCCATTTTTCAAGTTGTTCTCCAGTTATTGTTTTACCTGTTTATCTGATTAGTCTTTTATTGATTATATTTTCTCTGTGGTTTTCACTGATTGTTAAATATTGGTTATCAAAACCATTTTGGTAGGTTAGGCAACTTCAGAATGTCAGTAAGTTCTTTCCTGGTTATCTTTCCTGCTGTATTTTCTTTCCTCTTGTATTCTTATAGCAATTCACATTATGAATTGTTTCTGGATGTCCAGGGTGAGGGAGGGCACTGCTGGTATCCTCTGCCTTTTTGATTAGCAGAGGGTTTGTTCTGCTATCTTCATGCAGTCCTTCAGGAAATTACACTGCCTAATTATTTTTTCATGTTTGGTGGGGATTTTTTCATTTTATAGAAAAATTGTTGTCCTATGTTATATTTTGTATCCCCCTTTACAATACTCTAATCCCTGTGTTCCATAATTTTAATGACATGTCAGTCTCACTGATTTTGTTCCCTAGTTCTACTTTAAAAAAAAATTGTCTTTTTGTGACTTCATAAGTACATCTTACTGTGCTAAAGCATCTTGTCATTACCCCAATCTCTTGTGTCATACTCCTGACAGTTACTTTTCTGGATCTTTGTCCTCTCTGTGGCTGTTGTGCTCCTCCAAAGCAATTGGCTCAGTCTGGAATGGGGCGTTTATAGACCATGAAATCAGATCTGTAAATAACCAGCTAAGCTTTATCTCTCTGCTGGGAGGGTACGAGTAGCTGGTTCTTTGCTGTGCTGCAAAGACAGTGTTTGGTTATTGCTGCAGGCAGGGGACAAAGCCAGGACAGAGGTGGGATGTTGTCACAGCCCTCTGTGTGCTGCCATCCCTGCACATGCTGGGTGAAGAGCTGGGATCCCCCAGGCTCAGCTGGGCCAGCAGGGCTGGGGCCCTGGTAGTTGCTGTGTTTGTTCAGGGCAGGCAGTGGCCCGAGTGAGGGTGCTCTGTCCAGTCCAGGCTGTTTTGTCTCCCTCCAGACACGTGAGCTCCCGGCATCCAGGGGACAGCGGCTCCTTCCTGAGCTTCGGCGGGCCAGAGGAGTTCTCCAACGGGCTGGCTGGGAGCAACGGGGCAGGTGAGGGGCAGGGGCAGAGCCTGGCCTGGCAGAGCCCTGAACGAGCCCTGCCCTGCTAGGGACAGGGGGACAGAGGCAGCGGGATTGGAAGGGGGTTGCACAGGCACTGCCCAGTGGGAAGTCAGTAACAGAAAAGCAGTTTTTGAGTGAGCTCTTGATGCTCTTACTTAGACCTCTTAGTGTGTGGTAGTGGTTTGGTTTGGTTAATGTGTCTCTACTTCTCTAGGTATGTCTTATAAACTTTACTGTAGGAAAATGCTCACTGTTTACTTATAAACTCAGGCAGTTACAGAAACCAACCTCCTGAGTTTCCCTGGATGCTCGGGGTGTTGTCTCTGTTGTCCCGCAGAGGGAGGGGATGGCTCAGAGGGAATAAATCTTGTTGCAGTTCCCGAAGTGGATGGCAGATGGCATCAGGAATTGGTGAAAGGTGCATGGCACTTAGAGCAGCTCCTTACTGTTGTGCTGGCATCACCATGGCAGCAGATAACCACCCTCTCTGTGAGAGGGGAACAGCTCTGGTGCTCATACCAATCTCCTGGGTAAATCCACACAAGCCGCTTTTTAAAAATGGCTCCTTTTAAATGTTCGGGGCTTCCTGAAGTTTGTATTTTGATAAAGGGTCTGGAGGCAGCAGTTTTTCTTGTCTCCTTAGCTGCTTGTTTGCTCTGGGTGCCACACCAGTTGTTTGCAGAAGCTCAGGGAGCTGCTCCAGATGAGCAGCAGCTGGGGTTTGTCTTTGCTGTGTGAGTTGTTTCACTGTGAACACACAAACATTGATGCAAATACAGCAGACAGATGTGAAATTGGGACTGGGAACAACTGCTCAAGGGGGGCTGTAGCATCAGGTTGGCTTAGTGTGCAGGGAGCTGTATTTGAGAATGAGAAGAATCGGTGCCGCAAGTCCTAATGAAAACTTAAATGCAAATTTTCACTGGTATTAAGTCCCTTGTTAGTCTTTTATGAGGTTAGTATAAACTGAATTTTGTTCAAAAACTCTGCATTTCTATCGTTTTCTCCTTTCACAGTGAACAACAACTTCCTTACTATTCTTTTTTACTGTACGGACCAAGGTATATCTTACACGTTAAAACATAATGAAAGTTGCTGCCTTTTCAGAGCATGGTAGTATTAAATAGTCTGTAATTAATATATTGGACTATTTAAGGGCACTGAAGACTTAATTGATACTTTAAAAATCTTTAGCCTGGCAAGGGTACTTTGTATTTGCTGAATGAAGATCAACTTTTCTTGCTTCCCCTGTATTTTATGAAGTTCTTCTTATCCCTTGTTCATAAAATGAGAAAACCAATTTTAACAGATCTGGTTTTCAGTACTGAATATATTTGAAAGTACTTTGTTCCTGAGACCTTTGAGATTATCAAGCTAAATGATTACAGGTGACTTCTTTCTTTGCTCTTATTTGCATTTTATTTTTTTTTTACAACCTCTACATTCCAAGATGTGTTTCACCATTTGGAGGAGGTGGGTTTTGCTTGTTTGTAGCTACTGAGCACTTCTAGTGAGATATCTGAATTTGATCCAAGATGTATTTTTTCCTCATTAATTGACTTTGTGGCTTTTTTAATCTCCTGTGCAGAACCCTGAGTTCTTCCCAAGCTGAAAAATGCTGTGTCTTAAAACATCTTAAAACATGCTTTTGATCTATTTTTATTTGAAATTCAAGGGAAGTGCATACCTGCTCAAAATAAAATGCATATTTCTTTCCTGTAGGGGTGAACCTCAAAACTCAGAACAAGGATTCCTTGGAAGATGCTGTCTCTAACTCTCCAGAACCAAGTAAGCAGGAGAGAGGTTTGGAAGAGAGTTTGCATAGGTGGGAGGATGGGGAGGGAAAGGGCATGTTCATATATAGAGGCATCAGGAGGTGCTAAGCAGGAAACTGAGGAGCCTCCCTGGCTTTTGGCAGGGGTTTATTTTGCCCTGCAGTGATTTGCAGGATCTCCCTGAGCTGTGTCTCACTGGGATTGCAGCTCTGTGGCCCTTAAGAACACGTGAAGCTGGTTGTTGCATTACATCTGACATTCTTTCCTCCCCAGACCATTGTGCCAAAAGCTAAAGGTGCTGAACTAGTCTCTGCCTCTCAGTATGGAAAGTTTGTTTGGCACCAGCTCACTGAAGTAAAAGTAGTACAGCCAGTTTGTGACTTTGGGACCATTTACTGAGAAATATCTGCCTTCCCCTCACACAGAAACAAGTGTGTGACTGCTTAGGAAAGCATTTTCTTTTCCAGCAGTCTGTCCTGTGTTACTTTCTTGTGCAGTGTTCCTGCCATTAGTGCTGACACTTCCACAGTAAAATAAATCTGTGGCTGCAGGATCTCTGTGACAAGGAGTTAAGAATCAGTAGTTGGCCAAGGGCCTTGATACAGATTGTTTGAATCAGGTCAGAATGCAGTGCAGTAGGGAGCTGGTGATCTGGTATAATTTAGTTAGCATTTGCTTTCTAATGTCTAGTTTTAGATCTCCGTAATCTCAAAACTGCAGCATAACTCTAAGAAAGGGTGTGGGAAAAGATTGTTTTCCAAGTTACTATTTTTCTGGTCTTCCCACCCCTCTGGATCTGTCTTCTGTTTTTATAACTGTAGAAATACTCCCTTTTCTGCCTTGTACTATTCCAGAAAGAGGCTGGTCTGTCATTCTTTCTCTCCTCTCCAGCTCCTGCAGTTGTCTAGGATGCAAAACTGGTCTGATTTTCTTGTTCAGACTTGGAATGTTGATCTTTTTATTAATCATCAGTAACTGCACCTGACTTGCTGTAATTTTAAGAGCGGTGGCTGTGTCAGCTCTAGCTTTCGATCGAGACAATTAAATGCATTAACTGTGAATGCCATTTGCATGATGGGATTGAGCAGCATGTGCACTGCATTGTTTAACAAACTCTGTCTCTTTCTCTCCCTCCCTTCTTCCCATCCTATTTTCCTTTTCCCTTCCCATTCCACCCCCTTGTTGTCCCTGTTGACTTTACGCCGACCCTGTTTTTTGTCCCTCATTCTTCCCCCTCTCCTCTCCACGCACTCCTTTCATCTCCCTCTGCACCCTGTCTGCCCTGGGTGCCCACACGTGCCCCCCTGTGTGCCCCCCGTGACACACCGAGGCAGTTCTGACGCTGTCTGCTCCCCCCGTAGTGCCAGGCTTCTGTTGTACAGTTGGAGTGGACTGGAAATCCCTCACTACCCCGGCCTGTCTGCCCCTCACCACCGATTACTTCCCAGACCGCCAGAGCCTGCAAAACGACTACACCGAGGGTTGCTATGACCTGCTCCCAGAGGCTGACATTGACAGGTTTGGCCAGCACCTCCTCTGTAAATGCCTTGAACCCGTGGGCTTAAGGAGCAGGTGATGGAAGAGGATCGCTGCAATCTGTATGAGTGGATGATGAATTCCTAACACAGCACCAGAATGCTTAGATTTTCATTTTTCCAGTGAGGGTGCACCTTTTACAGTGGTACCATCCAACAGCTTGGTGTCCTATAGATTTTACGTTAGAAATTGTATTCGGATTTTTACATCTCCTTTCTGTTGTGTTTCTATCAAGGTATCCAACCTCAAGCTGTCATCTTTGTTAATCTATTTTCTAGCCAGTGTTTTGGAAACACTAAATGGGCAAACGCATGTGGATTCGCAGTGTTTAAGATGCTTATCCTCACTCTCAAGGATATTTAGTTTAAAGAATCTTGCTGGAAAACAGTGCTGGTAGGATAAATAGAATTTCTCAGCTTGCCTTGGAGGCCTGTGGTAACTATCCTTTAATAGGGTTGGGTTGGTTTTTTTTTGCTGAGGCTGTCTCATCACCCTCAGCACTTTTCAGACTTTCCACAGCTTGTGAGACATCAAAAGACCTATTCATATCACTGCTTTATGGGAACAAAACAAAAATATTAGTCAGGGTGATTGAAATGCATAGAGAGTAGCAGGATTAATGACAAAACACCTAGAAGAAGTGTCAAATGTCCCTTTGCAGCAGAAAGGTGAAGTTCAGAGCAGAAGTTGTAAGATGCCAGAGTGATGTGCCTTTAATCCCTCTCTGCTCTCTCTTCCCACTGTGGAAGAGGCTGGAACGTTGCTGCCCACTGGCAGTTCTGAGTTCTGCTGAACATGGACAAAAACTGCACTGAGACTGTCTGCAAAGGGCTGGAAAACTCATCTCTGGGGAATACGTTGGAAGTTTCACAACTGTTATAAGCAAATTTATTACTAGTTGGAAAACTGTTTCCAAAGGCAATAGTAAATATTGCCGGACAGCTGATTATCCCATCTCCAAAGGTGCCCGTTTTCCCTCCTGCTCCCCCAGGCAGGTGTTGCCAGGGCCCTGCACGGGCACAAACCCTCCACTGGCAAAGGCAGAGCTCACAATAGGAGTGTGGCAGCTTGTGATGGTGGTCTGCTTCCCCTCTGTGTTCAGGAGGGACGAGGAAGGAGTGCAGATGACGGCCCAGCAGGTGTTTGAGGAGTTTATTTGCCAGCGGCTCATGCAAGGCTATCAGATCATTGTGCAGCCCAAGCCACAGAAACCAGCCCCAGCTGTGCCGCCCCCACTGAGCAGCAGCCCCCTCTACAGCAGAGGTGAGTGACCCAGCACTGGCAGTTCTCTGCCTTGGCTTTGCTGCACCCACCCCCAGCAGCCTTGAGTTAGGCACAGCTGCTCACTGGAGCCCTCTGCTCTTTTCTCTTTGCTGGGAGAAAGCCTGATCTGGGACAGCACAAAGGCTGCACCAGGCAGGGACAGGTACAGGAGTTTTGAACTTGAATAAGCAAGTGGCCTCATATTCTTGATGGTGAACCCAAATAGGAATGGCTTCAGTGCTGTTTGGGTGAATACCTCTTAAACACAAGTCACGTGGTGACTGCAGGGCACATCTCTAGAAGACACACACATGTGAAAGCTTTAGGTCTATCTAGGAGCAGTTTTCTAACATTAAAATAGCTGTAGAGGTCCAAGGTAAAGCTTCATTGTCAGCTAAACCTAGTTAAACTGCAGAGGACTGGGGTGGGCTAAAAGAGTATCATATTCCTTGGAGAGAATCTGATTTGCTGTTTGACCTCTGATTTTTTTTATTCTGGGTATTCCCTAGGCAAGTCAGCATGACCCAGTGTTCATAGAGCAGGGGATACACATGCTTGGGATATGTTGTTATTCACTGGGTTGGGAATGAGCAGCAAGGTTAAGTGTCAAGCTTAAATGGCTAGTTCCAGGAATAAAGCAAGGAGAGGAAGTGCAAGTGGAGCCCAGCTTTGCCATCACATCCACCAGTGCTCAGTGCTTCATGTTGGCTGCTCTCTGGTGGGTCTGACTAGAGATGTTCCACATGGGAGATGGTGAATCCCAAATGCCCTTCTTCAGTTGTGATACCAGCAAATCTGAACTGTAAAAGAAGCAATTGGGCAAATGTTTCTTAAAAATGTGGCCTGAAAGATGGATTTTGGTTTGTCCTGAATCCAGAAGCCCAATCTGGACTCCAGTTTTGTTGATGAAGGTCTGGCTACTGCAATAACCTGAAAGGGTTTTGCTTTTCATAACTAGGTCTTGTATCCAGAAATCGACCCGAGGAAGAGGATCAGTACTGGCTGAGTATGGGCCGCACTTTCCACAAAGTCACCTTGAAAGACAAAATCATTACTGTGACTCGGTACCTGCCCAAGTGAGTGTCTCTGCTGGAGCAGTTTGCTGCCAAGGGTCAGATGAACATTCCTTTTCATCTGTGTTTGCTTGAAAGAACATACTGTAGAACCTTCTTTGTTTTTAGGAGAAGAAAGAGAAGCACTTGTATTGATAATGCTGAGATTAATGTTTGTGTTTAATCCTTTAGGTATCCATACGAATCTGCTCAGATAAACTACACCTACAGCTTGTGCCCCTCACACTCTGACTCTGAATTTGTCTCTTGCTGGGTAGAATTTTCTCATGAGAGACTAGAAGAGTACAAGTGGAATTACTTGGATCAGTACATCTGCTCTGCTGGTTCAGAGGATTTCAGGTGAGATCTCCTTTTCCATCCAGACTGTTCTGTGTCCTAATTGCCTCTTTTCCTTTTTGACCTAAAATTTCATCAGCAAGTTCAGCCCACAAATGCTCAGCACTCCAGGGAGATATCTGGCCTGCTTTCACTGTCTGGTGCTAGCAGCTGTTGCCTTGCAGGAACCTTACTCTGGGTTGCTGGTGCATAATCTGATCTTTGATACAGAGTCTTGATCACAAAATTCAGCATGGACTTCTTTTTTTTCCTCTGCTCTGAATGCAAAGAAATATAATGTCATTCTGTACCACACAGATGCTTTTTTTCTTGGGTTCTTACTCATTTCTCGATCTGACTCAAAGCTTGCATGTATTTTGAAGCTGTTGGAGGTTTGCTTGAGTACTAGGCTTGACTGCAGTCCTACTCCTAAGCTATGGAGAGCAGTGCTTATTAGAAATGTGCAATATCTCCACTAGTATCAGGAGCCTTTGTGGTATCTTCTCTCCACGAGACCAGTCTTTATCATTTTTCTTTTCAAGTCTCAGTCAAAATGCCTCCTGTGCTAATGTGTACCTTTAACATTCCTTTTTGCTTGCTTATTTTTGTAGAGAAAGCCTTTGTATCCTGTCTTTTGCAGGAAAGAAAACATGTCTCTTTTATAATGGCCTTGTTTGCTGCATATCAATGTTTTGATAATTCCCAGTGACACTTGTATTGCTGAGCCTTCCTTTGCCCACCTGCCCGCGGTGACCCAGGGGTGGCAGAGTGACATGAGCACTGTGCTCACCGCAGTGCCCGGCAGGTAGCTGTGTGTTTGAGATCGTCTGAAGTGCTCCCCTCCCCGTTCCTGCAGCCTCATCGAGTCGCTGAAGTTCTGGCGGACGCGGTTCCTGCTGCTGCCCGCCTGCATCAGCGCC
Organism: Anabacerthia variegaticeps; assembly: GCA_035583185.1. Lineage (NCBI taxonomy): Eukaryota > Metazoa > Chordata > Aves > Passeriformes > Furnariidae > Anabacerthia > Anabacerthia variegaticeps. The sequence goes on along the minus strand of JAWWEW010000078.1, from coordinate 15,527,819 downwards.
ACCAAGCGCATCGTGGAGGGCGAGGCGCACTGCGACGTGTACGGGGACAAGCCCCGCTCCGACGAGGAGGAGTGGCAGCTCCTGGACGGATTCATCCGCTTCGTGGAGGGGCTGAACCGCATCCGGCGCCGCCACCGCTCCGACAGGATGATCCGGGTGAGCCGGCGGGGCAGAGCCTGCGCCTGGGCTCCTCTGAGGCACCCCATCAGCACTGGCACAGCCCTGACCTGTCCCAGGTGGGATGGGGGACAGGACCTGTGACAGGGGTGAGCCATGTGCTGTGTCTGATTTCACATGGCATGGCCTGTTAACACCTTGCTGTTCTTGGACTGATCAGATTTACCTGGAGTGGGTGTCCCATGCTGCCCTGGCTGGAGCCGGACTCAAAACAGTTGTCACTCAGGGAGGAGCCAGGCTTTCCATGACTTAGCCTGTTGCTGCTCTAGTTGTAGCTTGGTGGGTCTTTTCTTACCACCAGTCTGATGCCACCTTTCTGCAAACATGCCCTGCTTTGTGCTGCAGGTGTGGTCGGGCTGAGAAGGTTATTCTGCACCTTGTGAAGCAGATAGCTGGTCCAAAGGGATCTGTGAGGTAGTTAAGCTGGTCACTTCTGGGCTGGCTCTGTGCTGCAGGCTTAGGAGAAGGATTGGGAAAAGAGAACCATGTGGGTGAATTCCTGGTGAACAGGAGTTTCAAGAGGATGATGAAACAGTGGTTAGTGTGTATCAAACTCTTTTCCAGCTCAAACGCTGAGTGTGTACTTAATAATGCCCTGCTGACATGAGGTTGTGTTCTTGCTTACTACTGAAGCATAGCTTGACTAAGTCTGTTTTTCCATGTTTTTCTTTGTTAGAAAGGGTCTGCCATGAAAGGCTTGCAGATTACTGGTCCAATTCCCACCCACTCCCTGGAGCAGTCTGGACCCCCCATTGGGAAGAAGGGGACCTCAGCACTCTCAGCGTTGCTGCAGATGGAAGCCAGTCAGAAGTGAGTCTCTACAAGCTGTGGGAGGAGCACTAGAGCATCCTCCCTACATATTCCACCTGGGCTGGCTAAAGCAGAGCTGGGGAACTTTGCCTCGTGTTATGTTGAGTGCACAAGGGATTTAATATTTGTAGTGCTAAGTTAGTATTACACACACGTAAGAAAACTGAGTGAGTTCAAGGGTTTATGTTGTTCATGTGGGGCAAAAGATACTTAGAGAATGTTGAGCTTAGTGTGGGAAAACAAATGTCTGAAAGTAGTGCAGTGCCCCTGTGCAGCAGTTGCCTTCAGGTGGAAGCTGACACAGGGTATGTTTGAATAAGCTCTGGGTTCCTCCCTTTTGTTCCAGGACTCTGGGAGAGCAGCAAGCAGCAATGCTCTCTGGGAAGAGCTGTGGGCAGCCCTCGGAGAGTGGGAGCATTGCCATCACACCCACCTACATGGACAGCCCTCGCAAGGTAAAGACTTTCTGGTCTTCCTTCAGCTGCCATTTTTACATAAGAATTTCCCCCATAATGGAAGATGATTTCTCAAAGCACATGGCTACATCATAGCACATCTTGTTCTCTCATCCAGCAAGGGCTGGTCCTGTACTGGCCTTTGTGTGCAAGGGCATAAGAAGAAGTTGGGGCATAGCCTTCCTTCAGTTCTGTGTCTGTGACAGTGATCTGGAATCCCTGGGATGTTACCTCAGTGTGTTTTACTGATATCAGTGCTGTTTGCTAATTAGTCCCTCTCCTTTTCCAGCAGCACATCTCATGTCAGTCCGGGTTGGGCTGTTAGGTTTAGCAGCACTGTGCTGCCTGCATCTGTGTGTGTCCTGGAGAGCAAAATCAAGTCCTAGACCGTGACTGTGTGAAGCTTGAGTGGAATTTTAACAGCGGCAACTTGAGTCCCTTGCCTCTGCTCAGAGGAGGGGATGTGCTCCTTAGAAGTGTTCAGATGGCATTCCTTCGCTGGCTGGACTCCAGCCTGGGGAAAATTGCCTTCCTGGAGCTCCCTTCAGATACTTAAAGAAAAGATTATGCTATCCCTTAGCCTTCCAGTCCTGTGTGTGCCAGGAGAGCAGGAAATGGCTCTCCTCCTTCTGCCTCCAAATCCAACCAGAAATATTTGGTTTTTCTTCTGTGTTTTGGCATGAAGGTCTTTCAACAGAAGTAACAAGGAACTGAATAAAGATACAGGACTCAACTGTAATCTGTCTTTGAGTTAAAAAGTTGAAGTACTGCAAAGAAAATGTTCTCAGATTGACCACTATCAACCCCCTTTTTCAGTGTTTTAGTGTCTAATGTTTTAACATCATTGATTTCTGCCACCAGCAGAGGCAAGCATTGTGTTGTTCTGGAGATCTGGATATTGATAGTTGAAGTGATGGAGTAACAGTGATCATATTTGTAGGAGACACCTTTTTGCAGAATTAGAATGTTGTGAGAACACAGGTGAGAGTCTGAAGCAGGCTGTGCTAGACCTGAGAAAGCAGGTGCAGAATCTGACCTCTCTGAGACATGTTTGCAGACTTCCAGGTCATAGTTCAGGCTCTGCATTCTCTTCTACCATTTTGAAAAATCAGCCTCCTTCTTTAAGTATGGAAATCTTAAATGTGTCTTTCTATCAGTAAAACTGGTGAAAATTCCACATAGGACACTGGAGAAAAGAATGCTGTGTGTCTGTTTCTGAGGGAAAAAGGCAAAATCGGCCTCCATAGCACAGTGTTGTGTTGGGAACAAACGAACAGACTTTGTGCTCCCAGCAGATGCCATTTTGAGTAATGTTAAAAGTAATTATATTCCAAAGCCTCTCTGGAAGAGTGTGTGTTATCACCTGGAGGCCTATGACACTACAGTAGTAAACACTGCTGTAAATATTTGCACACAGGGACTGGGAGATAAGCAGTCAGGGTCTCCCAGCTGATGGCTCATGCCTGTTGGAGAGGTGCCAGTGGACAGGTAGCCCTGTCAGGGCATGTTGTGCTCCCTTGGAAACATCAGCAGTGTGTGCCTGGTGGCCCAGCCCTTTGGGGCTCCCGGCACTGGGAGGTCTCTTGGCTGTCTGCAGACTTGACAAATGGTCACAGCTGTGCTCTCTCAGCAGCCAAGGGAGCAAGTGCTTTTCTAAGATGCTATTCAGTGCTGGAGTTATTCCAGAGCAAAGCTGAGCCATTGGCTCCACCTTTACTCTGTTTCAGGGTAGAATCGACAAGTCATTTCAGCCAGCTAGTGGGCAACACGGTGTGATTTTAACACAGTGAGTTCTCTTGATGCACGATCTGTTTGGGAAGTCTTTTTCCTTATGGATCCAAGGTGCTTGGCACTGTAAATTACCAGTCAGGTAACCCTGGCACTGATTCTTTCCAGAAAATGTTTTGTATGTACATACCAAGGTAAGAATCATCTTAACTGCAGGCTAGACAGAAATATTTTGCCTAGGGAACAGAATAAAGAATTGCAAGTAGGGAATGAAATCTAGTTGGGTTCCACTGCATTGTCTTCTGTGATAAGAGAATCTTGACACATCTTGGAATAGCAGCTGGGAATAAATTCACCCAGAGTTTGCAAGTAGGTGGGAATGTAGCACAGGCAGCATCTGTTTAATTTTGTGTGAAGTATTAAACACAGTGTTGGAAAGATCTTTGTGATGAGCTTTTCCTCCCTTTCTTTGCACCATACCAGACCTGCATTTAAGAGGAAGAATGTGCTTCCTGAAAAGAGTTTCTGTGCCATTCTGTCTTTACCAGTTGAATGACTAACAGACTGGAAAAAAAAAAACACCAAAACTTGTCCTTCTTTGGATATTTGTCATTGCACCTGTAGCTATGCAGGTCACTACTCAGCTTTGCATTTGGGGTGGCAACCCAAGTTCTTCAGAGCTCAAGTGAAATATGTGAGGTGTGAAGTATGGAGGGAAGGCTGCAGTTTCAATTGGCTTCTGATCAATGTGGTTTTCAAAATTTTGGAGAAGCATCTCTGCTAAGGGAGAGCAACATCTTGTTACAGAGAGAGAAAGTAACGGTATGTGTGTGAGTGACTCCTGGTGCTCTGCATTCTGCTGCATCTCACATGCTGGGTCTGGGATTTGCATTCTCCTCATACTTTCTCTCTGTGGTCATTTCATACTTGCACGACTTTGTCTTTGCTTTCCTTCAACTCCTTGTTGCTGTTGCCATTAATGGGCCTACTTCCTCTGATGCCTTCAGGATGGGGCCTTCTGTATGGATTTTGTTCGCAGCCCACGAACAGCTTCAGCCTTCTACTCACAGGTTAGTTGTGAATGGGTGCCTGTCATCTCTGCCTTTTGGGCTGAGGTGACCCAGAGCATTTGTGTCCTGAGCTTGCCACGTGGGGAATCTGTGTTACTTCCCAGGGATATGAGTGGGACATGTGCAGCATTAGCAGGACAGAGTGGCAGATGCAACTGTTTCCTTCCCCCAGTCAGTGTTTGTGCTGCGCTTTGGATGTTCCTGTGCCCTGTCTCCCTGTCCTTTGCAGTACTGTCATGGCAACTACCAAAGCTCTTTTTGTTTTTCACTAAGTGCTTGTTTTCCATCTTCCCTCGTGGAACAAAATGGCAACAGCTCCCTCATCTAGTTCTTGGCTAAATTTCTTCTGTGGTGTTTGTTTGACAGGTGGCTCTGGGGAGATCCAAGTCAAATTGTGTCCTTGGATTCTTAAACAACTGAGGGCTGAAAACATTGATGTCCTCTTGGTTTAAAAGGGTCATTGTGACAGAAGTTGTTTGTACATTTAACACCAGTTGGGAATTACCAGTAACACAGTGTGGCCATAGCAAATGCTGCTGGTTGCAGTGGCTCTGAGGGAGAAGAGTGGCTTTAGCTGTCTGTGGGCACTGTGGAGTCCACCTGGGAGCATCTGCTGGTTTTGGCTGCCCAGAAAGGGACATCTGCCATTGCAGAGTTAGAGATCTTTGGGATGGGAGAAATGGCACAAATAAAGGACTCCTGGCTGACAGACAAAGTCAAGCTAGCAGCTTTGTGGGTTGTAGCTGTGTGTGTGCTGTGGATTCATCCTGGCAGAGCAGCCCTCATATTTACACCAGCCTGGCTTTGAGTGCCTGTGCCGTTCGTGTTCTCTCCCCCACCTCTCGAGCCTTTATATAATGTGCCTTTCCCAAACCATACGTGTTAATGACAGATGGCAATTACAGCCTGTACTTTGCTGAGTCCTTCAGCATTCATGTTCTTTCTGAAATGATTTTATGTTAATTTGGTGAACTATTCAGTCTACCATTGGAATAGTGCGAGTGTTCCTGCGGGAGGAAAGTGTTCCTGTTGTCTTGGCGACAGAGGTGTGGGTGGGTGCCAACCAGCCTGCTCACACTGCCCTCAGAAGGGGGGGAACATGAGCTGGTTTTTTTGTGCATTATGAAACTCGAATTCTGTGTGATACATTTGCATATTTTGGAGAGTTAGAGTTACGACTGTTTTTGCTAAACGCTTATTACTTTCCCATAGTGATTAAGTGCCCTGTTCTGTCCATTGTCTGCTTCTAATCACAGTTATTCACTGTTGAAAATGTCAGGTGGGGACTGGTGTGTTGGTTTGCCAGGGGTTCTCTCAACACAGTTGTTACTGGGTTGGTGATCCTCATCTTCATTGGGGTCTGAATTTCTTGTTTGTCAGGAGCTCTGTCTGTAGTGATGACAAGACTGTATTTATCCCTTCTGCACATGTTTGTGCTTCCTTACAGTATTGCCTGTTGTCAACTAACTGGACCTGAGGTACAGATGATGTGGGGAGGGGAGAGAATGGAAATGGATTACATCATGAGTTTCATAAAGATGTTGCTGTGTTTCCTCCTCACAGGTCTCCATAGATCAGTCCGTCCCTGCAGCCTCGGATGGCAACACACTGATGGCCACGGGGCAGGGGCCTGACAGGGGCAGCACCCAGGCCTTGGGAAGTGCCCAGACTGCTGCAGAGCCAGGGTACAGCACAGCTGGAGCTGCAGAGGGCAGGTAGGAGAAGCACAGCAGTGCTGTTCAGTTCCAGCCCCCTGTGTGGTGTCAGGGGATGGGCTCTGGAACAGGAACTGGGGAACGGGCTGTGCTGTGTCTGTCGGGGATGGCAGGCACTTGTCACAAGACCTTACTGCAGCATTTCCACGTGCACAGACAGTGGTAGTAAAATAAGCCTTGCAACCCAGTTTTCCAGAATTAAATGAACACAAGACCTGATTTCTCCACCCACAAGAAGAGCTTCATTCTTCAAGAAATGAAGAAATTCCATTTATGAAATCTGTTAGCAGAAAACCAGGCTTTGAATTTGACATCTTGTGTCTGTTTTAGCAAAGGGGGGTCCCGCAGGTCGAATTGGATTGAGTAGGTTGATGAAATCCAGGAGGTTCTAACCTGGAAGCGACACACTGGGGAGGAAGCAACATTAAAAATAAACTTTATTAGCACCTGTTTCCTGTGGTTGTATATTACAGTAAAAAAAAAAGAAGCCAACTTCAAAATGTTTGCTTTAATTGCTCCTGAGTACAGCTGTATGTGATACGTGTGCATTGGGTCCTTATAACAATGTCCTCAGGGGGAACATACAGGTCTGATGCTTTTAGCTGTCCTTCTTGAGATGGAAAAGGAAATATATATGACAGTCATTGTTGAGAAGAGAGCATTTTTCTTAAATGTGCATATTTGAACAAAAAAAAATCTGATTTTTGAATGTGCTTCTGTTTCCTGCCCAGCTCTCAGCAGTGTTCCACAAGTGCTCTGACTTCCTCCTCCACTCTGATAGAGATTCTCGAAGCCATGAAACACCCCACGTAAGTTTTCAACATAAATATGCTTGGCATCTGTTGAGATGTTTTGTAAGAAGACATGAGACGTGAAGTCACTCCAAGGAGAGCCCCATGGCAGCTGGGGAAGAGTTTTAAACTTCCTTTTGTTATTCAGTTCCAGTCTCCCTCATAAGGAATTTTATAGAAACTGAGGTATGAGTATTGCTGCAGAGACTTCAATTATTAGAATCCCTGAATCCTGTCAAAGCAAGAGTTCTCAGTAAATCACTAAAGTGCTGTCAGTGTCAGCCCCTTCATCTCGTCACCAGAAGCCAAAGATATGTCACTCTGTGGGGGTATTGCGCGTTTCTTGTCCTGTCTTTTACCCCCCACCCACCCTTTTTTCCCCCGTCCAGCAGTGATTTTTGTCTTTGTGCCTTAAAAGAACCCTCCATCACTCTGCTAACCCGTGTGCCTTGCTGTGATTCAGCACAGGGATCCAGCTGCTCTCAGAGCACAAGGGCCTCTCCCCGTACTGCTTCATCAGTGCAGAGGTTGTGCACTGGCTGGTCAATAACGTGGAGGGAGTGCAAACCCAGGCCATGGCCATTGACATAATGCAGGTAAGGGAGCTCTGCAGAGGCATCTGGAGGGCCAGAAATACCTCACTCTGTGAAGAAAGTGGAATTGTAGAGCAAAGCATAGCAATAATTTCTGTTGCTTAATAAAATGCTCTTATTGATAGGTATTGAGAACTGTTCAATAGAATACAAGGTGATGATGACCCTTGCTGGATTCCCTATCACAGAACAGCAGCCTGTTCTTCAGTAGTAATACACAGGAGGTTTTTCCACTTTGTATGATGACAGTTCTGTGCATAACCTCCATTTAGGTTGTACTTACCCTTGTACGGGAATAGTGAGGCACTACAGGGTGATTCAGGTTTGGTTTTCCTTCTGATCATTAGTTAATGAACTTTTAATAAAACCAGCACATGACCTCTCTCTCATGGATGCTGAAGAGGACACCCTTTATGCAGGAACATTGCTTGTGTTCATCAAGGGATTTTCCCATATTGAACTATGTCAGGGACAGAAGGTTGGAAATGTTTTGGAGTTTGTTCCTCTGCTGAGATCCCATTTCAATTAACAGAGAACTTAGAATGTTTCCAACCTCTTACCTTCCTACAGATCCTTCTGTAGAACCAGAGCAGGGTAAGGGAAGAAGGCAGGCATCTGTGGAAAGGTCAGACTCATTTTCTCAGGATGATATGGAATTGCTGCTGCATTTACTGAATATCAAGAGCTAACTTGGCTGGTATTCTCATTAGGCACATACCTGGACACAAAGATGTCAAGAGAAAGAAAATTATTTCCTAATGTTCTCTAGCAACATTTTTATGTAACTGGGATAGTAACTCCTATTTTATGTTTCCTCTGTTCTCCTTCCTTTTGTTCAGAAAATGCTGGAAGAGCAGCTTATTGTCCATGCATCTGGAGAAGCCTTACGGACCTTCATTTATGGCTTTTATTTTTACAAGATTGTCGTGGACAAAGAACCAGACCGAGGTCAGCACTGTGTTATTATTACCAGGCTTTGCTCCCCATCCCTTTGCATAATCAGTAGGATTTACTCCATTCTTATGGGTGCTGCAGCAGGACTGTGTTCTGGGAGCTACCAGAAACACTGATTTAGAGAGTCTGAGAAACTCAGCCTTTTTGATTTAAAAAAAAAAAAGTAATAGTTGCAGAAAACATAAAGTAATTTTTCCCCTACCTCTTTCACCAAGACTCCCCTCTTCTCTCTGGGTGTTGAGCTAACTGCAGCTGTGCTTGCCCTGTGCAGTGGGGATGCAGCAGCCTGCCATGTGGCACACCGCTGCCATGGACGACTTCTCCACCTTCCAGAGGAAGTGGTTTGAGGTGGCCTTTGTGGCAGAAGAGCTCCTGCACTCGGAGATCCCAGCCTTCTTCCTGCCCTGGCTGCCCAGCCGCCCAGCCTCCTATGCAAGTAGGCACAGTTCCTTTAGCCGCAGTTTCGGAGGACGGAGCCAGGCAGCTGCACTCTTAGGTAGATGCACAGCACAGGTGACAGCTGGGGAAGTTCAGGGGATCCTTTGAAAGGGGAAATGCAGCCAGCCAAGGGGATGATCTCACGTGGACCAGCCATAAAGCTGCAAATTTCATGCTGGCCTTACATGTGTCTCGCACATGGACTTGCTCTCGTACGCTCGAGGTGTGTTTCACTGGCTGAGCAGGCAATTTTTACTTCTGAGGACTGGGGTATGATAAAAACTATTTCTTAAATTATTCCTTGTTCCTGAACCTTCTAGAATTTAGAGAGGAAAATACTTTGTCTCCCTGCAGATCCAGAGAGACTCTCCCCAAGCTGTAATGAACATGGAGGGATAAGCTGTGAGAACAGCAGAGCAGCCAAACTGTTCTTAAAATTACATGTCTAATTGCTTCCTAGTGGCAAAAGCCACAGTGAGACCCAGATGTGTTAGAAGTTTTCTGTGATGTGCTGGAGGCTGCTTAGCTAATCTGAACCAGAGCCAGACTCCTAATATTAATAAGTCTGTGAAGCCCAGCTACAAATGATCCCTGTGGTATGGAAGCAGTAGGAAGATCTTGCTGCTGGGCAAGATACCATTAATAGTATCTAATGTCCTATAATGTGTGGAGAATAACACTGGCAGCTTTCACCAGCCCGTGAAACACACTGGCTGCATGACTGACCATGTTGCTTTGTCAGCTTTTTGTTGCATTTCCAGGCCAGCCTGAGTCACTTGCTTTTGTTCCTCTTTCCCTGTTTAAAATTGAGAGAAAAATCATTGCTATGGAAGTGCAACTTCAGGTTTATTTAGATGCATCTGTTAAAGGCCTGGCAATTAAGGATAAACCGACAATTCTGCTGTTCTGTTGTGTGTATTTGGCCCACTAAAGAGAAGTGCCTTCCTGCTGGTGTAGTATCTTTTAAACCTGAAGTCACAGCAATCCTTGTGTATTTCTGAAAGCCTTGTTTGAAGAGGAACAGCATCAGAAATGGGAAAGCATTAAGGAAAGGAAGTCTGAACTAATGGTTAATTCCCTGAAGCCAACATATGCAGGATATTTTCCCTGTCACACGATAAATCTGTTGCCTTGGCTGGGATCCAACCTCATTAGCTCCATGGCCAGAGCTGAAGCCTGAATGTGGGCTGGCATGAAATATTGTGGAGGCTGAAGGCACCTGGGCCAGATCCTGGTCGTGGTTTGATCTCTTACTCACTATTTAGCCTGAGAAAACCACTTTGCTTTCCTATGTCTGCCTGCTTTTGTGAGGCGAGAAGGCTGAGACTCAGCAAAGGAGCAGAGGAAGAAGGTGCCTCAGTGTCCTCCAACTTTCATTTAACACCAGGCAGGAAAAGAGTGTGTTCCTGCAGCATGTCACCTGTGACACACCTGTGTAGCTCTCCTTTTTTTTCAGTTGGAATTATGTCCATTCTGCTACTTAACTAATTTGCAGTCCTTGAATGAATGATAAATGTCTTCTGATTGCTTACATGCAGTCTGGTTATTCCAGGAATTATAGTTTCCTGTAGAAAAATTCAGTGTGGAAGTTTTTTCTTACAAGGAAACTCATTTAAATGATATTTCTGTGCTGTCCCTCTTCTAAACAGTATTCCAAAAAAACTTCACCAGTTCATCTGAGGCAAGGAGCTTTACTAAACCCGGATGACCCCTGGTCCACGTGACTTCATTTGTTCCTCTCTTGGTCTTGATTTGGTTGTGGTTTTTAATTCTTCCCCTCCCCACCTTCCCTGAATGTCAGGCTGTGACATAAATTGCATGCAAGCATCGGGAGCTCTGGAACAAGCTCCACGTATCTCTCAAATCTTTGTCCCTCCCAACCCCCCAATCACGGGCCCAGTGACTGTCCCCTTCCCCTTCCCAGTGCAAGTCTGACCTGTGGTACACCTAATCTTGTCCCTTTTGATTTGTAGCAGTGCATGCACTAGCAATTGTAGCCATGTGTGTAGCGGAGTCTGTGACTGGAGAATAACCTGCCTGCTCCTCTCCGATTTGCTTAATAAATCATTAGTTAATACTCAGTAGTACAAGCCAATTGGGAAGCAGGTGAGTCCTCGTCAAATCTGGTCTACGGAAGCCAAAGTTTATTCTCTTAAAATAACTTGGGTTTAATCTGAAGCTTCTAGATTTGGACACATAGATATTTCTCTTCAGTGTTTAATGTATTTTGGATTAGCTCACCTGGTTGGACTGTGCTCCTCTTGCTTTGCCTGTGAATTCCAGCTGCAGACAAGGTGGAGAGAGAGGCTCCAGCCCTAGCAGGGAGTCTGCACTCTGGAAAAGGAACAGTCTAAGGGAGCAGGGAGCTCATTCTTCACTGTGTGCTGGTGTGGCACACTGGGCTGTGGTGTTAGCACTGACCTCTTGGCTAATGACCAGCACCTACCTGGCTGAGCTGCTTTGGCTTCACAGCTTTTGGGATGATGTTTTTCCAACACATTTTGTTACAAGATTGGCACCATAACCTTCTGAGCACAAGCATTGCACTCACAGTGGTGTCCCACTAATAAGGAGCCAGCAAGAGAAACTTCAGGTGTTGGTCTGTCTGACAACACCAGACCAACTCAGAAATTGCAGGTGATGTGTTTCCCAAAGACAAAATGGGTCTTATGAAACAAAACTGGGTGGTGTTCTTTCATTTTTATTGTGTTTTTCTTTTCCCCCCCTCATTTAAGCTGCAGTAATGGCAATGTGAAGGATTTCCTTAGAACCTTGAGCACTCTCTCCAGCTAACTGGCAGTAGAAGTGAAGGTGGGAGCTTTCCATCTACCCTGAGGAAGAACTTCAACTTTTTTTAATCACCATTAAGCCCTTAATTTATGACATAATTTTAAAAGCTACCCCTGTTAAAGGGTGCACATCTTCTATTTAAGCAAGAAGTAACAGCATCCATCCCCTGTGCATGCAACAATGAAAAGGGCAAGAGATTTTCAGTAGTAGCCTTGGAGCCCATTGTTTTGTGTCAATTTTTAACCCTCCAGAAATGTCAAATTCTGTATTCCCCTAAAGAGAAGTCAAAAGTGACAATGTGTTTTATGGCAGGACTTGGGTCTCCAGGTCAGGAGATCTGGGTTCTGTCCCTGGCCTTGCTGTGTCACACCAGCCAGGTCATTTCCATTTGCTGTGCTTCTCTTCCTCTCCCTGAGGTTTTCCTTTCCGGGGACGCTGGGGTGTAGGGCACAAAGGGAGCTGGATCTCGGGCACTGTCCCAGCCCTTGCTGCAGAGCACTGGGAGGTATTGCAGTGATGGGAATGCTGCTGCATGTCTTGGCTGACTTTTCTTGCTTTTACAAGAAGTGTTGGATGTGCAGTTTTAGCACTGCGGTAACGTGGGATATTGATATGGGGTTAAAGAAACAAGGAGTTTAACTTCTAATCTCCTTTAGCTGTGGAAAGTCCTGGAATGCTCCTGCCCTGTGTAACAGTGCCCTGTGGAGATCTCTGGTGTGGGCATATAGAAATATTTGGAATGTTACGGGTGGTATGAAAAACCATAGATGTTGTCTAGCCATACTGAACAGGCAACTGGTGCCGTAATTAGCTGCTGGACTCTTGGTTTTCTCTCTTTATTGCAGCTGAAATGTCTTTTGACTGCCTGGGGAGGTGATTTCGCAGCACATACCCCTGATAAGAGAAATTCTTCAGGTTTTTGTCCTTTTCGATCTGATTGAGCAGCATTCTGGGACTATCCTGCCAGCCCAAAAAGATCCGGGGAGGAAGGGGAGGACGAATGAATTACAAACAGCTTATCTTGGTTCTTCTGTTCTCTTTGTCCTGCCTCCCCCCGTGTCCGTGATGCGTGCCCTCCGCACGCCCCATTCCCTGGCTGTGCAGCTGCCACGGTGCCCGAGCAGCGCACGGTGACGCTGGACGTGGATGTGAACAACCGCACGGACCGGCTCGAGTGGTGCAGTTGTTACTACCATGGCAACTTCTCCCTCAATGCTGCCTTTGAAATCAAGCTGCACTGGATGGCAGTGACCGCAGCCGTGCTGTTTGAGATGGTGAGAGTCCCTGTGCTCTGGATGGCCACAGAAATGCCAGGCTGGCCTCTGCATCCCTTAAACAATGCGGGGCTTTGTCACGGCAAGTGTGAGGAGAGAGGCGGTGGGCTGGAGCTGCCCTTATTTCCATAAGGGGTTTTCCTGGTGGCTGCAGGCATTGCTGCCTCTGGTCAGTGTTTCTCACGCTGTCTGTAGTCCTTCTGTCTGCAGGGGAGTGTTCTGCTCTCGGTGGTTTCATGCACAGTATGCAGAGAGCAGCACAGGTCAAGGTGATAAGTTTAAGTCCCCCTTAGGCAAATTTTAAGCCCTGAACTGAGTCTTTGAAAAAGAATCTGTTTCACATTGCATTCCTTCTATCTCCAAACCTTAAAACTCTAAATCTCAGTGGAATTGCTTTCATAACAGGGCTTTTCCAAGCTCTTCCTGTTCAGCAATGCTTGTTAGCTTTCTTTTTTTTAACTTGCTGAAAACATTTTTGAACTGAAAATGTAAGTGATTTGTGTCACTTTTTAATTTTTAGACTTTTTTTTGTTTTCCCTTTTGTAGCTTCTGTAGAACTCAAATTATTTAACACGCGCTTTTACCCCACCCAGCCAGACAGCACTAGGTAATTGGTTTTGCTTTTATTTGAAATCAATTGCACTGTTCCAGTAAAGCAGCAGTGTTTAGCCACTGGTGATAAGTAGGCTGAATCAGTTCCTGAAAAATGTCCTATTTTAAAGTGCTTTCTGATTGATGTGGCACTTCAGAAAAAGGAAAGCCTGATGCCTTGTGCTTGCACTGCTTCGCTTGCAAGGACGTCTGTGTGCTTGCCATGCAGAGCAGGCTGAGCCTGGGGGGAGCCGAGCATGTCTGAGCTATTCCTGGGGAAGGAGCTGCTCTCCTGCACAGAAGTGCCCTTCCTCAGCTGACATATGTTGCATGATTCATTGTTTGAATTCTTTCTCAGGTTCAGGGTTGGCACCGGAAAGCCACCTCCTGTGGGTTCTTGCTCGTCCCAGTGCTGGAAGGCCCATTTGCTTTGCCCAGTTATTTGTACGGGGACCCACTTCGGGCTCAGTTGTTCATCCCCCTCAACGTGAGCTGCCTGCTGAAGGAGGGCAGTGAGCATCTCTTTGATGGTAGGAACTGCTCCTGGTTTTACCCCTCGGGACACTTCCTGCAAGCGGGTCACTGCTGGCATGTGGCTGACACAAAACCTCCTTTCCCAGCCACGCTTTAGGCGGCTGAAGGACCTGCTTTGGCAGGTCATCGGCCCCCCGAGGCCGGTGATGCTGGAGCAGGCTGTGCTGGCAGGACAGTCAGCATGCAGCGGGGTGAGGTGGGCAGCAAGAAGCACCAGCACACGGGAAGGGTGGTCTCCCCAGTGGTCTTGAACATTTCACGCCCTTACAGAGCCCAACGCAAGTAGCTGTTCTGTTTCACAGACTCTTAAGAGGCCGTTTTGCTGGAAGACCCACAGCTGCTCTGCATTTGCATCCTGTTTTGTTTATTCTCCCCCTCAGTGAGATTAGGCTTTCACCACCGCCATCCTTTTTTTGTCGTTGCCATGGCTACATTCATGGTTAGAGTGTTTGCACATGAGATTAAGCCTAGAAACTGCAATCTCCTTTTCTGCAGTGTGACCTCGCCCTTCCCGGGGACAGTGTTGTGCTAAGTCTCAGGTGGAAGCTCAAAGATGAGAGAACTCTGTCCCTGTGTAGACAGGGGCAAAATTGCATCACAAGAAGGGACAATTAACAAAAGACTCTGTTTGAAAATAATAAATGTGATATTTTCATTAACCCTTGGCCCAGCATCCAGATGTAAATGTAAAACAATTGTGACAAATCCGTATGCTGTGAGGTCACCACAGCCCCACTGACTGAACTAGGTATTTTCAGAGCACTGGTGATGCACAGCATCCCTCTCCTCCTTCCTTGCACCCTCCCACACGCACCTTTATGTTCCTCTCCTTCATCTCAAGAGACACAAAATATGAATTCAGGGATAAATGTACAAGACACATCTCTACTAAGATGGCCTTCAAGGGACAGCTGACAGAAAAAAATTGTAACTAAAAGAACTGGCTGGGGGAAAAAAGTGCACAGAATTCTTCTGAGGTACACTTATGTCTTGAAAACGAAGGAAATAAAGTAGCTTTGCTAGGTAATTGTTACCTTTTTGTCTCTTTCAGGCTTCGAACCAGAAACATACTGGGACCGTATGCACTTGCTTCAGGAGGCAATAGCACACAGGTATGTACAGAGTGGGGGACTGAGGGGTTTGTATCTCCCTGGATGATGTGGAATGAAGATCTGTGCTGGACAGTCACTCCTGAGTCCTGTGGGTCCTTTGTTCTCTGCCTCTCTGAGGTCTGATCACAGATTATCAGACTGAAATACAGCCCCTATGCCTGGAGCTGGTTCTGGGGCTGCAGGGGGCAGGTACCTCGGGTTTCAGGCTGTCACCCATGAGGAAACCTCCTCCAAGGGAGGGCATTGCCTTTGGAAACTGCCCTGTTATTGCAAGCTAGAGACAGATAGACTGTAAACAGGTTCTGAGAAGGAACAGTTATTTCCTTCATGTGGACTTAACACAGTCTTGAACTGGATGCCAACCAGTGCTTGGCATTAGGCAATAGGTGGGAGACTGGGATGGAGCTGTACAGAGGAGGTTGGGCCCAGTTTAAGAAGGAATTGTTGGAAACTGTGAACACTATCTAGCCTTTGTGTGACTGGGCTACCAATTTGTTTCATAGTGTTGCTGCTGAGGTGTTTTTCATGACAGAGAAACTTCCTTTTGTAATGGACCATAGGTTGGAAATCAGCTTTCATTAGTTGAGGAAGCAGGAGAGAAACAAGTGTCCTATAAACAGCAGAAAATTGTCAGGTGATCTGCTTGAATTCTGTGTGGGACATTGTCCAGCAGGAAAAAAATGAGGTTGCAGCTTGAAACATTCCCAAGGAATGTCTGTCTTCAATGTCTCTTCCCTGCCTCGTGTGCAGCTGCCCTGTTTTGTCAGCAGCTGCTGGGAGCTGCTGCTGCTCCTGTGTCCTGCACGAGCTGGGACAGGGAGCAGTGTGGGCTCACACAGTGTGCCTGTGCCTGGCAGGGGCAGAGAACATTGGAGAAGCTCAGCTCTCTTCAGCCCTTCTCCTCTTGCCTTTGTCATAGTGGAAGGTTTTTCCCTGGTGCCCCTGCCCTGGGCTGAGGAATCCTACCTGGAATGGCTTTTTTTACCTTTTTTAATTTTTTTTTTATTTTTAATTCCTATGGTCTCTGTTTCTTCAGGTTTGGATTTGTGCAAGATAAATACTCAGCCTCTGCATTCAACTTCCCAGCAGAGAACAAGCCCCAGTATATCCATGTCACAGGTGAGAAATATCTGGGAGGCACTGGAGCAAGGAGGAGGCTTTTGCAAACAAAAGAACCATTTTAGGTGCAGCTTGTGTTTTGTGTCAGTTCTGTTACGTCCCAAGCCAGGTGTCAGCCAACACAAACCAGAGACCTGGAGGGGCAATATGAGAAGCCCAAAGTGTTGCTGCTAGTCAGTGGTGTTGGTTTGAAATCTTGCTTTATGGTGTCTCTAAAACTTTTCTTTCCAGGAGATGGGGAAATTAGAAAAAATAAGGCAGAGCTTATTCCAAGGTCAATGTAATCAAATGCGTACCCAGAGGCTAGAAGGGAGGGAAAGGTGTTGGGCCAAGTCAGTGCTCTGTTCTTGTGCTTAAGGTCAGCTGTGGGTGCATCTCTGCCCATACACACTATTTAGGATCCACTTTCATTGCTACTCTTCAAAAATGTTGGTGATCTGTCAGCACTTCTAAGTAAGCTCCATGGATGGCGTGGTGCAGTAAAATGGATTCAGAGTGTTCCCAGGGGTTGCTGAGACACGAAAGCAATGACAGGAAGAGAGCTTTTGGAAAAGTGCAGAAGAGAATGGAAGTTAGAAAGATGGATCAGAGCCCACAGCTTTGTTTCACTCCCTGTGTGCAGGAGAAAGGCAGGCTGAGAGTTGTAACACACAGGAAGCAGCAGCACGCAGAAGTGAAGGAGGAAAATTGCACCCTGTTTTCTCTTGCTAAAAGGCAATCCAATGAAAGTCAGGCCAGTTTCCCTTTCAGAATGCCCTGAGTCAGCCCCCAGTTGCCCTGGGTGTGCCTCAGCCTGAAGCAGCCTGTGTGTCTCCTGCAGGGACGGTGTTTCTGCAGCTGCCCTACTCCAAGCGCAAGTTCTCGTGTGGGCAGCAGCGGCGCCGGCGCAACTCGACCAGCTCCAGCACCCAGAACATGTTCTGTGAGGAGCGCATCGGCTACAACTGGGCCTACAACACCATGCTCACCAAAACCTGGCGCTCCAGCGCCACCGGTGACGAGAAGTTTGCCGACCGGCTGCTGAAGGACTTCACCGACTTCTGCTGGAACAAGGACAGCCGGCTGCTTCTCTTCTGGACTGACTGTCTGGACAAGATGCATGCCAGTGCTCCGTGAGATGGGGTGCATTGGAGCTCTCAGGGAGACAGCTAGAAGCTTTACCTTGTGGCAAGGATGTAGAAATGAAGGATGAGTGAAAAGAGTCTCTCTGTTGGGTTCATCTTGAGGCTCCGAGAGGACCTGGGTGATATTGCTGTTGATATTCAACAGAATTTGATTAAGTGTGTGGAAAAAAAAGAATCTGAGCTCTTGGCTTGCCAGTATCTGTCACCTGACTTCAGCTTGGTTTTAAGTAGCTGCAGTCCTTGATTGCCAAACCTTCAGTTAGAGCAGGGGTAAAGGAGGGAGGGTGCAAATGGTTTTTGAGGGCAGTTGGATTCAGCACACTGTGGTGGTAGAGGCTTCCTGTCAGTGGAAATGGTGGGTACCATGGGCATCTGCTGTGCCTGCCCTGCCCCTCCCGAGGTGTACCTGGCTGTGTGAATATGTAAGATAAAATGTGACAGGTGCTTGTTACATTTCATACGTGTAAATAAGTAAAAATGCAGAGAATCAAGTGACCTGATGTTTTGTTGTAACTCCACAGACAGCAATGCAGAATCGGTGAGTAAAAGAGAGCAGTGCCAAGAGGAAGTACTGCTTCCTGTGTCCAGCTCGAGTTCAGTGCTGGGGCTGTATCTTTCGGCATCCAGGACTTTCTGTCTCCAGCTCTGGATCTACAACAGTGTCACACAGCAGGAGCAAGAAGTCAGTTACTGTCCCGCAAGGCCAGCATTGAAGCCTAAGGGGAAATAAAGGTCCACTGAACAGGAGATGCTGCTGAGAATTATGAGCAAATCGTGCAGTAAAAGGAGGGTGCCTGTGCTCAAGTACACAGCCTTTGTCTTTGCACGGAAAGCTCCCACGTGGTCACGGCCTCGGCACCAGCTCGTTATTGAAGTGCAGATTTAGGGTGGGTTCACAACCCAGCCGTGCTGTGCGTGGGGACTGTTGGCTCCTGCTGTGAGATGGTTCCTATTGTTATGTGTCCTCGAGAAATTAGAGTCAGGGGAGGACTGACACCTTCACAATGGTGTTCAGACCTGATTCAACGAAAATCGCAGCTGCCTCAGTTCTTTACCCCCAAACTGAGTCTGGTTGACTCATCTGTTTTTAGACAGCACCCACCTACTGAAGGTGGGTTTGAGCTGCGTGCCTCTTCATTCAGCTCCTAAGTGTGTCAAACTTAGCAGCTCGTGTTTGAGCCCCATTAACCTCTTAAAAAGTGCTCTCTACTATGAAAGCAGCTCCTTGCCACCCCTTCTCCCCCGCCCTGCCCTGGCAGTCGCTGTGCACGCAGCGGGTCGGGGGGCTGTCGGGGCGGGGGCGGAGTGTGGGGCAGCCCCGAACCCGCCTGGGCGGGACGAGCCGCGGCCCCGCACCTGGCCCGGAGCACGAGGCTGCGGACGAGGGTGAGGGTGGCCCGCCTGTAGGGACTGGGGACCGGGAATGGGAACCGGGGACCGGCCTGGCTGTAGGGACTGGGGATCGGGACTGGGGACCGGGACAGGGCCGGCTGTAGGGACTGGGGACCGGGACTGGGGACCAGGACAGGGCCGGCTGTAGGGACTGGGGACCGGGACTGGGGACCAGGACAGGGCCGGCTGTAGGGATTGGGGACCGGGACTGGGGACCAGGACAGGGCCGGCTGTAGGGACTGGGGACCGGCTCTAGGGACCGAGACCGAGACCGGCCCGACTGCAGGGAGCAGGGACCGAGACTGGGCTGGCTATAGGGACCGGGGATCGGGACCGGACCGGGCCTGAGACCGGGCCGGCTTGTGGGGACCGGGGACGGAGGACCGGGACCGGGCTGGCTATAGGGACCGAGGGCCGGGACCGGGTGTCGGGACCGGGCAGGCTGTGGGGACTGTGGCCGGGGCACTGGGCTGCGGTCCCGGCGCTCCGGGGCGGTCGAGGCTGCCGCACGTCGCTGCCCCTGTGCTTGGCAGGTGGGGAACGGCTCTGCCCTCCCTGCTCCGGCGGGGCGGGCCCCGCCCCGAGGGTGCCGTGTCTCCCAGGGCACCGCCGCCCCCTTTTCCAGCCAGGACGGCTGAAAACCAGTTTCACACTTCGCAGAAACTGCGCCTGCCCCGGCCTGTGCTGGTTTGGAGAAAAACTAATTAATTTCGCCGAATTTCTCTGTTCGGGTAGTTTTAACCTCTAAGATGTGGATGTAAAGCTTAGAGTCAGTCTCCAAGTTTTGGGGCAAGTTTGATGTGTCTTTCTGAGCTCAGTTTTTTTCAACTGCCAACCTGGTGTGGCTTTAGCTTTTCAGGGCTGCTTTAGGCCTAGTTTTATTTAAAGTGTTTTAAGGTCCTCGGGCTGCTTTTAATAGCACAGTGAATTTATTTCCTTAAAAAAATAAAAAAAAAGGCATCCCATAGAATCCAAAAATAGAAGATAATAGTTTTTATCTAACCACAGCTTTGTGCATTGCACAGAAAAAGCTTCCAACAGGACACGAGGATGAAGCGGTTCATGGCCATGTTAAACAGCAATAAAAACACGGATCCCCCACCCACCAAGCTGCTGGATCTGGCAGGAGAGCTCTGCCGGGAGCTCCAGAGCTCATTCCCTACTCTGGAGAAGCTCGTTGGGGCCGTCATGGGATGCAAACACAAGACGTATTTTCTCGCTAACATCCACGTTGTCCGGGCTTGCGTGCTCGTTCATATCCATCATGGGCAGCATGACACAGCCTGCAGGCTCCTGGAGGTAGGGATGTGTTCTCTGGTTCTTCACGGAGACAAAAAGCAGTATTAGAAATGTTAGAAAAGGTAGAGGTGTTAGTGCAGAGGTACCCAAACTGCAGCATGTGGAGCGTTTCCAGCTGGCACGAGGCAGTGGAAGGTGATACGTGTGCAGGGGTTGCCCTGAAACATGGGATGAAGCCTTTGCTACAGGCACTGTTAATCAGCCAAGGGGAAGAAGGTAATTAGGTGATGATGGAGTTGCCTGTTCCAGGATTTTTGTTCTCTAGTGTGGTGGTTCTTGGAGTTTTTAACAGTCTTGGGGCTCAGGACACAGAAGTCTTGGGAAGGCCAAGATTAGAGGGCTTGCCAGGGTGGGAATATATGAAGAAGGCTGGATGGTGCCACTGAAGATGAGGGATTTTGGCCTCTAGATCTGGTGATGTAGCCCTTTTCACCAGGGGAAAGAAGGAATGAAGCAGGCAACTCTCTGTGTATATTAGAGAAGGTATAGGAGCCATGCGCTTATATAATGTACCAGCTTTGTCAAACCAGCAGGAATCTCTGAGTAAGTTTCTGTTGTTGAGGGTTTTCTCCCTTGTAGGAAATATGACTGACTCCCTGGGAAGGTTTGCTTAGACACTGTTTTGTTTTAGCATTGCAAGGCAGAAGAGAAGGAAGAACTGGTGCAACTTTGGCATGAGATTCACTACCAGAGGGTTATGGAGAAACACAAGAGGGATTTTCTGACACCACTGCAGAAATTCCGCTGCAGGAAGAGGTACTGCATCATGGGGGAACCAGCAGGTTTTCTCTGCTGCAGTTAACACATGCAGGGGCTACAGGTGCAGAGGCTGCTTTTGCATGTCAGGATGCTGCTTCCTGGGGCTGTTTTTTTTCTTGGCATTTTGACCAGTTGTGGCAGTGTGAGAAAATTCCCATGAATGTGAATGGCTCTTCTTGGGTCCTTTTTAATCCTGTTTTCTCCTGTGTACAGATATCCTCCACCCCTTTCCCTGTGTCCTGAAGGTTTGAAGACTAGAACCTATCCAGAAGAAATCCGCCAGCAGCTGCACAGGTTTGCTGCAGAGGTGACAGCAAACCCAGACAAGAAGCAGCGGGTAAGGATGTGCTCCTTACAATCAAGTCTCCTTGTCACAGAGAACAGGACTCTCTAACTGGTTTCATTCTAAATCCTTGTTTTCAGAAGCCTCAGCAGGGCTGGAATTCCTCATATTTGATCTTTCCCTAAAGGTTTCTTTAAAAAAATCATTAGGTTCATGCTAAGTCATCTCTCTTGCTGTGGACAAAAAGTTGAGGGGCCATAAATTCCTCTCTGGGTTTTTACCAGTTCTAATTTGGTAGTGATTGAGCTTAGGCAGCTGAACAGCCATCACTCAGAAGAGCTCTGTTACAGGGATAAATAGTTCTGACTGGACTGAGTTACAGGCTGTGGAAAATTGCACTTTGTTCACCAGATCATATTTTGTGCTGACTTATTGCGTTAAATTGACAGCATTTGAAAACACAATAGGCTGTGTGGATGTGAGCTTGGATCTACCCTCTTTGGAGAGGGGCAGATTTGTAATGGAAGTTATGTGTGAATTAATTCAGTAATCCTTGTTGATCACTGCCTTGGAAGGTGAGGACTTCAGACTCTGAAGTGTGCTTCTGTGCAGGTGTCGTTCTGTGGGGTGAGCCTGCTCTGAGGAGGGCATTATTTGATGAGCAGTACAATAGTATGTGGTTTCCTTTGGCAAGCAAATTGTCTGGGGGTGCAGAGTGGAATGTGTGTTTTCTGTGAACTCTGAGTTTGTCAGTCAGGCTCCTCAATCGGATCCATGTAGATTTACTGGAGAGCCAGTGAGTAAATGTCTCTGCGTTTGAAAGCCCTTGCAGGACTGCTTTTGGAACTGAAGTGAAAAGCCTGGTTATTCAGATGTGGCTTATTCTTTTCCCCTTCATCTCTCCCTACACCTGGGTTTGCAGGAGGGATTGGCTCGGGACATGAACCTGCAGCCAAATCAAGTCTATAATTGGTTTGCAAATTATCGGCGTCGGCGAAAATCCTGCGTCCCTCCTACAGAAAAGTCCCACAGCTCCTGTCCTGAGAGGGCTTTGACCAGCCCTGCAAAGGAGGGGCAGTATGAAGGATCCTACGCTCCACAACCTGCAGGTTTGTCTCTTCCTAATGGGCTTAGGATGTGCTCCAGAAAGCTGAAAATCAATTTAAAATTCCCTCAGGAAGGGAAGAAATTGCTTGTTGAGAACAGCATCTATTTGCTGATGGATTAAGTGGATGCTGGAGGACTCTGCTTCAGGGGAGTCCCTTGTTGTTTGGTCAGAGGCTGTCAGTCCATAGCAGCAGGCACTGATAAGGCCTGTGCAAGGACAGGTGAAAAGAGATGCCTGGCTCAGAAGGGGCACCAAATGGAAGCAAATACATGGGAAGCAGCAGGGTTTAGCTCTCAGATTCTGGGATCAGGGCAGTACTCCAGGAAAACCCACTATTTCTGTGCCCCTCCACAGAATCTTAACCAAACTTCAGTCAAGGAACAGGGGGATCTTGCTTCATTTGGCCAATTAGACTTGTTTCATTGCCTTTTGGAGTAACCATTAGTGTTCTCTCACCTGCCTGGCCTGCACCTTTCAGGTGGATCTCATGCAGGCACTGATTCTGAGCAAATGGAGATAACCCTCGTGCCCTGTGAGCCAGGGTGGGAGCAGTCAGCTGCAGATCTGCATAGGCCTCCTGAAGGAACATTTTTAAAGATGCTGCAATCCAGGTGATGTATGAAAAAGTCTTTTTAGTGACAGTTCAGAGCCAAAGCAACCTTTAGACATACTCATGCAACTGGCTTTCATGTCAGTTACCAGGGGACATCACTTAGGACACTTGGCACCATGGATGGACGTGGTCTGTGCCCAGTCAGAGCAGTTGCTCTCCCAGCTGGGGAGGGCAGGATTCAAGGGTTTAGCTGGGGATCCCCTCGTGACAAAGCAATATGTCTGGCTGATTTGTTTTCTCCATCATTCTAGCTTTGTGCAGGGCCCTGAGCCGTACGGAGCAGGAACAAGCACGGCTTTGTTCACCGCTCCCAGCACTGAGCAACCTGTGCCTCCCTGCCCCGGGGCTGTGCTGGACCCAGGGCCCAGCTTTGGCTTTGCTATGCTGCAGCCCAGGGCAGCAGGGAGCAGTGCTGGGGCCAGCCCCCAGCTGGGCAGCCTGGTGCTGTGCTCTTGCAGGCCCCCTCCCGTCCCGGATGAACCCCTGCCCATGTGGCAGACCCCTTACAGCACCAGAGCAGTCTCTGGCTCCGCGTGGACCCCGGAGATGGAAGGTTAGTAAAACTGCACCCAGATTGTTGACTTTAAGAGTTTCCAAGCTTCTCTTCCCTCTGTTGAAAGCACTTGCTCACTTCAGTGGCTTTCCAATGTCATGACAAATGGGAGTGCGCTTATTTTGTGCTTTGGAATTCTGCTTCCATAGTAGGTCAGTGAGAAAAATCTGTTGATTTAAGATATTGACACAGACATTCTTACCTATTCTTTTGACTAAACTGTAATGTCTTCCATAAGATAGTGGTGGATTCCTTTTAGTATTTCCACTGGCAGAGTCCCTCCAGGTGTTTGCTCACCTTATCTGTTTGCAAGCTTCTGGGGTTTTGATGCCTGCCACCCCTAGGAGATTGCCTGGGAAGAGGCTGGGACATGGTGCTTTTCAGGCACACATTCTCACTTTCCTTTCTTTTTCCTGCTATTCTCTCTCTCTCTTCCTCTTTGTCTTCTTCCTGTCCAGTCTTGTTCAGCATTCCCACCATCTCTTTTTCTTCGCCCTGTTGTTCAGCAAAGCCTTGACAGGACCCATAATAACGTCCACCTGCTTTTGCTGTAGGTGTACAGAACAGAAAGTGCTGTGACTGCCATTGCCTCAGCCTCTGGTGAATGTGGAGCAGGGAGAGAAGGAACAGCTGGGTCAGGGGTTGGGCTTATGTTATCTGTCTCTGTACTTGTGTTTAATACAATCATTTATTTCAGCAGGTAGGGTTCCCTTGGGCAGAGTCCCTCAAGGTGGCTGTATTGAAGGAAGTCCAGGAAGAATCATTCAGCAGTCAGATTTAGAATTTGAAAGCTTTATCCTTAGAGAACGACAGCTAGGGACCCTGGAATCTCATCCCCACAGGTAAGGGGGGGAAAGCACAGGGCTGCTTAGAGGCAGGAATAACAACAGTGCTGGGGGTGTAGCCCTGTCTTGAGACCCTGTTGAAGAGGGTTACAGAAAGCATATTGATGCATCTCTTTCCCAAGGCCTGATTCTCCTTGTGCCTATCCTATTTTGTAAGTATTTATATCTGTGCATTAGAAATGTGTAAGTGTATATGTGTGTGTGTGGCACAAAGGAGATTTGGAATCAGCCTAATCAGAAAAGACGTGAACCCCTCTTTTTAAAGCAGTTTCAGCTTCTGAGCTATTTGCTTGTTTTTGGCAGAAAATCATAACCTATACTGATCCAGTGAGAGCTGATTCTGTGGGCTGAGTTGGTAGGGCCTGTACTTAATCCTAAAATAGTTTTTGTAGCTTCACAACCCCTTGACAAGATTATTCCAGAGTGCAAGCTTTCCAAATTGGAAGTCAGAAAGGCAGGCACTGTTCTGTTTTTCTGTTTTCCGCCTGTAACAAATGTTTCAGACTTCAGATTTTCTGAGTCTTAAGATAAATTCAGAGAACGCAAAACAACAAAAATTCGTGCCATTTTCCATATGTTATACAACTTGCATCAAGTTACATAAAAATAAACACTGCCAAAGAGATATTATGAGCTTCCTTCACTTTACTGATCTGCAAGACAGAGCAGGAGCAGCAGCCCCATTTCACAACCCTTCTGTTTGACACTGGCCAGCATTTGTGCTACGGCACTACATTGTCAATATGTCAAAAAGGCAGGTAGGAGAAACTTTATTTCCACTTTATAGAGGAGAAAGCAGAGGCATAGAAGGCTTTGTGACTTGTCAAACAACAAGGGAAGGCAGTGATTCACTGGAGATAAAGATCAGTGAGGTTTTGGCCCCAGTTCCCAGCTGAAAACATTTCTGCCTTTTGCCCCTGTTTCCCAGTTGGCTTGGTGTCTCGTTCACAGTCATGTCAGACTCCTGCTCTGAATTGCTGGGGAGAGCCCAGGGCTGGGCATTGTAAACCTCAGTCTGTGTTTTAGGATTTGCAGTTTTAAACAGTGGCTAAAGATCATGAAAGATCAGCGAGGTTTGCTGGCAATATTTTGTCTGGATTCAAAATTGCATGTTCTGACTCTGAAGTGAGCTCATGTTTATTTTTAAAAGATGTGCTGCCAGTAGAAGAAATCTGTGGTGAATGTCTCCTTGTTGGGTATGTCAGTTGTGCCAGGAATCCACACACCCTTTATCATATTCCTGTCAGGGGCAGGACTTGCTGCTTCATTAGCACCTTTTGGTGAGGATATAGTTATTGGAACTCTACTTGTAAACCCTGTTCAGTGGCCTGGTCCAGCTCCCCCCAGGAACTTGAACTCCCCAGAATACCAAGAGTGCCATGGAACATCAATCTTTTTTAGAACGGAGTGATGCTCAGGCTGCAGTTTCAGCAACTTCATTCTGCAGTTTCTCTCTAGGGAGCCAGGAGACGTCGTGTGGGTAATCCTGCGTAAGATCACTGCTCGGTGAGTGGCAGGCAGTGAGGATCACCTGTGTTATCAGGCAGAGCCCTCTAACAGAGGTACTGATCAGAGGAGTATTGTGTCACCAGGTTCCTCTTGAGCAGTCATGTTGCAATGAGCATCATTCATCTGGGGACTTCTGAGCAACAGCTCAAGCTGTAAGGGACAGATGAGTGTTGCTGTCCTGGAAAGACAGGGCAGTGAAGTTATCCCAGCTTTACAGGTCAGAGTAACACACAGAGAAGGAAACCATCTAGCCAAGGTCACCCATCTGGAGTGGACTCAGTGTTATGCTCTCACTGCCTTGCCAGTACCTGTGGCTCCCTGATTCCTGAGTGCAGGGATAGAGCTACAAGTCAGCCAAAGGACCCTTAATCTGCTTGTCTCATTTTTAAAGGTGCTCACCTGGAAAGGACTTGGCCTGAAAGCTTATTAGAACAATTCCTGTTGATTTCTTTCATGGGCTTTTTACAGGCGGTCCTACGCACTTGGGCTGTATCCAAACCTCTTCTGATCTACAGGGCTGTGAGGTGGGAGTGTGAGAGGGAACCAGGCTGGGAGATGACTGTCTCCATCTGCTTCTGCTGCCTGAGAGGAGAGTTTGATCCAGCTAGCAGACTGGAAGTCCCTGTGGGACACCAAACAGATGCTCACCTTTACAGAGTGTGGTGCTGCATCCTTTTCACTCTGCAAGTCAGGACAGGGGGAATGTAGCCCAGCTAATGGCTCTTGCAGAGTGGAGCTCTTGTGCTCCCGTTTCAAACAGAAAAGCACCCTGAGCTCTGTGGAACAAGGCATTGTGCATTTCTGAGCCAGCATATTGACCTCGAAAATGTCAGTGCTGGGATGTCCGTGGCAGCTCCTGCCTGTGCTTTTGGGATTCCAGCTCAGAGTGCTGGGAATCCTCCTGCTGTTAGGCTCTCCCCTCTGGATAGCCCAGCGCGCTGGCACTGGCAGGCAGTGAGTTCCAAACCCACAAAGAGAGGCTACTTTTGGGCACGTTGCATAATTGAATTGCGGGACTTGTTGCTAAGGGCGCTGTGCCTGTCGGTGGAAGTGGGCTGTGCAAAAGGATGAGCCATCCTCGGTGGGGGTGAGGGGTGGGAGGGGGAGCCGAGCCCGTTTGTCATTAGGGAATGTGAGTGTCTGAGTGCAGCTCCAGCAGAGGAGTCCCTGATGGCTGCCACCCGGGGGGGGGGCATTCTGAGAAAAGGCAACTTGACACTTGTGCTGTTGCTTCTGCCTTTTTCCTGTGCTCTACTAGTTGGCCCCTCTTGTCTGAGCCCATCTGGACACTCACACCCTGAGCTGTTCCAGGTGGTGGTACGGGCAGTGTTGTTGGATTAGAAATGCTTTTGAGTTGGTGGCAATGGGAGAGAACATCTCATTTTCGTGTACCCAGTGTCTGCTACTTGACCCAGTGCCCCCAGAGTGATCTCTTGAGAGGCTGGCAGAGCCCCCAGGGGAGTGGGATGGGGAAGCTGCTCCCCAGTCTCCACTGGTGGCCTTGAAAAGCTGTTGCAGAATCAAAGCCAATGTTGTGGCTGTGTCTGAAGCCACATGTTTATCTGTTTTGACTGTTAAGATCTCTGTTTTTAAAATATGTTCCAAGAGAGAGACATTTTGGTAGATACCTCCTTGGTTATGGGAGAGTGTTTTAGGGGCAGAAGGAAAGCTGCAAATTGAGATGTCATTCCCTGATACTGCTCCTGGTCAGGCCTGTCTCCCCACTGCAGAACACGCATTCTCAGGCCATGACAATTTGGAGCAATGGGGCAGATGTGTAGGCAGCTTAGTGGAACCCTATTAAATGAATGGTCTCACCAACAAGCCCCTCTTGTCCTGCTGCAAAGCATTCCAGTGAGTGGCAAGTAGAGCACAAATACAAATGCACTTGTATATGACATTTTTTTGCAGTTCCTGTCAGACTGTGTTTGGCATGCCTCAGTGCCCACCTGTTTCTGCACCCTGCGTGGCAGAAAGCCAAGCCTTGGGACAAAGCCAGGTAAGAGAACACACGTAATGCTCAGGGAAAGGAGCTCAGCCCTGTACACACCATCCCCTGCAGCTCTCTCACAGGAGATGTGAAATCTCAGATCACATTTAATATGTAACATGTTTGATAAGCATACATTTTGGTATCCAGTTCAGAGCAAGCTGGGCATTCCCTGGGGAGCATCCAGCAGATACTAGAAGGAGAGGTGGTTCTGTTGTTTTTCTTTTTCCCACTTGAATTCCTTATCAGATCCTAACACGCCATTGAAGTGGTGGCCAAAGGAACCTGTGCAGATCCAAAGTGTCATTTAAATTTTGAGTCGTGGAGGGCTCACCTGGCACTGTGGGATGATGGTTGTTTGAGGGTCCTCCCCTCTGAGGGGTTTTGCTCTTTCAGACCTCTTAAAATGTTTCATGTAATTTTGATTTCCAGGTCTGTGTTATTGTTGAGGAAAAGGGATTTTGCACTGTTCTGAGGTGGCTGATGGCAGCATACAGGGCAGTGTGATTATAGGACAGGATAAAAGAAGTCACTTCCACGCTGTGGATGCAGTCTGCATGCCTTCTGAGGGTGATTTCAAGGTGGTAGAGAGTAGAAGTTGGAAATCTGGTGCTTTCAGAGGGATGGGGGCACATCTCTGAATTAAATGTTACCTAAAAATAGGACCCCAGGAAGCCGTGTCTAAGCTGTACGTTGAGCTATTTTTTGGCTCCACATGTGTTGGTTTAACAATCAGCATCCATTGCTGTTTTCTTTACAGTGTAAACTGCTGGAGAAAACCTTTTTAAAAGAGATTATGAAAAGCAAGAGCCCATATCTGCTGGGCTCATTATGGGAAGTGGCTGCAGCTCTGAGGGCAGTAACAGAACCTCTTTTGAGCCTTTGAAAGCATCGATATAAAGATCTGTATCTTGGAAAGTGGCGTTTTTACCAGCCATAATGTAAGCCAGATGAGAAGGAAAGCTTTGGGCATTAATAATGAATGAGCCTTTTCTAAGATTTCCAGAGCATGCAGTCTCTGTAGGTAGTTTTCATCTTGCTGTTCTGCATTCCTGCACTGATTTTGCAGTGGTGTAGAAACGTGACACTCAGGGCAGTGTGGGCTGGGGAGCAAGATACCAAGTGGTGCCTGCAGATGTCAAAGGGGACATCTTCAAATCGTTGAAATAATTACTCAGTTCAGGAATTCAGAAGAGCAATTTTTGCATATTTTAATGAGTGCTCTAGGAAAAGGAAGAGCTTGAATGGGTAAAGGATTTTACAGCATTCTACAGACTTCCAGGACACTTTGCTTCTTGCTGAATCAACTGGCTCTGGGCTCGTGGCAGGGATAAGCAGATGCTTGGTTCCTATGGCTGAACCACAGGGGTGCAGGTGGGCACTTCCTTTTGTCCACACATGACTCAGTTTGCTTTTCGTAGTTTATGGATACCATCAGAACAAAAATGAGAGTAAAACAATAGCTGAAAAGCAGAAATTTAATTCATTTTGGAAACATTTCTTTCTCTCCCTGAGCAGAGCGCCCTTGTTCAGGTGATCACTCCCTTTATTATTGCATCCTGGTCTCATCCTCTCTCAGTTACTGGCTTTTATAGGAGCTGATGCCTTGGGCAAAGGGAAGGAAATTGCTCTGCTCTGAGTATCTAGGAGTTTGTGCTTGTCACTGTTACACCTACGTCCTGCACAGACAGATCACTGCCTGAGCTTAGAGGGGAACAAGGCCTTTGTCACTCCATGCCCAGAGCCCTCAGCACCGACATTCCCTCCCATCGCACACCTTTTGCTGCTGTCTGGCTGCCCAAAGGAGCTCTCCCCCCATAAGGGAGTTAAAAATCATATGTAGTGAGGGTTTCACTCCTTCCTGTGTCTTTCAGGTCCCGGAGAATGCAGCTGGTGACCCAGTGAGCAGCGACACGTTCTGGGCAGCGTGCCTGCTCTTCGAGTTCTCTGCCAGTGGGCAGATGTGACCTGCCTGCAGAGCACTCCGGGTGGGCTGTGCTTCCCAGGAAACACCCCAGCCCTGCCTGCTCTGGCCCTTCTCTTTTCTGTGAGGGAACGAGGAGTTGGACGAGGAGATGAATAGAGTGAGGGACAAGGACAGAGGTATTTTCAGATGGTTACAAAGTTTGGTTCAGTTACAGTTTTATCAAGAGTTTTGCAAAGGATAGAAGAAAGCAAGGAAGCGTTGTGGACTGTGGGTTTCTGCTGGAGCAGTCTGAAGCTGTGGTGTAGGTGCTGAAATTACCCAGGCACTGGTTCTGTGGCACTTGCATGGATTATCCACAGCACTGGTCAGATCTGAGTCCTTCGCTGCATCATGAAAGTAAATGAAGCTCCTGCAGTTTAAAGGGGTGAAATTTAGCTGGGTTACCTTGCAGTGGATGCCGGGTGACTTTCTCTGGGGTGTGGAAAGTGAGGTCTGGGCTCAGTGCTGGTGGAATCCCGTTCTCTGCAGTGCCCTGTGACACAGCCTGGGGCACAGCAGGGCTGTCAGTGCTGGGCTCTCACAGGGCACGCTGTGGGTTTGGGGTTTAACACCAAGGAGGAGCGAGGCAAGCCCCTGGTGCAGGTTTAAAACTAACCCTGCCAGTCCTAGGGCGGCCCTTGGGGTATTGCCCCAGTTTTCCCTTTTGGGTGTTTTTCTCAGTGTTACTGTGTGGTTTTAAACCCCTGTTGCAGAAGGGGTCATCTTTGCCAAACCTCGGCGGAGAGACTGGAAAGAGGTGCCTCCCTTACCTTTTGTTACAAAGTTAACAAATAAAGGTTGTCAATTACTGTTTCTCCACGGTTCATTTTTCAAGGTAAGCGTGGCAAGTGATAAATGCCACATGGCAATTATGTATTAAAACCCGGCACCAGCTGCCGTGGGAACACTCGCGTTAAGACTGCGATGCCTACTTTATTTCGGTGGATCTCACTCGGCATGCCTGCGTTTTATTGTCGGGGGTTCTGTGTTCGGAACAGTGAGTTTGGAGGGGTCACGGGGGCCGGGTTTGAAGGGCCCTCAGAGCAGGTCGTGAGGGACGAGCCCCGTGCCCTCACGGCCCCGAGCCCTCCATCACAGCCCGCCGTGAGGGACGAGCGCCGTGCCTTCCCTCACGGCCCCGAGCCCTCCCTCACAGCCCCAAGTCCTCCCTCACAGCCCCGTGCCTTCCCTCACAGCCCCGTGCCTTCCCTCACAGCCCCGGGCCCTCCATCACAGCCCGCCGTGAGGGACGAGCCCCAAGCCCGCCCTCACAGCCCGGGGCCGTTCCCGCCGCTCGCCACCGTCTCCCCATTGGCCGGCGGGTCGCCCGTGCTGCCTCGCCATTGGCCCGCGGGCCGGTAGCAACAGCGACAGATATAACCTGCCGCGCCCTGATTGGCCGGCGCCTCCCGCCGAGCCATAGCAACAGCGCGGCGCGCGCGGCGCAGGGGGGGCCGAGGCTGAGAGGGCGGCGGGGGCCGTGAGGGGCCGGAGGCGCGCGGGCACCGCCATTGTGGGCACCGCGGGCACAGACGGTGCCATCCCGGCACAGACACCGCCATCCCGGCACGGTGGGCGCAGACACCGCCATCCCGGCACAGAAACCTGCCCCAGGGGCGCTGGCACCGCCGCCCCCGCGGCCTGAGGTGCGAAGGAGGCAGGACGCGGGCGGGCGGCCCGTGCAGAGGCAGCGGCCCCGTAGCAAAATTCTCAGGGGATCCTGAGGGACTGTTGTCCGAGATCCCCAATAAGGTACTTTGTTTTTCACCCGTGCCGGTGTGACCTGTCACTACGATTACTATGACTTACCTAGTCAGTGGTATGTGATAGATGTGGGGGATTACTCTTCCCTAGTGTTGGAGATGTATTGGAGCAAAGAGCAATGATGTCTCTCTTACAATGAGATGCATTTTCAGTTCCTTTCAAATATTTAGTGCTGTTCCCTGTCAGGGAAGACGATAACATTAGATTAACATTGCCTGCATAGAAATTTTAGGTACCTATCATTCTAAATAGATTTAGATTTTCTAATAAAACAGCCCATGCTAGGCCATCACAGGTGTTTTGGGTTTGGATATAAGTGACCTTTGTTCTACCACCTTAACAATACCAGTGTCCTAAGGCCTTGTAAGTTTTTTAAATAGTTCAAGAACACAGTTGTTTTGACTTTAGTCAAAAAGAAGAAGCTCAATTCAGCAGAATTCCTCAGGAGTGTTAGAACAACAAGTCTCTTTTCCAAACTTAAATCTGAAAAAGGATTTTCAGCTAAAGCAGAATTAAAGCCTTTTCTCTCACACTTAATGAATTTCATTTCCAAATTTGGCACAGTTGTCCTCTGGAGGACAACTGAATTTTCTAGGTCATTTCCCAGGTGAAATACCTTACTACTTCTCTGTAAATTTATGTTAGACAATTGAAAGCTTGATGTGTGAAATCAGGCAAATTAAAAGTATTTCTCCTTAAGAGATGTCAAGTGGTTAAAGTACAGTGTATTCTGGCCCACTATTGCCCCACATCACCTGGATACTCAACCTGCACAAGACACTTTTGAGGAGCTAGTTGCATTTGAACAGCAATTTGCAAGCAGATGGTGAGCAGGGTTCAGAGGTGGGCTGTGCCTCCCCAGCCGTGAGCCAGAACAGAGGGGCTGCCTGGCTATGCCATGGAGGAAGAGACAAGTGAATCTCTGCTGAATGCCAGTGCTGCTGTTGTCCTTCTCTGCCTGTGCTGCTGCATGGAGTTAAGTCTTTGAAGGAGAGCCTAGTGGAGCTCTTCCCATTGTGTTCACATTTGGGGTAGCATTTGCATTGTTCAGTTTGTGCCTTACCTCGTTCTGGTTTTCTAGGTGTGATTTGTGCCCCCATCAGGTTCTGCTTTCCCTATCTTACCATCTGTGGCAAGCTCTGGATGTGTTTATGCTGTTCTTCCTTGAGCTGTACTTGGAGGCACGCCGAGCACGTGGCTGACCTGCCCTGAGCTGAATGTGCTGTACCTGCTGTTGTCATTCCTCCTCCTCCGTGTGCCATGGCCTAGCAAAGGAAGGAGCTTGCCCTCGATAGAAAAAAACCCAAACATTTCTATCCTAAAATGCATAGAAGAGCTCAAAGAACAGTGCCTCTATGTGTTGATTGGTCACAGAAAGGGGATGAAAATCGAGGAGCACTTTCAGAAGTTCTGTTACTTGGCTGGCCCTGAGGCAAGAGTTCTGCCGTCACTGAATGGATGCACCCAAGGCCCACTCAGGACAAATGCTGGCAGATAGAGCTACAAGGCCAGTGTTTCCAGGCAAACTCTTGTTCTGGATGCCTGGCTCACCTTGCTTGGGGCCTCATTTTCAGAGGAGACGAGCACTTACACAGTGACTCAAGTAGGGAACCCAGAATAAGAGGCCACTTTTGAAAATGTTGGCAAAGGCATTTTGTTTTATCTCTGCACTTCATTAGTCTTATCCCCAGTCTTTCATGTTACGTTCTACAGTGAAAGGTCATTGTTTCAGATTAATCATTTTCGGTGGGATTTAATCCAGTTCTAAGTCAAACTAATCTACTTTGGTAAAGGTTGAAGAGCAAAAATTCATTTGTTAAGACAAATCTGGGCTTATTTTCTAAATGTGGCTGTTGATGTTGAGTCCTTAATTGTGTATGCCCAGCATGAAGTGTCTTCAGAGTCATTTCAGAAATGATGGACATCTAAATTCTGATCTTACCTGTAGCGTGCAAATGCTCAGGACTTCTGGAAAAACATGGGGATTTAGTAGGATTGAGTGTTTTGTGTTCATTTTGGTTTTTTACTTTCCATATTTGCTGAACACAGATTGGGTTTTTCACTTCTACCTGTAGAGCCTCTTTTCAAAATGATGCTCTGGTGGCAGTTGCAGATGAGCAGGCTTGTTTATGTTTTCCTGTTGAAGTTTGTGAGTTCTGGTTACTTTTCCTTCATTACATAAAGAGTAAAACCATGTTCTTCTGTCTGGGCAGAACCAGCAAACTGTGGTCTGAAGCAGCTCATGAGGAGTTAAAGCTGCTTTCAATTAGCTACCGTGTTCTCGCCACTTAAAGGAACCCCCACTACTGAGCATGCTTGACAATCTCCTGTGCATATCCCTGAATCATTCTGGCAAGTAAAAACTGCCAGAATTTTTTATTCAGACATAGTGCTGCTTCCTCAGTGGACTCTGAAATGAGCAGGGACTTGGAAATAGCCCGTTTTGCCAGTAAGTTCTGAGGATTTATCAACTCCTGTCTACGCAGGATTTTGAACATGCAAAAGGGTACTCTGTGTGAATGCTGAATGGCATGAAAAATACTGCAGTGATCCCAAAGTGGCTTCAGTGTACAGACCTACCCTTCCCCATGAGGGAGCTAGAGTTTCACAGGTTTTGTGCAGATCCCTGACCTCCTGTTTTAAGGATCTTCCCATTTTAGTGAATAGATACACAATGTGCTTCACACAATTCATGGCATGAGCCCTGTTGCTGAGCAGCACTCTGGCAGTATCATTTTTCTCTCTTCATTCTAGGATTTACCTTTGAGTTATGACGGAGGTTCTGTGAGAGTGATTCAAGATTAATATGAAATTGAAATATGACAAATAGAATATTTTCACACACACTGTGACAGCCTAGAGGGTTCTGTTGCTCATTAAACTGTGGTGTATGGTTTGGCTAGAAATATGTCACTGAAATTACAGTCCCTTGTGGTTTGGGAAAGAATCATCACACTTCAGCTACACCCACTGCTATCTCGTGCTCTGATCTTGTCATTGGTGACAACACCTATCCTCCTGATGCACACTTATCTCACTGTACTGGGGGAATGTGCTGTCAGGATTCTAACAATAAAAATTACAGATAGTCCTAAGCCTGTGGAAGAATCTGTCCTTACAGCACTATCTGAGCATCATGCCCTATGTAAGTGCCAGTCACAAGTATTTCCAAGATCAGATGTTCACAAACTCTTCCTGCCTCTTTCTCTGCCATAGTTGTCTCTACTTCATTTGCTGTGATGTGGAAGCTGGTTAGCCTCCCCCATCAGTGGGTGGTTTCTTCTGTTATCTCTGTTTTTCAGTATCTTGTCCCCAAGACTTTCATCATTCAGCAGTTCCCTAAATAAAATATTTCCTTGCTGCAGAAAAGAGAGGGAAAATCATTTGCTCCAGGGATCGGGAAGATGTGAGTGGCAGGGACTTAGTAGCACCACTGCTATAGTTTCATGAGTCTCAGGAAGAGTGTCACAAAATGTGTGTGCTCCCTCAGTGCTACCAGGACAACCAAAGGGGGGAAGCTTTCTGCCCTGGGCAAAGGCTGGGAATGGCACAAGGTAGTTTCCTTGTCATGTAGCCTCTTGACCAGCGTCCCCACAGCTAAACATCAGCACTGGGGAGACACTCCCTGAGCATGCTGTGGTGTCCCCAGTGCCCCTGTGTGAGTGAGCAGTGAACTGGAATGGCATTTCAGAGGGAGCTATTTGTGGAACATGGGTGCTGTCCAATAATCAGATATGCCTGTGGAGCAGAGCCACGGCCTTAGGTCACAGTGCAATTTTCGGTGCCCTAAGTTTCTCCATCTACAAATTCCTGCTGGGTGTGGTCACTTTGCCGACAGCTCTCAGTGCTGCCTCATGAGAGCAGTATTCCTGAGCTTTGACGGGAATCACGGAGCTCTGTAATGTCACGTGTAGTGCCTGGTGTCTGAGCTCGGCAGGGGAACCACAGGCAGGCACTGTTTGCACCCCATTCAGCACTCCACTAAAAGGCCTGCTGATTTTTCCATTTCCTTTCCGTTTTTGTTTTTAAGACATTGCAACTCAACTTATAAATATTGTAGCAGATTATAAAACTCATTGCATGAGCTCTAATTTCTGCTTATTTGTACCTTTTGTAGCTTTATGGAGCCGCTATTGTGGATGAAGATCCAGAGCAGTAGGCACTGTATACGCCGGAGAATATAGGTACTCTCCCAGACCTTGTATATGAAAAGCAATCTCTTCACTTTCTTTCGGTTACAGTCACACTGTGGGAATGCTGCACACAAGGTTGTGTCATTTTAGCACTTTTCTTTGCAACTGTTTAATTTAGACATGTATCTGGTTTTAGAACAATGAGGTTACACATCACCTCGTGGATTCAAGGTTAAGAATTTTTGAGGTGCTTTAGACTGAGAAATGGTTGTTATACAGAAGCCTCAGTTAGGGAAACCAAAAGTATTTAATGCTAATTAAATTTTGTGCATGTATAGATATATCAACATATATTTGGCAGATTAATGCAGATTGGTTCAGTGGGTGAATAACTGGTTTTAAAAATACTTTGTAATCCATTTCCTTTGGGAGTCTGAAGCTGCTGTACAAGACTAGAAAGCTCTTGGTAAACCCTACACATTTTCAGAGCTGCTGAAAGGCTTTGCAGACTGACTAATCTCTACTGAGAAGTTATTACAACTGCAAAGGTTCCCAGTCAGAGAATGAATGGGCATGGAGGATTGGCCCATCTCTCACTGTTCTCACCTAAGTGTCAGATACATTCAAATCTATGTTTTTACATTGAAACATACCTTTTCAACCTTGTGTCCTTGCTGCCCACAGCTAAAAATTTATCCTTAGGTAAAATCAATACAGGTTTTACAATAACGATGATGATGAATTAGAATGATACTTAGGATCTATTCTGTTAAGGGTTTAGATGCCACTGCCTTCTCTTAGAAACAGTAAAATTAGAATCCCATTAGGAAAAAATCCCTTTGGCTTGCTGGCATGCACACACAGTGATGTGTGGTTCACACTGCTGCAAAGGGCTGTTTCCAGAATATTCTGGCAATCAGTTTACAACTTGCTGGGTGTCATTTTTATCTTTCATGCTTTATTAGGTATCACTACCGTTTATTATTATTTGTCATAATATTTATTTATGTCCTTTAAAAAAACAGTAACATTCATTTAGTCCCTTTTAAAAGTAGCATTTATTTTAAATAGCATAAGGGCTTAATGCACAAAAGCCAGCAGCCTTAGAGTTAAGGCTAAAAACTTTTGGCTGACACAAGGGATGGGATTTACTCATTTGCAACAGTGCAAGAGCACGGAGGGTAGGGGAGGGCGGCGGGATGAGTGAGAGCAGCCTCGTCCCTGCCTCCGGGTGTGCTGATGGACTTGCTTTCCTTGCCTTTGGGGCGAAGACAGATGTGAGCTGGGATTGCTACAGGTGCTCTGGTGCTGAACTGTGCGTGGGTGGGTATGTCTCTCCCTCAGCTGTACCGCGGCTCCCGGCACGCACAGCAACTCAGGGCTGTTTAAATGCTGGCCCCGGGCTGAATACGAAGAGTTCATCCACGACTTATTGTCAGAGACGAGTAAGGGGGCTGCCCGCGTTCCAGCTGTGTCGTCTGTGTAAGGTGCTTATTTGAGATGATTTTTATGTCGGGCTCATACTCTGTCAACTTATGAAAGAGGAGCTCGACTCTTGCACGTTAAAATCCGTAGTAAAATTGAATGTAGCTGCATCTCTTAGGCAAGGCAGCGGAATTGGCCCGTGGTACCACCCCCACAGCTAGGGCTGTTTGCAGGCAGCTGGGACGCGAGATCCACGTACTGCCCCGGGAGGAGGCACAGCCGTGTCAGCGCGGCAGGGCCGGGCCGGCTGTGGCCGCACAAAGCAGCCATGGCGCTGGGCAGGGTCGCACACGTGGGCGCTGCGAGGCCACTCCGAGCGGCCCCCGCGGCGGCAGCTCGGCCGCAGGCGGGGTGTATGTGTGTGTATGTCTGTGTGTGTGCGTGTCGGGGCTGTCCCCCCGCTCCTGTCCCTGTCCCCGTCCCATCCCGCAGTCCCCCCGCCCACCTCCACCTTTGCAGCAGGAGAATGCAGCACTCGCACCGCGCAGGCGCGCCCCGCGGCCGGCGCCCCGCGGAGGCTATTTATAGCAAGTGACGTCACCTAGAAATAGAGCGCGGGGGAGCGGCGCCCCCTCCCCTCCCCTGCAGCAGCCGCGGCCCCGCCCCCTCCTTGCCTTCCCTGCGCGCAGGCGCGGCCGGCCGCAGCAGCGACAGCCTGCGAGCCGCACACGCCGCGGGAGCGCGGCCGGCACGGCTCGGCTCGGCTCGGCACCGCACAGCCCAGCCCAGCACAGCCCGGCACCGAGAGCCGCCCCGCTGCGCTTACAGCCGCACACCCTCCACACCCCCTCCCGCTCTCTCTGAGGGGCGCGCAGAGCCCAGCCCGGCAGCCACCACGGAAGCGGCCATGGGGGACCGAGAGCAGCTGCTGCAGCGAGCCCGCCTGGCCGAGCAGGCGGAGAGATACGATGACATGGCCTCGGCCATGAAGTCGGTGAGTGGGGCTGGCAGCGTGGCGGCCGTGGGGCGTACTCGGGGAGGAGTGTGTAGGGGGATAGTGGCGGCGGAGGGAGGGAAAGGAAGTGCGGGCTAGTCCGAGGCGGGCTTGGGTCCGGGGAGGATGCGAGCCGCCAGGTCCCACCCGTCGTAGTGAAGAAAGGAGGGCGGGAGCAGGAGCCAGACCGTCCCGCCGGGACACCTCGCCGCCGCGCGGGGCGGTGCCCGGTGCTACCTGCCTTCGGCAGAGATGAGACAAAGAGTAGCCGGTCCAAACTGGACCTAGCTCCCTCTTCTAAAATCTGTTTCCTTCCCCGCTCGTTCCCTCGCAGGGGCCGCCGCGCAGCCCTCCCGCTCCCCGGCTGTCCCTGCCCCGGGGGTGTGGCTGTCCCCACGCCCTCCTCCCTCCCCACCGCGCCAATCGCGCTCGCAGAGCAGCCTTTGAACGCCGCCCGCTCTTGCTCGCGGCGGGAACGCCGTGCATTCCTTCTCTGACCCTGCTCCAGAGGGGGCCCGGCCTCGCCCACCCCCTCCCCCGGTGGGGCGGTGGGTTTGACCTTGGGGTGCGTCTCCCCCTCTGGGCACACGTCAGCGTTTGGGGGGTGTCGGTCGGGTGGGATGGGCGCTGCGGCGGGGGCTGTCTGGGGACACGGCACACGGAGAGAAGCCCTTTCCTTTTCTAGATGTTTCTTTTGCCTCGTGATAAAAGACACAAATAGAGCTCTAACCCACAAACACAAGCGCTCTGACTCAAAGATAGTACCTGCATCCGGGCGTGAAAGCTCCCCCGTGCTTCAAGAGCGTTTCCCAAGCTTTAACTTTGCCTTTTTGCCTCTTCTTTGTAGAGTAACAATCTCTCAGTGCATACCGTACCCTGTTGAATACTGACATGTGTTTAAACAATAAGTTATATTTGCAACTCTGCTCCTTTCAGAACCAAGCAATGTAAATTATTTGTACTGACCTGCCTGTACTGATACATAATAAAATTGCCGAATGATCAAACTTACTATGTCTAGTCCCTTTTTTGAAAACAAAGTATTCACACGATCTGAATTTTATGGGTAATGTTCATGCCAGTGAATGCTTAGCAGTGTCTTTGCTCTGTCAGATTGCTGTTGGTTTGTTCTTGCTGGTCTGTCCTCTGAACGCTGAAGGCCCCAAGAGGAACAGTTTGCCGAGAGTGATGATTTTGGTTTGAAAGAGCAGCTTCAAACGGAGTCCACATTTTTGTTGTGAGAATGTATATGTCACCTTCATTAAATGAGGGCAGTGACAAGACACTTATTTTGCTGCTCTTGTTCACTTCTGCTATTACCTTGTAATAAATACTAAAGTCAGGCCAGTTCTAAAGCAGTGATGCTTCTGAGCATCTCAATACCAGAGGCACTAGGTGTTTAATTACATCACTAGAATTTTTGATACAGATAGTAGTAACAGGTCTGTTTATCTCATTCAGTTGGTAATTCTAAAAACTGAAACCGAGAAACCACTAAAATCTGTTGCTCTATTTCTAGCTGTAGTTAGCTTTTTGTTTTACCAAGTATTGCTGATCAACAGTTAATGTCTGCTGGTGCTCTGGGCATATGTGAAACCATCAGAATACAGCTGCTCTACTTCAGGAATATGTAAATAAAGGGCTTATAACTAGTGTTCTTGTCCAGTTGGTCTTTAAACTGTGCAGACTTTCATTCAGCTGGACTCAGTATTCTCATCTGTAATGCCACTACTGCTCTCAAACAAGGTGTGTGGTGATGAGCTTCTGTAATTGGGAACTGAGTCTTGAAACACGTTATAGATACTTCTGAAGTACAAGAAGGAAACCTGAATTCAAAAGGCAACAGTTCCCTTGTTTAAAGCTGTTCATACACTGTTGCATGTCTGTAATGCAGCATCTGTTGGTACTTGGCTTTCACAGGTGTTCACTCCACCATGGCAATTTCCAGAACTCTTCAGTGTCAGGAGCTGATTTTGTAGGTCTGAGCATAAGCTCTTGTGAAATGCTCTGTGGGCTCTCTGTCCTCCCAGAGCTCATACTTCTGTTTCAGTGGTTGGAAACAACTGTGGGGTAATTAAGGGAGCTTTTGATCCATATAAAATAATATTTGAGTAATCTCACAATCCAGGGAAGTTAGACTTCCTCCAGCAGGAAGGAAAGGGGTATTCCAATTCAGATATCTATTCTCAATGCAGGATATCTTGATCTGAAAAGTTTCTTTTATAAATTTATAAATTCATCTCTGAATGTAACATATCTGATACTTTTTAAAGGTGCTGTATAAAAGTAGTGTGCTTTCATTGTATATTGAAATCTGAGCAATTAATTTCAGTTTTAGATATGTTACCACACTTTTACAATACACAATATAGCCATCAGCCTGATAGAATTATTAAGTAACAGACCATTTTAATGAAAGTGTATTTGCTTTATTTTTGAGACTTACCACTGAAAAGAAAAATGGTGACAAGGCTGCCATTTCATCTGTCAGTATAAAGCTGCAGAAACTTATTTTTCCCTCTGATCAATTCCTTATTAAAAAAAAAAAAAAAGCCAGACCAAATAGCAGTGATGGTTTAAATAAGGAATTTACTGGTTGATAACAAATTTTTGTTCCTGTTAAACTTATTATTCTTGGAAGAATCCTAGTACTTTGGCATATAATATGTAGACTGGAGAGGAAAATGAAACAGTTTGCAGTTACAAATCAATTAGTTTAGTTTGCTTTTTCCAAGCCAAAAGTATGTTAACAGAAAATACAATCCTATGTAAATGTGCCTCTACTAAATGGCATTCTTCCAAGGGGTGTGGCATTCCCATTGCGTTAAATGCTGCTCCGGAATTTTAGCTATTTCAAATAAACCTTATACGGTAGGTACGGAATTGCTTCTCAACACAAGAGAAAGATGCTTTTGGTGTCCGTGTGAAAGGTTCTCAGTTGATGCAACAAATGCTTCATCATCCTGAGAATACAGAATTGAGTTACCTCTGGGTTTAGATAATTCCAGAAATAATAAAACATCTCAGCTCTATAAACCCTTAGCATTTCAGACAGCATTAATCTTAGTACGTAGTGCTTAGGACCTCTGTTAATTTATGTTGCTTTTCTAACATAGATGCCTAGTGGGTAAAAAGTCCTTTACTCATGAAAACTGGTAAGGTGAGTCTGGGTTCTCTGTGATGTATTATTTTTAAATTAGTCATGTGTGAAATAATACATGCCATGAAAAAAATTTGTCTTAGACTGACCCGAACATTTATAAACAAAATAGCTTGAGGTTCTGGTTTATTATGTAGACTTCACCTGCCTATACAAATGGACTTAAAAGTTTGGGATGTTCCATATTTTTTGTGCAATTCATTGACTGTTTGGGATTAATGAAATGTATGTGTGTGTAGGAGGGGAATGAGATGCCTTTAATGTGAGCA
Source organism: Anabacerthia variegaticeps (assembly GCA_035583185.1). Taxonomy (NCBI): domain Eukaryota; kingdom Metazoa; phylum Chordata; class Aves; order Passeriformes; family Furnariidae; genus Anabacerthia; species Anabacerthia variegaticeps. Next base: position 15,486,482 of record JAWWEW010000078.1, on the reverse strand, counting down.
GTGTCCTCTCCTGCTGGGAGATGCTTCCTCCCTGTGGTTCTATACGGTAAATGGAGTTATAGAGCTTCCAGTGCTTGGGGTAAGACACACGATGCAAGAAACTGGTCTGGTTTAAATTCATTTGTCTGGTTTCTGTTTGTTCCAAAATTATGGACTGTAGCTTTGTATCAGGAGAGTTTTAATAGTTAAACCTGACTTGACACTGACTCAGGTAGAGCCGTTTTTGCAGCAGCTTGGTCAGAACTGGCTCGGGCTGTGACTGACATGCTGTGGCTGCCAAAACCAGTATAATTACAGCCGGCTGCCCTGGGTCAGGCTCTGCTGGGCAGTGTGGCACTGCAGCGTGCATTACTTGGGCAACGTGCCCCTGTCTGTTTGCCATATGCAGGTAGCTCCGTTTGCTGTGTGGCCCGTGTGGGATCACACACAAGGGAATTTCGGAGCTCCTACGGCACTGACATGCTCATTAGCATGTGGAGGTAGGAATTCCAGGGTTGTAGTCAGGATTCCTTTTGTATGCTCCCTTTTTTTTTGTCACTAAGCTGCTAAAGAACTGTTAATACCTTCACTAGAGTAGACGATGTAGGTGAGTCATAGTAGAGATTGTGGAGGGGAGGGATTGTTGGGAGAACATTGATTGGGAGCAGCAGCCAGGAAGGTTATTAAGACATCCTTAGAGTTAATTCCTGTGCATTTCAGCCTCTCTAGATTGTTTCTAATGGCATTAGGATAAACTGAGCACTGTCTTTTGGGAGTTCAGGTTCCTGAGCTGTGGGGAAAAGGGGTTTTGGAGATAAAACTAGTTAACTTATATTTTAAGAAAAAAAACCAAATTTGAAATTGAGTTCTTTCTTACTCTAGCAGTTGCAATTGATTTTTTTTTGGATCTGGAAGTAAGCACATTTGTGGATGGTTCACTGGCTACACCAGCAGTCTCAGAATGGTGTAAATATTTGTGACTTGATTATTTGTAGTGTATAAGTATTTGGTTGTGAGCACTCTGGTACCTGTCAAGCAATGTAAATATGCACATTTTTAAAGAAATAATTATTTTAGCAGTGTCTGAGCAAGGACAAATTTACTTTCGCACCAAAGTACATATCCTTAGAATTCTAATGGCTGCTTTTAATGCAGTATACTTAAAGTGGGGGAATTAAATTTTTCATCCTAATTCCTTCGAGTTCAATTTCACGTTTATAAATTTGAAAAAGTAGAACAGTTTCAAGTGACTGTGAGTCTGGTAGATTTTACTCCCTAAATTAACACAGCAAGTTAAACAGGCCTAAATATACAGTTCTAGAAGTATTATTCTTCTATCTCAGCTTTTTGTAGTCGCAGTTCAGAGTTGATCGTGGTTTCTTTCCTGGTTTCCTGTTCTATTTCTATGCAGTTTGTCTCATGTCCTATCCCTGGAATTTGTCTGAAGCCACCCGTTAGCAGAAGTCAGGCTGACTTTTGTATTACACTGTATGATTGCTCACCAAGTGTCTGAAAGATACTCTGAAACACTAATTCCTTTGTACTGTGCCGAGCTTAACAACTGCAGCGCTGCCATCTCTGCTGTCCAGTGCAAGAGAGAGCAGGGGAAAGACATGCAAGAACTGCACCAGTCTCCAGTGCCGGTGCTGAGTTCCAGATTCATGTAGCTGGCATTCTAGGTACAGTTAAATTCATCACTAAGTCTGTATAATAATAAGCAGACTTCCTAAAAACCCTGAGCCTTCCTCTTTGAGTGCTTCTCCCTTACACAAACCCAACTCACTTCTGTTCAGTAAATGTTCTTTGCTTCTAAATACCCCTTCTATTACATCAGAACTGGGGGGGGTTCACTCTTATAACTCTTGACTGCAGAAATGGTTTTAAACTTGATATTACAAAATTACCGCTGTCTACAAGGCATTTTGGGATCTAGAAGAAATTTTGAATCTTGCACTTCATGATGAAAGTATTTAAGGAAGTTTGCATGCTCTTCTCTTGAGGCAAACCCTTTAAATTTGCTCTTTGTCTGTATTTTCAGGTAACTGAGCTGAATGAGCCCCTCTCAAATGAGGATAGAAACCTGCTGTCTGTAGCCTACAAGAACGTAGTCGGAGCCAGACGATCTTCCTGGCGTGTCATCAGCAGCATAGAGCAGAAGACCATGGCAGATGGGAATGAGAAGAAGCTGGAGAAGGTTAAAGCCTATAGGGAGAAGATAGAAAAGGAGCTCGAGACAGTGTGCAATGATGTTTTGGCTCTCCTAGATAAATACTTGATCAAGAACTGCAATGACTTCCAGTATGAGAGCAAGGTCTTTTACCTGAAAATGAAAGGGGATTACTACCGCTATTTGGCAGAAGTTGCTGCTGGAGAGAAGAAGAACAGTGTGGTGGAAGCCTCAGAAGCTGCCTACAAAGAGGCTTTTGAAATCAGCAAAGAGCACATGCAGCCCACTCACCCAATTAGGCTCGGGCTGGCACTCAACTTCTCCGTGTTCTACTATGAAATCCAGAATGCCCCTGAGCAGGCCTGCCTTTTAGCCAAACAAGCCTTTGATGATGCCATAGCAGAGCTGGACACACTAAATGAGGATTCCTACAAGGACTCCACTCTCATCATGCAGTTACTTCGAGATAACCTCACTCTGTGGACGAGTGACCAGCAAGATGAAGAAGCAGGAGAGGGCAATAATTAAAAAGCTTTCCTCTGATCCCTCTTTCATCCACTTGGCCATCCCCATCATCACCAATATTTCCTTGCCACAGTCACACTAAATATCTAGTGCTAAGCATATCTGTATTGTACAGCTGTTCAGATCTGCTGTCCACTTTATCAAGAAGCAGTTTCAGATGAGTCTTCATGGGCAGTGATGGATTGATTGGTTTATTGGCCCTATTTATCTTAGCTGCACTTGAGCAGTGCAGAAAGAGGCGTTTTTAGTTTGCCTGTTGATTGGAAAATACGGGAAAGAATAATGGAAAGTGATTGAAGATAACTAGATTCCAGTTAAATTTTTTCCATTTGAAATGAGCTGACAGTTTTGTTAAGCAGTACATTTTGTGCATGCAAAGTAAATTAGCCACCCCAAATTTTTTTCAGTCAATGAAAAGAGTTAAGCTGATGTGAAATGACAACTCTGTTCATCAGTTTACAATAAACTGTTTGAAATGTGAGGTTTCAGTAGCAATTTGGGTTTTTTTGCCTCTAACTTATGTGCACAATTTCTTTTAATGCAGTGCATCTACCTAAGAGTTTTGATACTTGTAATCTTTTGCAGTTGTTTTGAAGAATCATGACTTTATTTTTTTGTAAACTCTTTGGCTGTTTGGTTGTCTGTGTATTCTGACAACTCTATGTCAATATTTGCCCATGTTAAGATGAATGACTGAGATGCCAGACTTCTAAATTAAATGTTTTGGAATTAAGTGAATAAAATAAAATGCTGCTTCAGGGATGTTATCTCTACATGAGCTGTCCTGTCGTTTGTTCAGAGTGGAGAGTTCCCTAACACATCACTGGTGGGTTAAAACATATTTCATCAAAAGTTGAGTGAGAAGTTGACATCTCCTAAGCAAACACACAAAGAGTAAGATGAAAGAAGGACAAACCAAACCCACAAAACTCAAAGGCACCCACAGTGGTGGTCACCTGTGCTAAAGTGGAGCTTCCAAAAGGGGGTGTATTTAGTTGTTTGCTCAGCAGAGCAGTTGTAATGCAATTCCACTCAGGAGCTGAAAAGGTGTAAAGGCCGTGACTTACCATAGCAATGTAGAGACTTGTGTTTGCCTCTGTCCACTGGAACTTCTGAACTTTCTCAGAAGTTCAGCTTTCCATGTGAATCTCCCAGGAACTATTTCATACTTACCTGCTTCAAACAGGAGCAGTACTTGTTCCTAAAGTGCCTTTCTATTTTTAGCCAACAAGTCAAGTCCACAAACTTACCTGTTGCTTTTGTTTTCTCCCAACAGTTAGTGTACATGTACATTTATTGGTGCTGTACAAGCTTCTGGAGTGGTATGTCCCAGAAGCAGGACAAGTTAGCTGTATCCAGACTGCCACTGGCACCTGAGATAGCTCAAAGGTCATGTAAGTTCTCATTTATCAGAATATTTCTTTCATTTCTGCAATAGTTATTACTGCTCTGAATTACCCACAACAACTGCTCATACTTTTTAAAAGCAGCACACTGGTTGGTTTTAAGTATCTGGAGTTTTAGAATTTTTAATGTTAGGTTTGTATGTATTTATATATTCTATGATCTCACAGGTAGTTAGTTCTAGCTTTATTTTATCAGTAGAGCTAGCAGCAATTGAAAGCCTGATGCAACATCTGAAAAAGATGAAAATACAGATGCTTGCATCCTTAGCCCCCTCTGTGGAGCCAAAGTGAAACTTGGCCTTACCTACCTTTGAAATACTGGAGAGGGTTAAAAATTAATATTATTGGCAATCAGTAGGTTTTTTTGCCTGTTTATTGCAGTATTTGTCTTTTTCTTACCCATTTTATTTACCTTTTTAATTCAAGAGCTCAGAAGGCCTTTCTCAGTTGCTGTCTTGTGCAGATCCTTTGTCACAAAAGTGATGATAAGCTCAGGTGAGTCAGCAGGTGTCTGACGTCTCTGGACTGGGCAGCTGAAAGAGGAGACCAAAGGCATTCTGCAGAATGGTGCAGTGTATTTGATTTTTAGTAGGAGAGCAGACACTTCTGCCACCTTTTCCAGCTGTCAGTGAATGAACCAATGACACAGAGGTTTCTGTGGTTGTGTTTTGGTGTGAGTCAGTAGACAATGTTCTATGGAGCAAGAAAGAAAAAGTGCTCCAGTGTAACCCACTGGAGTTTCCACTTAGGAGCTTTTCCATTTTCTGGGATTGCTAAATGCTTTTTTTGTAATCCTTATTGTAGCAATGATCTGGAGGAAGCTAAAGCAGATGAACAGCACATGTTGTTTACTCCAGTATTCTTCAGTGGACCGTAAGATTCAGGTATTTTGGAACTGGTATTTCTCTTAGATGACCCCCACGTCATGTCTGCCATCTCTCACTTTGTAAAATAAATAAAATCCTAGGCTATGCCCAGTGTATTGTTTGAAAACACCAGATGTGTTCACCAAAAGTGCTTAGTTGAAGTTCACAACATTTTTTGAAGCAGAAGTAATTCCAATGGAAAGGCTTAAAATGGAGTGATTTTCCCTGCTCCCCAGTGGGGGTTTCTTCATGTTGCCTTCTTTCAGGCCTAAAAGGATGCTTGTTAATCTTGACATGGGGAGGGTTCTGTACGTACAGCTCCATCTGAGCACTACTTTTGCCCAGAACTATATTTTTCCTGTCTTTCACAGGCAATCTTTGTTGAAAAGTTAATTCACACTGAGGGTGTTGATAGAATAATAACAAGGTCTGTGCATACCCTTGGATTTTGAGCAACCTCAGAGCTGCTATGGGTAAAGCAGCATTTTCTGTGACACTGTACGAGCTTGAAAGTTCAGGGTAGTCAGACCTTAAATGAACAGTGTGGTCTTTATAGGGGCAGAGATACTTTATGTCCTAATCTGCTGAAATATGTTCCAATTCTGTAGGAATGGTTGTGTTCATCCCCCAGAGTAGAAACACATCCACACCCTGTTGCACCCAGGGGTATAAAATGTGCCAGTGCTCTGGGACACTAAACTTCTTGGGCTGTCTGTAGTGAGAGGCTGTGGTACAACATAAGTGATAGCACTGAGAATGTGCAGGTTTTAGGGAGGCAGAAACCTTAAGAAGAGTGGATAACACATCAAAGGACCACATGCCCACATGCTTACTGTGGTAAGTCACCAGTTACTCTATTAACTGCCTTGGTCTCACTATGGGTTTGAAAATAGGTTTTCCACACTGCCTTTCCTTTGCATGGAGCTTCTGCTGGTGGTTTTCCATCCTTAATACTTGTGATCTGCAGCTGTAAGTTGGGTGGACCGAGTTCTAGAACTGAATCTATACCCCAGGAAGCACCAGGGCCCTCCTAACCTACTCCCCAGGGCTTCTTTCAGCAGCTGCAGGAGACTGCTGTGTAATAACCTAGAAAAGAAATTATGGGAGTACACTTCAGGTTGAGGGAAATGAAAAGCCGGGCTGCATTTTAAGTTATGTATGAGAATGACTTAATGAAAGGCAGAAGGCTGAAAACCCATGTCACTATACATTGTCAAATATTTTCTGTCAGCATGGGACCAGCTGGAAATCCTTCTACAAACCAGTTTGTAAGGATAGGGAGAAAACAGGTAAAAATATTTCACTGCTTTGGGTCTTTGTTTTTTCATTCTATCCACGCCACACATTTGAATTAATTTAACATAGCAGATCAAGAAAAGTTAGCTAAAACACTGCAACAACATGGAGAACCTTGTTGGATAGGTCTTAGGTTCATTGAAGCAGCTCCTTGAAATCAGTGGCAGATTTTGAAGAGTGTGAAGTTGATTATACACATAATTGACAGAGATGTTTAGATCTTGTTCTCAACAAACCTAAAGTCCTTGAAGTTCCCTTGATGCAGATGGTTTAGTGGCTGAGCCTTAATGATTTCTGAGATAAATGGAAATGTTCTAAGCACTGAGGTCAGGCCAGGTAGAATCTTAATTAGTGTCAGAAATGAAGCCATCTGTTAGCAATAAGGTAAGCCAGGCTCTCATGCCCCCAGTGAGCAAGTCCTTTGTAGATCTCCTTCCTTTCCCAAACTAGTCCCAGGTAACTGTTCTCCCTTGTTAACAGTTATTGTCATGTCTGTAAGAAAATAATCTCTAGCTGTGATTATTCATGCTCCTCATCTGACTCTTATGCTGCTGCCTGTGTAGTATGAACATGACAGATAACTTCAATATTTCCAAAAACATTGCAGGAGGCAGAAAACCGTAGAAGTTAAAGAAGTTTGTCTTCTGTGTGTGAAAAAGCGAGATTAAGCACTTGAATATTGTAAAACACCTTCAGAAAAGAGGTATTTCAGATAAGAATGTTTCAGAAGCAGGTAAGACAAGCTTAAGGAGAGTATGATAAATTTTTTAAAAGTCCTTTTGTAATCTAATTCTGTATTTTGTTCTATTGAGTAATAAAATATCAAACAGGAATAACAAGGAATGTATCCTGTTTCAGGACTATTGATTACAAATTGATTTCAGGGCAGCACAGTATAAATTAACTCCATCAGGCAATTATGCAGAGTAGTTTGTCAGCTCTAAAATTAAATAAATATTTAGTATTTATTTTTAGAGTAGTTTAATTAGATGCTTAAATATTTCCTAGATATATGAATGCTGCATGCTGAAGTAATACAAGTACCACACAGCACAGTTGCTATAACACATTTCCAGTTGGAGAAAACACTCCGGTGCATTATGTGTCTCTGCCAGGATAAGGGCAATCAAGAGAGAAAATATTTCATAGCAATCCTTCACTGGGGTTAAGGTACAGTTGGGTTGGGCACATTTTGAAATTATAAATATACTGTAAGGCACTCTGTCTCAAAGCAGTTATAGCCTGGGAAATAAACATGTACTGTTTATATATTAAAATATGTATATTGTAGATGTGCTTTTTGATGACATGTTTTGCTTTTCCAAATTCCTTCCCATCTGGGTTGTACGCTAACAGATTTTTTTGTTGTATCACAACTAACTTCGAGCATTGAGGAGAAAATAAGGGACAGAAGCTCTATGGATCAGCTGAGAAAAGAGAGATGTGGAATGAGAAGAGCTAAAGGTGGTGGGGAAACAGGTAGAAATTTTAGGAACAAAATTGCAGAAAAAATATTCTGATTTTTCTCTGTTCTTGTAAGTCAGATTCTCAATCCTGGGGATTGAGAGTGTGAAAGTAACAAAGCAATATCTTCCCCTCAGATTTTAGGATAAGTGGGTATCAGTCCTTTTGGGCTATTGTCAGCAACGTGCTTTTTATCACTAGAATTTCATTTTCTGCAAGTGGGAGCTGCATGCAGTGAACACTGAGTGTGTCTGTGAGTGAGCTGTGTAACTCATTTTGTCATTAATCACAAGGTTAAAAATGTTTATTATAACTCTTTCCTACATAAATTGTGATCTATTATTGCACAATTTATAAATGTAGCAATATATTTATCATATATATGTCCTTCAGGTTTACACATTTCTTTTTTCTGAATCTTCAGCGTTACATGCTGTCTTACATTTTAGTCTAAATGATTTTAACTAATGGTTATGAACCAGTTTGCTCTGCCCCAACTCGAACATTGTAGCCAGATGAATTATGTTCATTCAGTTGGGTATTTGTAAACCCCAGAGTGTGTTAAGGCCAGGCACCTTTGAGTATTTCAGCAGTGAATACGTTGTATGGGGGTGATCATTAGGAAACCACTGATGTACAGTTAGTACTTAAATTAATATGAGCTACTTTCATGTAATTTGATAATGTGATCAATTCCATTTTAGTATTTAATCTATCAGTAGTTGAACTCTTCCATCTCTTGAAGAATGATCTGTTTTAACATGTCTAAAGGAAGACACAGATCAAGTCCTTATGACTTCCAGTGATGCTGTGCCATTTGTAGTTATAAATACTAACTATAAAAATTACTCACTATAAGTGATAATAAATATAAATATTATTAAAAATCTAAGCCAGTTATATTTGTAGCAATTGTATATAAAATCTATGGCATTTGGAGAGCTGCGTCCTTATTTGAACATCTGAGGGATGACCTTTACTCTGGGTTTTCTCAAGCAGAGGCTACTGAAAGAGCAGGGATGGCAGTAAAACGTTGATTCCTTTCCCAAGCACGTAAGGCACACACTGGAAGGAAGCAGGAATTGCAGGGGGTTGGCAGAAGCAGCATTTTTAACAGCCTTTCTGACTGTTGTTGTGCCCTGAGCTGCACAAAGAACATCTGACTCGCAGAGGGCAGGGACAGTGCATGTGTGTGGTAGCAGGGATTGAGTAACTGCTGTCCCTGCCGGCCGAAGGGGAGCAGTGAGAAACTTGGGCTTGCCCCGTGTTTACTCTGCTTGAATCACAGAGAAAAGCCATGTCCTGGGGGTGATTTTGTCCTGAAGTACAGCCCCAGTTACTTCAGTGCCACCTGCCCGGGGTGCCTGGGAACCGGGGCTGCTGGGGCGGTGTGAGCACCGGCTGGAGTGGCCTCCGTGTCCAGGGCAGCCAGAGCCATCACCTCTGTTCCTGTCACTGCACCCCACAGCCAGAGCAGGGAGCACAAGGCCCAGGCCACCTTTGGCAGGACACGGCCCAGCTCTCTCCAAGTGTTTCTTGCTAACCAGGGTGTTTGTGGTGGGATTCCAGCATGTCCTTGGAAGGGCAGGAACAACAGCTCTGTTCTCTTGTGCCCCTCGGAGCTTTTTAAGGACTGCTATTTGCCTCTTCTGAAATAAGTCCTATTAAGCCTCCATGTGCTGTGAAACGGCATGGAAGGCTTGGGAAGTTGAGACATTTGCTGTCATCAGTCTCATCAGAGCCCAGCATTGCTAACAGATGAGCTTTGGTACCACTGCTGAGTCATCCTCCTGGTTTCCACAGCTGACACTTCCCTGCTTTGAGATTGGCCCTGAGTCTAGGCTAAAAGTGGACAGAATTAACTATTATTTTTAGGTTAGTAAAGCCCAGCTTTAGCTGAGCTAATTAGCCCATCGTTAGTTGTGTTTAAAGAATTGCTTTACATTTTTATTAAACACATTGTGTGTGTGTGTATGTTGTTAATTCTGCCATAAAGATTATGCTGAATCCTGGGATTGAGAACTGATTAAGAACCACTAATGTGCCTGATCTCTGGGTAAGGTATAATGAATTATTCATGCTGTTATCCTAGTGCAATCACAATAATGTCTTAGTGCTAATTAGCAGGTGGATGGGCTGACACAAAGGCAGGAATACCCAGGAGATGCTTTATTCAACATGCATTCTGATTCCTGCTAATAAATAACTTTCCTGCTCTTACAATTTATTTCTTATTTAATTTTTTAAAAAGTCTTATTTTGGGATCTTTTTTTTCTCTTATTTCAATGTTATTTTTTTTAAAAATGAATTAATTTTTAGGGTTAAACTAGGCTGAGAGCTGAACCCTTTGTCAGCTTTTGGGACAGCTGTCTGCAAAGTTTTACTGTTACACCTCACTGTATTACTTAGTCTATATTGGTGAGCTGCATTATTACCATTTCTCCTATTACCTGTAAGCTTAATTGTCTTGCATCCATCAGAGCAGAATTTGTCTTATTTTTAAAGAACACCTGTATGTGCTTTTGTAAAGCATGGCACTTACTGTGGTAATGAATTAGATATCTATTTGTGCAGATTATTCTTTCTCGCTTAAGGCAATGCAGTTTAAAACAGCTAATAGATTTGTTTTTTCACTTGGCCATTAGTAATTTCTCTGTTTTCCCCCTTTTCTCTTTCAATTCAACTCTCAGCATTTCATTTGGTTTTACTTCATGTTGACATGTATCATTGTTCATCAAAGGGATTTATCGTAAGTCAAGCATTATCAATTCACCTTGTATTTTGCCATGTTTGTTAAAAATTCCTGTTTTTTGAAATAAGACTGCAGCCTGAAATGTAGCTTAGTGCAGATGTTTCAGTCTCCCAGCTCAGCTTGAAAAAAAAAATCAGCCCACAAACCAAACCAATCCCCAGCACCTCTTTCCCACTTGTTTTCTTCTCTAGCAGTCATTTTCTTTCATTTTGTGCTGACCCTGCCAAGGCTTCCTGCCCCCTCCCTGCAGAAATACACTTTGGTAACTCCACGAAGAAATGACTGCTGGGGGGGACCTGTTGATGCCTGAGAATGCCCAGCCTGGTTTGGTGTGAGATGTGCACAGTGAGCTGATTAAGGGAGTATATGAGGACTGAAGGGCATTCAGGGACCTGATGCCGCCCTTGCTTTATGTCCTGCTCTCTGGGGTTTGTGTTTCTGCCCTTCAGCAGCGTGAGAGATTTTTTTCTCCCTTTCCTCTCCTCCTCCTCCCCTTTTCCTGTTTCTCTCCCTCAGCCACCACATCCTTCCGAGTGCTGCTTATCTCTGAGATTTTTCTTCTCTCTCTCCATGCTCACTGTGCTGCCTGTGATTAAGCACCTGGAACATTTCCAGCCTGATGACTGCAGGGTTTTGCAATGAAACCCCTCTGAGATTCACTGAGTGGGCCGCTCTGAAGGAGTCAGACTTTGTGAGCCCTAATGCTTGCCTTTGTAGAGATTTGCAAAGTGCTTGGCATATTAAATGCATTGTTGCTCTCTGAGTAACAGCAACAATGTGCATGAAGTCTCGTGGTACAAAAATGTTTCCTTGTGACAAAGTCCTTCATACAGAAAACTGCTCTTTTCCCTTGTGCTGAGCTGATGGGCCAGTGATACCTGAGGTCCTGCTTTCTATGGGTCAGCCTGAGACCAATGTGGCATCTACAGCCGTGCTTAAACCAGACACCTTTCTAAACTTCACATTATTTGAAGTTTGGGTCTGACCAGCTCAGGGTCTTCTTCTCTTCAGAGTTAAAACTGAGTCACTTTTGGTCGAAGAAGTCACAGCTACAGCCTCCCATTGCTGGATTCAGTGTTACAATCGCAATCGCCACATCTCATTCTTCACATCAACTCCTTCTCAATGAGTGATGGAGGGTGATTATTGTGCTCTTAATTAAACTACATTAAGGTTTTGCTTAAGAGAGACTGTGAAGATGCCTTGCTGAATAGAAAAGTACTGTGTGATAGACTTGGAAACTTCCTCAAGAACATTGCCCCAAGCTTTGTGCCCGCGGGCTCCTCAGAGGGCACTGCTTCTTGTTCCTTTAGCTTGCACTCCAGGCTGTGCCCAGGGATAAAACACTGTGTTATCAATAACTGCAGCATTTCTTTGCCAAGAAGCTTTCTCCCAGGGCTTTTATAGCCATTTAACATAAAGCTGGTAGTAGCATTGTCTGCTGGCTGGGACGATCCAGAATTAGAACAGGATTGAATGCAGGAAAGATGTTTACCATCAGCAAATTCAAACTTTTGAGAGTAAAATAGAATTGGAAGGAGATCTAGAAAATTAAAAAGAAGGGACACTCTTCCATCTTGGTGAGGTGCTGAAGGAGGTTTTAGTCAAAAAAACCCACATTTCCATTTGTCAGCTGGCAGGTTCTTGTTAAGTCTTCAAGTACAAAGAACAGAAGAAAGAGGGCAAAGGAGTCTTCTCCTCAAGCCCTGTCCAGGTGTGGCAGTGACACCTGGTCACTGGCATTGCTGTGACAGAGCCTGGGGAATCACTCTGAGATGGGAAATATATTAGAAAATGTACCCTGTATTAGAAAAAGTACCTATATATTCTATATAGTGTGATTTCCCTTGCTGTCTCTCTGGAGATTTCTGACAGCTGTTTCTGGATTGTCCAAAGTCTCTCCACTAAATGAGTGTTTGAGCCACGCCTAAGCTTCCTGTGACCATGCTGTGCTTCAGCATCTCTGACTTAAATAACATATCATACATAATAGAATCAAGATTTTTTTAACCAATAGTGGTTTAAATTCCTCAAATTTTTTTCTTTTCCCCAGTCTCCTGCCTGTGCTTCCATGCGTCCATCCATTCCTTCCCCTTGGCGTCTATTCTTCTCATAAAGCTCATATTTTTACCTCAGTTATCTTTTATGCTGCTCTCCCCTGAGCCCTCTTTTGTCCTTTCTGACCTATCTTCCCACTTAAAATCCTTTCTTCCTGGCCTCATGGAGCATTGCCATGGCGACCACATGACATCATTGCACGGGGAGCAGTTGCCTAGGAAACTGTATGATGTCATTGCACTGGAGACAGTTGCCATGGTTACCGAGTTGGCTGAGGTAACTGGGAAAAAGGGGTTGTCATCTGACCAGTGCCAGGAAATGTTCCCTTTAATGGCAATGAAGAAGAGACCTTTATTTCTGGTTTTGTGTTCCAGGGAGGGCTGCCCGTGACTCAAAGACCCCATTGGTATTTGTGGGATAACATGCTCTGGCTGGGCTGTTTCCCTTGGCCTGGGGGTTCTTGCTCACCTGTTTCCACTGTTGAATGTTGCCATGTACATCAAGCCCCAGTAAAATGGAGAAGAGCTGTGTTGTCCTGTGGTTCTGTGTAGGATGGGATTGCAGCTTCTATTGCTGTTTGATCTGTCCCGTGTCGGTCCTTTGGTTTCTGAGCTAAATAGCCCAGCCCAGTGTTTATCCCAGCAGATGTACAGTAACAGGGAATGTCATAGCCTGAGCTTGCTTCATCTGCACCAGTCTCTGTCTGTGTCTGTAATTTGTTTTCCACTTCTTTCCTGCCTTTCCCAATTTCTATTTCATCACTGCTGACACATACCTGTCTTATTTTAATAATTCCAGGAGTTCCCAGAAATGTCCTACATGAGAGGTGAAGCAGAGCTTGAATAGAAAGTAGGAGGCAGCTATTGAAGACAAGAAAGGTACACAAGAACAAGTTTAGTGAGTGTGTACAACGTGTAAACGTGTGTGATTCATGTGAGGATGTGGGAATGTAAACAGTGGTTAGTACAGTGTGTGATGGGCAGATCTGTAGCTCTGATAGAGTTTCTGTGTTTATATAACATACATATAATTGCTTTATGGATAAATAAACAAGCTTTTACGAGAATGGCTTTTCCAGACTTCTGCAATTAGAGCGAATTACATATCTAAGACATATTAGTGAAATTCTGCGTGTGGCTGTCTCCACATATCAAATAAAGTCTCTGCTCTCAGTACCCCTGCAGATGCTCTGGAGTGCACTAGAAACTAGTTACAAACTTCCCCCTGAAGTTCATGAAATGAGCCCTTCTCTGCTCCCTCTGGGTCCAGTCATCCTCCAGCTGAAAATCAAACTGCAGGACAAAAGCCGTACAGTTCCTGTGGAGCTGCGGACAAGGATGCAACCAACGAAGCTACGGAGAGTGCTGGTGGCACGCCAGGTACCCGGGGAGGCTTGGAGTGCCTGAACCATGCACTGAAATCCAGGGCTGCCGAGATGCTGGGAGGAGGCTGGAGTGGGAGGAGCATCTCAGTTTGGGCAGAACGAGGAGAAAAATGCATAAGAGAGGATGTAACTTCATTGGGCAGGGAATAGAATTTTCACTTAGGTGTCTGGGAAGACAAAGGGAGAAGGGTGGGGTTTTCTGATGTTTGGAATGAAGTTGTAAAATCCTTTTATTAGAATTTTATTTTGGATTCCCCTCTTCATGCTTTACAAATACTCTTTGACTGACTGTTTCTTTGTTCAGTGTGCTGCACAAAGCAGTCTCACCTTCTGTGAGAGAGTAACTGGAAAAGAAAGTTGTCCTTCATGTCTGAAGTCCTTCAATTTCCCTCTGATCAGATGGCAAGGAACAAACCAGCTCATGGAGGTGGAAAGCAGCAGCCAGTCAGTGCTGGGAGCTCCCAACAGTCAGGTGAGACCCGTGAATAGTCACTGACCTGTGTTCCAGACCTGTGTGTAAATTCTTAAATTCTAGTTTGATAACAGTGTTTAGTTACTCAACATGCAAATCAGGCTGTTCCATTCGTGGTGACTTACCTCACTGTCAAATATGTGTCAGTAACCATGGCCTTTGCTGGCCTTTGGTGAGCTGGAACAGCCCTAGAGTTAACCACTCTGGAATACTGTGGAGTCCATCATTGAAGGGATATTTGGTCCTACTATTAAGAGTCACATGTGTTACTTCTCCTGTTAAGAGAGCTTCAGAATGACCCCTGAACTTGGGTTTGTTTTATTTCAGCACTATACCTGGAACTTGAGGTTACTGTAGTTAAGTAAATTTTAAACATTTACGTTTGGATGACATTTATTGGTTAAATATGAGAGAGCAAACAAGAAGCTGGACTGTTTAACTGTGAGGGAGGTGTGGGAAAGGCTTGGTGGAGCTTACAGATTTTGGTAAACTTTATGTGAAATCCACACGTTCACCATTCACATTCCAGCTTTCCCTGCCTCTGATCTTTCACCAACATCAGGTTTCTGTAAATACTTAAACAACAATTATATGCTGTGCTATGGCAATACTGGAGCTCTCACACTGGTACTGGGTTATAGATTTGTTTTGCACCACTGTCAGCCCTTGGGGTGTGCACAAGGAGAAGTTGTGGGAGCAGCAGGGGAAGCCGTTCCTGTGCGTGAGCTGGGCGAGCTCAGCTTTTGCTGGCTGATGCTTCCACCTGCTGGAGACCTTGGGTCGCACAGTGTTTGCTCCATGCTGGACTCAGAGGGGCAAAATCCTCTTAATTAGCCCCGCAGAGATTTAGTGAGCATTAATTACTGTGGCAGAAGCAGTTCCTCTGTGCTATTAGGTAGCTAACACAAAATGCTTTCATGTGCTCTGTAGCTTTACATTTGAGAGATGCAACTCTGCCTACCTGGAATCAACACTTATCTTCTGTTCTAAAATATAGTATCTGACACAGTAGTAATAAAAACGAAAGTACAGATTCTACAAACGGCTTCCTAGTGGGCTGCTCTGTGACTTGTGACTCACACTAGTGCTCTCAGTAAGAGACTGTGGAGATTGCAGAGCTGCCCCTTCACCCTTCCTGCCCGAACAGGATGGGGGCAGATATCCACTGGGACAGGGTGTATTTTAGTGCTGGCACTAGAAAGGTCACTCAGTATTCCTGGCACTGCCAGGGTCCATCAGGATCTGTGCTCCAGGAGCATATTTTTGAGTTTTGAAATCAACTTGTTTGCAGTAAACTTGAGAATTGTGGAACAAACCTGTGTCTAGAGACATGTACCTATAGCCCAGCTAACAGTGCTTCCAGCCTACCTCCCTCTCCTTAATGAGTGGTTTTCTCATTTCCTGCAAATTCATTCAATTGTTGAAAGGACAAAAATGGTTGCTCTGTCCTTGTATTACTTTTTATTCTTATTAGGTTTTGTAGGAAAAGCGTAGAAATAAAAATCCCCACCCAAACCATAAAATTTACAGGGAATAAATAGGGTTTGTTCTGTGCTACTGTTATCTATGACAGTGTTGTTAAAAGTAATATCAGAGCACCTTTGGACTTGATCCAGTGGCATTATAAATAAAATGTGCTTATAGCAGATATAAATTTTAAATTTAAACATAAATTATGAATTACATATAAAAATTATAAACTTGTGTGTAAGACAAGATGTACTAAAAGAATAATTTCAGAGGAATTCCTACAAACAATGTGAATTTTTTTATATAGTATAATCCTATATGAAGACAACACACTGAGCTGTAGTTATTTATTTTTATTTAGATACATGAATACAATCAAGAATAAAGAGGACATAAAGTCAGAGCACCTTGCCCCTGCCTACCTGCAATCTGTGCAATTCTGTGCCCTTTGGGATCATTATTCTCTGTGATAAGTGTCTTTTGTAGTGCAGGGGAAGCCTGCCATCGCCTTCAAAAGCCAGCCCCGAGCACAGCGGCTCCAGCTCCTGGAAATCCCCAGGCTCAGCAGGGTGGGTGTTGTTTGGGTGTTGGACTCCATGTGCAGGAACCACCCCAAGTGCCCTTTGCTTTAAGGCAGGGAGTAGGAATGATGTCCAAACACCAACAGCGGTGGATTTTAGGGGCTTCATGTTTTTAAAATGATGAGAGTGGTAGGAAGTACAGAGTTTAGATTTGCATTTGTTGTTCTTTTACTGCCAAGGAAAAATAGTTCAGGGTGTCTTCCATTGATGGCACTTCATGTTTTGTCAGTAAATTGATCCCACATGTGGGTGGTTATGTGAATTTTTTTGAAAATAAACAGCTCAGTACTTCTAGGCAGCATATATTGTGCTCTGGGTGTTGAGAATGTAGGAAACAGAACTGTGACTGTAGGAACACAACAGCCTAAGCCCCAAATCCATAGTTGGAGTGGACAGGTAACTCATGTTCACTTAGCAGCCTTCAGCAGCTCTCCTTGGGTAGGATTACTTGAGCTGGATGTGCAGTTTAAGAACTCATATAGAGCCCAGAGGAAAAACCTTGAGCAGTTATCTTTGTCCTTGTGTTGTTACTTCATTTGCAGGAGCAGCACGATCTGAAGCTGCCATTGGTAGTAGTTTAATAAAGAGGATTTTTTTGGAGTTTAAAAAAAACCCAGGCCATCAGTCCATCATGTTATATAGGCAAATGAAGGCACAAGAGGTGCTTTTGCCTGAATGCCTCTGCAGGAGCACATTCCACTGCTGATGTGGGTGCTTTCATCCCCAGAGGGTTTTGGCCCTCAGTATCTTTATGGCCCAGGTGCCTGAGCAGGCTGGAACTCACACCTGCACACCTGTGCATGGGGGCTTTCATTTCTTTTTACTGCCTTTAAGCTGACATGAAGCTGCTCACTGCCCTTGTAAATGGACCTGCTCTTGCTGCTTCAAAGTGTTTTCTCAGAAAGTTGTTAATAATGTAGTAATTAGCCAATTGACAATTTTTAATTTTCATTAGGTATCTGCTCAAGGTGGCCTTAAATGCCTCGTGTGTGATGTCATAACTTTGGACAGTGCCATATCCCAGGGAAATTACATTTTCTTATGGCCTTCGCTTAGGATTGTAAACACAGAGGTGTTGGGGTATTGTGTTGAGAGATGTGATTCAAATCATAAATTGGCATAACATTTCAGAGCCAGTTTCCTAGCAGGTGAAGAGCATGAATGCAAAATTGTTGCACCACAGTTGTCTGCAATCAGATTCACAGGAGCTGATGACAACGTTTTCACTGGGTAGAGTAATAGGCTAAAAATGTTTTTCCCTGAAAAATGTATTTGTACCACATTAAGCACAGTAATGTTCCTTACCTTTGGAGATAATGTTCTTTATTTTAAAGGAAGAAAAGTGTCTGTGTGTGTACAGGAGGAGAGGAAGGTGAGTATTGATTGGAGCAGTTGAGTCATGGAAATCAATTTACTTGGCAGTTCCTGGACAGTGGCCTTGCAGCTGGTGGTTCGTGACTGCCTCGTACTTTGTGTCATTGATGGGGCAGAGAGCAGTTCTGCTCTGAAGCAGAAAGTTGCTGTGCCTTGAGTGCTTTATTAAACTGGGAATAATGACTTATTTGCAATGGCTGAAGGAAGCAGTGACAGCAGTACTCACTGTGGCTGATGTCCCAGTGTACAAGCTTTATGGAAATTGCCTCCTCCACACTTTTGTGATCATAGAACTGTAGGCTATCCCGAGCTGGAAAGGACCCACAAAGGTCATCAAAGCCAACTCCTGGCCCTGCACAGACACCCTGAAAATCCCAGCGTGTGCCTGAGAGCATTTTCCAAGCATTCCTTGAGCTCTGGCAGGGGTGGTGCAGGCTGATGATGCTCTGTTGGACAGTGTTGGTTTTCAATATCCTGCTGTTACATCTTGTGAAGTAGCAATTTCCTTTTAACATCCTTGGTGTTCGGTGATGCTGGGCTTGGTGCAGTGGAAGGCAGGGAGTCCTGGTGGCACTGGCTGAGCCTGATGTGATGTGAGGAGAGGTAACAAAGGAAGGTTCTGTGCTTACACAAGCTCGCCTGATGTAACACACTTACTGCCTGCTTTTCTTCCTGTGCCACCTGCAGTGGTTCAGTGCACACCTTATCTATGAAGATCACTTCTGTTCAGCCTGATCTGTAGAGATGTCTTTCGTACTAATTGTTCCATTGTATACTTCAGTGCTACTTCCACCTTCTTTCTTCCTCCCTATCAACTAGATCTTGTTTCCAGGTGTTTAATTGTCCTTTCGTTGTGTTCGTTGGTTCAGATGGAACAAGGGAGCCCTCGTTTTCTAAGTTTGGAATTGTTTCTTTCTGAAGGTTCCAATTGTTTTAGATAACCAAACCGAACAGATGAACGCCCAACAACAATGTGAAGAGGTGATTTTCTCTTTCTGGAACATAAATCAAAACCCTAAAGATAAAATGTGGAGGGGCAAGAAAGGATCTGTGGTATCTCCCATGAGGAACATTTCAGGACTGTCAGTGAGCTCTGTTCAGCATCACCCAGAGAACTCTGCAGTTTTATAGCACAAAAAAAATTACTTCATTTTTGTTTTTCACGTCTCTTCCTGTCGTGCCAGTGGATATCTTTAGAACTGCACCGGGGTTTCCCTGTTGTAGATTTTGGAGCACTGAAAATTCCATCTGCTTGCTTTCCATAGAAGCTCTAGAGACAGCACTGGTAGGATAAGCCTGCCTCTCACATCACCATGCAGTAGCTCCTTAGCACCCTTCTGTTCCTGCCCTCCCCCTGACTCCTGAGGAGACTCAGAACCCAGGAGTCTGTCTAAGCTGGCTGTTAAATCAGGCTTAACTTCACCTTAGTTAATGGGGTCTTCCTGTTGTGTGTGTGAAGCTGTCAGGGAAGATGCAGAATGCAGAAGCTACTTCTAACTCTGCAGAGCTCTCTTTCCTAATATTTTTGGTCCTGATGCCAATGGATGTCAGCCACCCTAAAGTGGAAGCACTGCATGGATTACTGTCACTAAGTGTTTTAAGGTGCTTATGGGCCACGTGGTTGTACTCTTTACTACTTGCATCAGCTACTATGTGAGTGACAGTGTAGGAATATAAACAAGTTAATTACCTGGCACTTAGTGTTAGAGCTTCAGTGTTCCACCCTTTTGCCTCTTGCTGTTTTTACGGGGTTAGGAAGATTGGAGCCAGCTGAGATTTATATGGTGTTAATTATGTTACTTGTTTCTATGGATCATACAAAAAAAAAAAAAAGGCCTTTTCAGCATCATTTCCCACCTTAAGTCACTGCTGAAGATCAGTGTTGGCACAAGGTTTGTTTGCTGTTTTTTCCATCTTTATAAGCACAAGTGTAGTTCTCTGGGAGCTGCACAGTTTTGTCGTTCTTCTTTCTTTCCAAGTGTATGCCTTGTTCCCCAGAACCCTTTTATGCCTGTGATGAAGAACCCTTGGTTTTGTGTGGGTGAACAAACAGTGATTGTGTGAAACCCAAACTTAGTGTGAACATCTTCAGGTGAGGTGAACTCTTTGTAGAATGAGGCTTTTCTGGAATCTGTAACACAATCAGAAGGCTCTGGATTGTGTATGATAAAAGTGGAATTGTCTGCCTGCATTCAAGGTGTAAGTCTAGAAGTACTCAGAGTCACTGCCCAATTAGTGAAGTGATTTGTTTCTCAGTATTTTCCAAAGAGTAGCAGCAATGAGTGCTTCTGGTCAGTGCCTGTTCAAGAGGTAACACCCCCATCCTTTTGTGACCAACAGCTTTCATGTCCCATCAGTAAAACTTTCCAGACTTGCCCACAGAGCTTTGCTGTTTGTTGTGAAACAGAGTGGTAGAGGCACCGTCGGGGTCTGTGCTGACTGCAGCCACAGCTGTGCCTGTGCATACTCATCAGAAATCTGGGGTTTCTTCAGTGGAGTCTGTGGAGTTCAGGCTTTCTTTTCTGTGGATGTGGGATACCCTCTTGTGATCTTGAGATTTCCCAAAGCACATTGAAGTTCTGACGTACAGCCTATTTCCTGTAACAAGTTTTTCATAGAAAGGTATGAAATGAAATAGGCAGCTTGTTTTTATTCCAGGATTTCTTCAGGATAAACTACAGTGCAGGCTTATGGGACAGATTTAATTCCTGGAATATCATCCTGCATTTTATCGTTGTAGAATATTTAAGTGGATAACCAGGAAGTTAATGAAATTTACTGATGTAAAATAAGTGAGGATGGTCTTTGTATGAATAAAGACTTAAGCAGGAAAGTGCAGTTGGAGCAATTTTATACGGACTAGGGAAGGCTCTTGCTCTTCTGCCAGTGTGGTCCTGGCTCTGTTGAAGGGTAAGTCCACTCTCCTGAATTCATAATGTTTCAGAAACCTTATCAGGCAGGATCTCTGGCCTGGTCCTGTACACAGCTCATATGCAAACCTTATTAAAAAGCACATGATGTGTTTGTTGCCAAGGAAACATAAGCCATTAAGCCCTAGGAACATAATTCATAAAAACCAAATTTTAGCTATTAACATCTACTTTCTCCATTAGTGCCATGAAACCCACATGAAATAGCCTTGCAGTCTGCAGCTAATGGAAATGGCATAACTGGGGAATGAGAATGGGAAACAAGGGATTGCAGTTCACTGAGCTCTGAGTATGGCCAGAGCAGTAAGGATGCAGGACTGTGTTTGTTTTCTTCTCTTGTGTTGCTAATCCACTGAGCAGCAGTTTAGCCTACTCCTGTTACTGGCTATAATGAATCACATTAAAGGCAAGTCTTTGCCAAGCAGAGAAAGGTCAGGCCGACATTTGACAACAGGTCAGTTTGGAATATGGAAATAGAAATTAGGAGTGGGAAAAGGAAATGCTGAAGTATTTTCTACTGGCTTCAGTTTTGGTATCTTAGTAATTTTAAATTTTACTTCTCTGAATTTAATATGCATAGTCCTTTATAATTAGCAAGTCACAAGGAGTTTAACACAAAATGTGGTTATAGATGGCATTTTTTTAATTTTTTTGTTTAGATCAGTCTCAATCTGCTCTTAAAATCTAGAAGGTGTTTTCTTCCTCTTCATCCTTCTCTCTTTTAGGAATTACACTAGAGCCATTACTTTTTTTCATACCAATACTGCAAAACATCTGGAAACTTCTTGTGAAGAATCCACTGCAGCTACACAGACACTCTGCTAAATTTGACTGTATTTGTATTCTAGAGACTAATTCTAGCAAAAAAGAAGGAGGAGGGAAGTGAATGGGGCTCAGTTTTTGACTGGTCTAAACTGTTAGTTGCCACTTCAGGGCCATGGACAGTTGTGATCTCAAGGCTGACCTGAGTTGTTGTTGATACCCTGCAGTCTCCCATGTTCAGCTTTGGATCCAGGAGCCAAAGGGAAGTCAGCGTCATTCCTGCCCTTTCTTCTCATCCTTCCACTGCTTTCGAGCCATCCTTTCTGTATTAAAGAGCAGCATTACCACTGCTGTCTGAAAGAAGCGCTGGGTTTACTGCAGTGGGGTAAGGCTGATGAAATACTGTGACATGTGGCCTCAGGCTCCAAGTCCTCCATGACAGTTCAGTGCAATAAATCAGTTACAGTCACTTGGGGAAGGCCATTGCCAGCTTTGCTCAGACTTTATTGGGGCACCTCCCCTGCAGCTCCTGAGAGAGGCCTGAGTAAGAACCAGAATGGTGATTAGGAGCTCCCAGACTTTGCCCCCACAGCCCTAATGTGGTTTGAGCTCACATGCAATTTCTGTTCAGATTAGTGTGGCACTGAAGTACACTCTGCTTTCTCCAGGGTTTTGTGGGACTTTGCCTGATAACAGCCTCAAGGATTTGGCAGTGAGTGATTAGTTAAAAATGAGTATATGACACTATTGACTTTTTTAGTGGTGTAATCGTGAGGATGTGCGTCAAAACTCTGATTTGTGAGCCTGTGACAGAACACCTGAGTGCAGAGATGGGCTTGTCAAACAGCCCTTTGCAGCAGGGTGGACTTTGAAGAAAAGGAAACGTGTCAGAGATCTTCAGATAACATAATTTAGTCTGAAATGGGCCTCCAGAGACCACAAAGGGCAGGGCTACCTTTAGTGTTAGATCAGATTGCTCAGGGCCTTGTCCAATCAGATTCTGAAAACCTTTACGAACAGAGATTTCTGTCCTTCTAGCCAACCTCTTTCAGGGCTTAGGCACTTACACTGAATTTTGTCCCTTGTGCATCCACTCAGCTTTCTCCTGCCACAGTCTGTGGCCATTGCTTCTTACCCTTGCACTGTTACCTCAGAACAGTGGCTCTGTCCTCCATGCAACTGCCCTTTAGGTATTTGATGATGACAATTGCTTTCCTCTCCCCAGACCTTTTCTTCTTGAGGCTAAACCCACCCAGTCCCTCAGCTCTCCTCTTGTGCCATGTGGTGCAGCACTTCACTGTATTTCAGTGACCCTTCAGTGTGTTGTCTCCAGTTTATCAATGTCACTTTGGTGATGAAAGGCTTCAAGTGGGACACAGTGTCCAAGTCCCTGCCTGTGCTCTGCTGATGCAGCCCCGTGTGCCCTCAGCCCTGACAGAGGCGCTGCCTTTGCAGGTTAGCACAGTGTGCAAAAGGATGTCCTCAAATGATCTGTGGCCTGATATCCGTGTGTTTTCCTCTGTAAAGGAAGAAATCAGGACAATTGTATAACATGGAAGTTTGTGGAGAAATTTATTCTTTGATAAAGAATAAATTTTCCCAGGTTCAGTGTCAGGGGAAACACTGCGCTACTGTGAGGACACTTGTGCTCCCTGAGTGCCTGGCTCCCGTCCCGTTTCTGATCTCCCACTCAAACACAATAGGGCAGGCTTGTAGCCAAAGGCAGCCTGGAAGTGCCTCACAGCTGCCCTCCAGGCCACTGTGCCTTGGGACGCTGCAGGCAGGGCTGCAGGCAGGCTGCCTTAGCCCAGCACACACCTTGCTGCTCAGGGCACACAAACAGGCAGAAGGGGTGGTGCGACAGCTGGAAAGGTGCTCCCTTCCCCTGAGGGTGAGATGCCACACAGTGCTGGCCCTTTTTCAGATGCTGACAAGTCATGCAAATCAATCCTGAAGGGCTTCATTCGTCGGTCAACACAGTGTCTTGGTCCAAAGTACAGGATTGTTCTGCAAATGCACTGAAACTGCCACTTTCTGGAGTTGGAGTGGGGTTTTGGATTCCAGGCTTCTGGAATGGGAGAGACAACGTTTCTGTTATTGGCGAGGACCCCAATGCTTATCTGGCAAAGCAGCAACCAGGATGGAGCAGGCACTGAGCAGTGAGAAGGGAAGCCTTGAAACCTGGGCCTGCCATTGCTCTATTCTCAAGCAGTCTGGGACTTAACACCTGCCACAGCAATCTGGGAGGTGACAGCAGCCATGTGGAAATGTCTTGGCCTGTTGTTATGGATGCACAGGTATTAGTAGCAGGTTCCTTTGTGTAGCTGTAGGGAGTTGCTTTGTTGCTGTTACCTCTGACAATGAAGGTTGTCCCTTCCTGTCCCTAACATGCTGGACAAGTCTATCCTGATGGATGTTATTTAACAGTGATTTGCTCCTAAGGGTCACCTCGGTTCTGAGTGATCTGAGGGCCCCTGTGTTGGATTCACTGAAGCATCTAATTACGATGAAAAGTATTACATGGCAAAAGGAGTCTCCTTTCTATTATTGCCAGTTGTCTAGACTCTTCAGAAACCATTAACAAGTCGTAAAATAATAACCACTCTAAATCACTTTGGTGTCCTGTGATTGTATAAGAACGATTACTATTCTCTGCCCCTTGTGATCTCCTTGGAGAAAGTACAATTTAAATACTATTTCAGTCAAGTGAGGTCACTTCTAATGAATGAACATGTAAAAATAGCTTTTTATGTGTTTCCTAGTTTGGAGACTCAGCTTTCTTGTAGAAACTCCTGTCACTGATATGTAGGAAGTCTCTTAGAACTTCTCAAAGTGTCAATATAGTGTAAAAATGAATGTTTCAGGAGGTAGAAAGAATTCCAACAAACCCAGTTTTCCAGCAAACATACGTGCTATTTCTCTAACAACTGAAAGGATCTAATTGGTGTAGCCATCGATTTTTTTTCTTAAATAAATGTGTAGTTTGCTTGCTCTCTAAAGTATTCAGATCAAATTTTATCTGCAAGCACAAATGGAAGCTCAAACTCTTAACTGTCCCTCTGGGCTACACCTGGAGTGTTCTGGAATGTGAATCTCCCATTCTATCTGTGATCTTTGCATGATGTTCCTAAAGCATTTGCTCTTCTTTTGCATGAGCTTAAAGGAGGATCACAGACATTTGAGGAGTTAGAAGAGATTTTTGTTATTCTGGGACTAATCTCTGGGAATAGATTGTGGGTTTGTATTGCAGTGTTGTGTATTCCCTGTGTCTGGAGAGGTGGAAGCTGCATTCTTACCTGGGGCGACTTCAGTACTCGCCCTGATCTACACAGCTAAGTCTTCCCGTCCTCAACAGTTTCCACTAAGGAATGTCCTGATGATGTGAAACTTCTTAACTGATGCTGAAAAATGTTCCAAATTTTACACACCCTTCTTAAACACAGTGTACTGCACTGTGCAACTGCAGCTGAATCACAGCAGTCCCACACCTGCAGGATTGTGAAAGTGCAGGCAGTGCAGAGCTCAGCCTTCTCTCTGTAAGCAGGTCCAGAGAACCTGTCATCAGGCTTGTCTTCTTGCCCAGTTACCACCCCCTTCACATTCACAGTCTGTAGCATTTACTAGGCTGCCAAAAGCTTTTTTCTGTTCTCCTTGTTCCTGATAGATTGGCACATAAGGATTTTACTGTGTTAGTGTGTGTGTGAAAAGCACAGGAATTATTACTGCGGGTTGGATGTAGTTCTGATCTGTTCCACGTATCCATTACAGACCCTGCTGGACCCTGAGCCTCCTGGCACTTCCAAGCCCACAGAAACTTGTCCTTTCAGCAGAACTAGTTGAAAAATAGGTGAAGTTGGTATGTCCTGCTGCTAAAAGCATTATTTGGCTCTTAGTGATTCTCCACCCTTAATTGCTAATAGTGCCCTTCTCTGCCTTTAAAGAAGAAAACTGGAGATGTTGAATCCCCATGGAATCAAGTTGACAACTTTTATGAGGGTTTTTTTTTGAAGGGAAAAGCATTCCAGGGGCTTCTCTCCCCACTTTTCAGTATTGCTATAATTATCCTGTACGTGGCTGTGTCAGTGTTTCCATTTAACACTGTTGAGTTGAATAATTTGCTCTGTGAATGTAAATGTGTATTCTGGATTGCAGCTACACACTGTGCTGTGGATTGGGTGAATGAAAAATATCCCCCTAATGACTGGTTTTGGTACAAACGATAATTTTGTATCAAATCTTGGAGCAAGAGCCTGACTCTACTGAAGAGAAAGAAAAGATACAATGCTGATTTTTTTGGTTGCTGTATGCTAATCGTGGGCTGGCAGGAATGCACCAAACAGCTCCAGGAGGTTTTCTCCCTGAAGAACATTTCTTCTGATGGAGAACATCCATAACGGAGTAGCACTGTGATCCTCTGCTCTCCCTGGTTCTGTAGCGGTTTGGGGAACACCTGCTTTGGGGAATACCTGCCCTTCCAGTCGGGCGGGCTTCCTGGGGCTTTGGAGCTGACAGATAACAGGAAAGATTGGCTTTTGAAGCCAGTGTCTTCCTGAATATTTTCCCTCTTGTGCCCATGGAAGTGGTGCATTCTTAGGCAGCAATCACCGTGTGTGCTGCCATAACCAAGGGGGGGCAGGTGGTGATAACTTTGGGAATGCCGATGGCTCCTGGCCTGCTCCTCTGCTTTAGGCACTGCTTCAAATGGAAAGCACTCCCAGCACAGTCTGAAACGTGATGTCTGAAACATCAGCCACCTGTGGATGGACAGGAGGGGTTTAGCAATGCCAAAACTGGGAGAGCTGATTTGTTTTAACAAGAGCTAAAGACACTTGGAAGAGTTTCCTTCCCATAAGGAGACTTCTGTTTAATTACCAGCTTGCCTGTCTCATTTAGCTCTTACATCATGACATGAGGAAACAAATCTGCCAGTGCCTGTAAAGAACAGGCGGGGTTTTTGATGTGCTGCTGTCAGCAAACACTGCTCAAAACACAGGTGACCGGCCTGTGGCTCAGTCACAGTCCGGGAAACATCCCCACCCACCAAACGCCATCCCCTGTTGGGACACTTGGGGGAACCCCTGGAAATACCTACCCACTGTGTGCACTGCTAAGCACGTGTCCCATGGGCTGAAACAGCCAGGGCTGAGGGGTAACACTGTCAGGCTCGCAGGTCCATGAGCTCTAAATCCCCCTAGATACGTGCAGCTTTCTAGAAAATTAACAAACAATTAAAATCTATCCATTGTGCTGATTGTGGGGGAGGTACCTCTGCACAGGTGTGTCTAGTAATTTATTCATATTTTTTGGTTTCAGATAGGATTAATATGTGTGTTACACTCTTCCTGTTCATTATTTCCATCTCTCTCATTCTTTTTCCCAACTGTAATCCGTGTATGACCTTTCTGGTTGTTGGCTGGGGTTTTTGTGTGTTTGTTAGCTTTTCCTTCCCCCTAGGAGGGCAATTCCTTTCACTTTGATCTGACCAGAGATTCCTGTTTCTGATCAATTTATTGCTCCAATAGCAAAGAGCATTTGTGCCAAATGGGAATCTGATCTCTTTCAGCCCAGATTCCTTAAAGAACGTTTCCCCAGGGTTCTCTCCACAATGTTTTCTGTTTTCTCTCATTTTCAAGAAGCTTCATATTGTATTTTTTACAGTATTCAGATCTTGTCCTCATTTAATTTTCCAGTCAAACACTGTACAAACAAGAGGCTTAACTGAAGAGCCCCTGGGACCCTGTAGAGCAAATTGGACATTTTTATTAGGCTATTACATTAGGAGATTATGATCTTTTCCCTCCTCCACTTAGGTTTCTTTAATCAAATTAACCTGTCAGATACAATAAATAATAATAATATATTTGTTGCTGTTTACTGCTGTAGGGCAATGAAAACATCCACACAGGCTAAGGCTATCCCTTGTTCCAGAGGGATTGCACTGACTTTGAGGCAATAGAATATGAGCAACTGAGATTTTCATTGGATTATCTGAAAAACTGGAGAATTTTTTCAGTGGAAGGGGCATCAGCAGCTCGTCTGCTGTTCATCTCTCTCCTGCATTTTATGCAGTGGAGAAGCTGTTTCCCCTGAGGCATTTCTGAAACAGGAGTGGCAAAATACTTGTGAGAGTTGTGATCATGATTATGCAGCCCCTCTGCATAGCTCCTTCCATTGTTTGATGGGTCCCATCAGTACCCATCTCTAAAAGATATTTGCCTGGACACATTG
Source organism: Anabacerthia variegaticeps (assembly GCA_035583185.1). Classification (NCBI taxonomy): domain Eukaryota; kingdom Metazoa; phylum Chordata; class Aves; order Passeriformes; family Furnariidae; genus Anabacerthia; species Anabacerthia variegaticeps. The sequence continues at coordinate 15,458,768 of JAWWEW010000078.1, read as the reverse complement.
TTGGAGGGGAAAGGTAGGAAACTCCCAAACTTGCTTTTAGACCAAGCCCCTAACACAGACAAAACATGATGGATTAGATCATAGGGATAATAAATAATGGCTGTTATTTAGCCTATTATTTATGAGCTAATAATCATAGTGCTGTTTTAATGAGAATGCTACTCAATCAAGGAGTTGCTTGTGGGGAACATCTGCCCCACTGTCAGGTGGCTAAACCTGGTGACAGTCTGTATTGGTTCTGGGGAGTAACTTTTATTCTGCTATTCAGCTCTCGTAGTCCCAATGGAAATTTCAAACCCATCTCTTGCCATCAGTTCTCCCCTATTAATCTCCTGAATTTTAAGGATTGATAAAACATTAATAAAGCAACAGTAAATTAAATTATTTACTGTCTTGGCCTATCCTGTATGAAGAATACAGTCCTGAGACTGTTGTTTTTATAACTCTGGCAATGCTGAGATACTGCAGGGCTGAGTGTTTTTAGTGATCACACAGAAAATTTAATCACTTGCTGAAAAAGTGAATAAATTTCCTTGTTTCACTTCTGTTGGTCTACCTGCATATAGACCTTTTTATATGTCCTCTGATACCTCTCCTCTGTAGAGATACTAATCAGAAAATTAGTCCTGAAAGTGTTCATTTTTGTTATCTCTTTTGTCTCTTGATAAATATGTGGTTTTGTTCATGTTTCTTAATCTGATCCTCTTAGTGAATAAGAATAGAATGACCTTGCTTTCTATCTGATAACCTTTTAGGAAGGCACCTGTTTTTCTACTGATTTTTTTTCTTCTACCCACATCATACGTACTGGACTTTGGATCTTTTTTCCTCTTTAGTTCCTCTTCAGTTGAGTCCGTGTTCTAGTTTCCCACATTTTTGTCTTCCTTCTGTGACTAATTCTTCTAATTAGACCCAAGTTTTGCTCATTTAATCAAAATTGCAGAAAGATAAAAAGGACTTGTGGCATCAAACAAAAGGTGCTAAACAGTCCTCTTGTCTCTACTGTTACTGCTACCCTCTATTATTAGAACCATTTTAGGAAAACTGTGCTGAGAGCCTTTGAATTTACATTTTGTCCACTTGCAAATATGAGCCTTTTTTCCAAGTTCATACCAGATGGCTAAGAAACCATCAAGGGAGGGTAGAGAATTCATTAACACAGTATATGACCTTCTGCAGGAAAAAGAACTGCAGATTTCTGTCTGGTTTTGTCCTTTATTAATTGTACAAAGGATACTGTATAAATTAGCATTTCTGAAGAGCATCCCGAGAAGGAATCTGCTTGCTTTATGGAGAAATTTGGAGGAATGCCAGAGAAGCGATGAGAGCAGTTCCTCAGTGGGAGGTACTCTGCATGCTGATGCATCTTTCTCTTTGTTTGGAGTTTGTTTGTTTTACTCTCGGCTTTATCGTTTGCCCTCCTCAGGAGGAAGACTTACACACAATTTTGTCAGAGAGCAGGCTAAGTGGCAGTAATTCTCAGATTTGCTGGGCTGCAGTTCCGTTTTCTGGTGACAGCAGAGCAATTGCAGGTTCTGCACAGCTCCTGTGCCTGCCCTGTGCCCCGTCAGACAGCGGGGCCATCTCATCATCAGCCCCTCAGTTACCCTGTTGGGAATGCACAGCCAGGACATTACTATTATTGTCTGGTCTCACCACGGTCTGGGGTGGGATTCTGAACCAGTTCCTCACTGGACTGTAGCTGTCTGTGCTCTGGTCCCTTCCCTGTTTTGTCTGTTTGGGTATGAACAGTTGTGTTCATGATAAGCTCAATGTCACCAGGCCTGACCCAGAGGGGAGTGATTGTTCCAGATGTGGATTGGAGTCACTGTGTTATGTTACTGAAGCCAATGGGTTTTTTCACTCCCACTAAAATCTCTCTTCTTCAAAGAATTGGCCTGGCTCACAGGGAAGAGGAGAGACATTTCCTCAGTATATCACATTATCTGTCAATTTGTCCAGTACTGGAACCCTAAACCTGCATGAACAGAGCCCTGAGGCTGCTGAGAGCACCCCCTGAACCACATTGGTGGCTGAGTGTGAGAAAGAGAGGTGTCGTTGTGTCCATGCCATGTTCACTCATCACATCAGGAGGTTTACTCATGCTTATCTTTGAAAGCTTTAACACAAAGGAAGATTCACCCCTTTTCAAATCTGAACATTTGCCTGACCTTTTGGAGACCTTTTCTATGCCCTGAATCTGCGCAGTGAATCACTGGGTACACCCGCAGCCTCTGAGTACAATACTTCCAGGTTTCTCTCAGGATGTGGAGATGAGATGTTCAGAGCTCTGACAGAGCCACCTCCCCTTCTGACAGTCTTGTAGATGGTGCTTGGCTTGTGTTTGTGGCCTCCAGAAATAAAGCACCATTAAATTTGTTTCCACTGTACAGAAGGAGTGGAATGGTGAGATTATTATTTTTTAGACATTGATTCTCCATAGCTGTTTCAAACCTTGGAATGCTGTTGGTGTGGTCCCAGCAGGAGCTGAGGACAGGAGGCTGTGGTGTGTCTCATCCTCTGAGCTCTCTTTTGCAGAGGCCTGGCTGAGAACACAAGGCACCTTAGAGCAGATCAGTTCCTGACTAATGTTTGCTTTGCTTTGCCTCTGCAGACACAGAAACAGAATCCATGAAAACCAAACTTTTTGTTACGTGCAAGGACTCATAGGGATCTACGTCAGTCTCTGAAGAAGTGCCACCTCCAGCCTATCTTAGGCAAACTGTTTCCTCGTAATTAAGGTTAGTAAATAAGTCTTTTATTTTCCACTGAAATACACAGCAGAGAAGGTCGCAGCTAATGGGAATTTTGGATGCTCAGCAGCTTCCAGGGTTAATTTTTTCTCTGTTGGGATTTAAAGCTAACATTTCACAGTCCTGTAGGACAAACTGAAGAATGTGTTTTGGGGGAGATGCCTCAACTGTCAGAGGATAGCAGTGTTTTATAAGAGTAGAGGTGCTCAAACAATGGATTTAAATTTTATTCTTCTAAGTAATCACTTAGAAGCTGTATTGTAGCTTCTTTACTGCCTTTATTAGTCATGATTACCAAAGGGTAGTTTACCCAGGAAAAAATCGTTGCCAACAAACAGTGCCAGACCTCAATTTTATCTCCTGAGGAAACAACACCTGCAAGATCAGCCAGACCTGCTGTGCTTCCCATGTCCTGGACTGCCTGTTCTGCTCAGTGTAACTTCAGGGTCATGCTTTGCTCCCAAAAGGCAGCCTAAGCAGCTGTAAATGAATAATGATTCCCTAGGATCAAGCAGAGAATAGGACTCCCAGGTATCCTCAGAGCCCAGAAATCTGCCTAGCACCTATATCTATTGTTTGAAATATCTTGGATTTCTCTGACCTCTTCTAGCTTGGAGGACCCTGGGCATCATTTGGGGAAGCTTCCTTACTCAAAGCTGAGAGGCTCTGTCTGTAATCAGTGTGTTCCCCATCTCTGGGACCGGGTGTTGTGCTTAGCTCAATTCTGAAGTCAGAGGAACAAATAAAGGGAGAGCAGACCCAAGCTCTGATGAACTTTGAACTTATTCAAATGTGAAGCTGATTAGCTACAACAGAGAACCAACACCGTGGTCTAAACAGCACAGAATTCAGCCCGGGAAGCTCCCAGGTCCAGGCTGGTGTTGCCAAGCATCTTTACCTGTGTCCATGGGAGCGACGTGAGCACATTCAAGTTTTCTCCTTCCCAGGAACACAGGGCGGTTTGCCCGTTGAGTAACACTGCTGAGCTGAGAGGTGACAAGAGGCTGTCCCACATCCTGGACCCCTGGGTTTTCCCCAGGTGTCAGGTCACTCCTCACACATAATTGCTTGCCATCATCATCTAAAAGAGCTGCATCTTCCATGACTAGATTTACAGGTACAACCACTTAAAAAAAAAAAAGAAGTCTTCACCCACAGTGAGGTAAATACACAGGTTTATTGCAGCCAAGCCACTCCTTCCCGTGTCATTCCTTCTCAGACATCTGCTCGGGGATGTTAAAACCCCAAGCACCTTTGGCAGGAGCACTGAACTCTGAAATCTGCAGCACCTGTAACAGGAGCACCACTTGGGAAGGGGTTGTTGTCCAAGGAAGAGCAGCAGCTTCAACTTGTGTCCCATGGGAGACAAGTGAATCTGAAGTTATATATTATATAAGACGCAGGGGATGACAGCAGTTTATCATTAACCTGAACTCTGCAAGAAGCACAAAAGGAGAGTAAAAGAAGAAAGGCAGAGAAGCAGCCAGGATGGAATCCACCATCAAGATCAACAATGCTGCAGACATCTCTGTTATTGTCATCTATTTTTTGCTAGTTCTGGCAGTGGGACTATGGGTACGTTGGGATTTTATTTTATTTGGGTTTACTTAATGAGCAGAGCGGGGGGAAAATGGCTCAGTAAATGAAAATGTGTAATTGTATAAAGATTTTGGTGCTTAATTGAGATAGTTATCCAGTGCATGGTGGGCAAATGTGGGTCTTTATTTGCTGTAGAGGGCCTGGTACCCAGGGAGGCATCGCTTTAGGTGGATGAATGGGACTAGTGGGAAAGGTGGAGTAATGAGGTTTGTGTGGGACAGAGCTGAGCAATGGGATGAGTAAAGATGAGGCCAGCCAGGGTCCCTGGGAGGGACAGGCTGGAGGGGAGAGGTGGGATTGGGCACCACGGAGCACTGGGACTGCAGGGAGAGCTGGTGCTCTGAGGGGATGCAATAGTGAGGAGGGAGAGTGGCAGGGGAGGGAAGGGCAGTGAGGTGGTGGGACAGTAACCGTGTGCCTGTCACACACCAGGGATGGCAAAGGAAGGTTTAGGTGCCATTTGAGGGCAGCACTGCCGTGGCTGTTTCTTGCCATCAGGTCCTTGGCTCCAGGGTGCAGTGCCCTTGGAACTGCGAGGCAGGAAGAGTTTCGGGGTGGGAAGTGCTGGCAGTGCCTTTCGGCTCCTCATGATCACTGCGGTGCCTCCTGCCCTCAGCTGGCAGTGCCTGCTCCCACACAAAGCCCAGGGCTGGCACAGCCAGGGGACAAAGGCAGGGCCCACCCCACTGGTGTGACCTCAGAGCTGAAGGTTTTGGAGAGAATGGGTCAGGACTCTGAGCTACAAAGACATGAACAGTGGAATGTCACTGAATTCCACTTTCCTTGGGGCAAACTCTCCCAGTCACCTGAACACCTGACCATTAACAAGTGGAGAGGAGGCATTGCCCCTGGGGAATCCTCTGCTTTCCAGGGGAATCCCAGGAGCATTTCACAGTGCAGAGAAGGCAGCTGCAGAACGAATCTCCCTTTCTAGTAGCATGGCAATGTGTTGAAGAGCACCAAAAATTTAGGGTCTACACAAAATGGACACAGCCTTTTCTTTGCCTCTTCACTGTGCTAGTAGAGGCCAAAAACATAGCAAAGCATCTGAAGCCCCAGTTCAGCAGAACACCTGGATGTCTGGCAGGAGGCAGCTGGGTCTTTGCCATGAAATCTGCCTGTTGCTGTAGTTGAACTTTATTTTAAAGGTCTGTGACAATAAAGGGCTGGTCTGTGGCTTCTCAGACCAATGTGTGCTGAATTAATTCCTGGAACATTCTTTCCACAATGTCCTCTTTGTTGGGCAAATGCTTATTCAGTTGCTTTGTGTAATGAAATGTCACTCTATCATATTTAATTCCTTCCTTCTGCATCAGAAGAAACGGTCTGGCTAATTTTCCTAAGTCTTCTCTAGTCACCTGTTCAAAGTCCATCCATCACAGGAGACAATGGGAATCCAGTAAATAATGGCTTAGGGTCATTAACAAAAATGGGAGGAAGCTTCTTCTAAGGCCCATCCCTTGCCAAATACAAAATGAATTTCTGAAAAGGAAATTCTAGCTGGCTTCCTCTTTTGGAACTTCAGAGAGAAGCAGGCACAATGCTGATATCACAACAAGAAAACAGGTGTTTGTAGGGGCTGGATAGTATTGACTTAAAAAAGCTGCAGAGTTTCTGTTAATAAACTTGCACCTTACAGTCTTTTTTGATGCCTGAAATCAAAGGTGTTTCACCTCAATTAAAAGTTCACATGAGCTCTTATTTAAGCGAAAAAATCTTTTTGTTAAATCTAATTATATTTTAATGTTTCCCACTTAAATGGAAGGCAAAGCAGTGAAGCTTGACTCGTTCATGTAGTCCCAGATAGGAGGATCATTGTTCAGTTGTACTATTTTCTTCATCACTCCTTCCTTTGTTTCCAGGCCATGTACTCAACAAACCGAGGCACAGTCGGGGGGTTTTTCCTGGCTGGACGGAGCATGGTTTGGTGGCCGGTGAGTGCTGCACGTTGGACTATAAGACTATATATAGCTCACTCTTATCTCTAAGGGATCTCTAGCCCTTAGATATGAAGTGTCTCTACAGTACTGTCAAGGCTGTGGTGGCTTTGTGAATAGTCAAATCCCACTCTCTCTCTAGCCATGGGGACACAGGGCAAACTGCACACCAAAGCCACAGGACAGGCAGGGAAAAGTGTTGGGGAAAGTTGCTCTGAGCTTGTCTTGATGATGTGACCAGTTTGTTTGAACGCTGACACCTTGGGAATGGCAGTGCAGACAAATCCAGTTCTTTGCCTTTCAGCCCACTTTAAAACTTTATAATGTTTTTGAATTTAATACTTTCATTGCACTCATAGAAGATGGCTCATTTTGAGGTTATCACAGAGAGGAATTAGTATACTGAAATTTTCCCTTTTATTGCTCTATTATTTCCACTTTTGGTAACAAGTTCTGTTCTGTACAAGGAGAAAATCCTGGAAACGTTCTGATACGTTATGGGTAAAACCTAGTTTAAATTCATTTAAAGATTTTCTGTGATTTACACGGTTTGTGTCTTGTGGATCTGTATTATTGTCCAAGATGGAGGAGTCACAGACACAAAACATTCCTACTCATCCATCAGGCCTCTGGCAGAAACTTTATTAGAAACAATTATCTATTTCTTCCAGACCATACATTCTCTGTAATGTCACTCATTAGAAAAGCAGAAAACTTAGACAGAAGTGCATTTTCTGTGTTACTGATGTTGTACTTCCTTCCATTTGCTGGAATGGAATCCCACAACATTCCTGCTCTTGCATTCAGTCTTAATAAATATTTTTGCACTTCATTAAGGCTGTGAGTCAAGACTCCACTCACATTGACTCACTTACAGGACCTGAACAGTGAGAGTAGATATTTGTTGACTAAAAATTTAGGAATTTTCTCAAAGCTGCAGAAATACCTACACACCTTTCAGTCTGTGCTTCAGAGAGCTGCTCTCTGCCTTTAGAAGGCATTGCAAATGCCTCTTCAGGGACATGAAAGGATTAAAGACCAGTGACAGTAAAAGGTGTCCTCATTTGGTGTAGTAGGTCTAAGGAAATTCAGGTCATATTGGAAGATTGAGGAAAGAGAAAGTTTCCAAATTATTTTAAGATAAAACCCGTAATTCTAGGAGAAGAGAGAAAAAACAGATTACTTTGCTTAACTGTCACACTTCAGTCAGTGGGCTGGTTTGAACCTTGTGCAATCCTGTCTGCCTGTCAGGGGGAATATGCATATCCTTTTGTGCAGATGGAAATGAGGGTGGAAGCAGCAAGGCAGGAAAGACTCACCACAGAAAACTTGTGTGTTGCTGCAGTGGCACTGAGAGCTCCTGAGGATTCCCCCGGGGCCAGGGGAGATTATCTAACACAGCCCTCTGCCAACACAAACCCAGCAGAGCCAGCAGGCCCCCTCCTGCACAGGGGAGCTAACAAGGATCACCCCACAGTGCAGTGCTTCCTGCTGGATCATCTCCCTCTCCTTCCCAGACTCTGTGGGCTCAGCATGGACAGAGTGCTCCTCTCCAGTGTGCTCCTAGACCTCCTCTTCGATCCCTCGCTTTGGAATGCCAGCAGTGTGTGCCATAAAAATAAACCCTTCCTGCTATTCTTCCTGATATCACTCAAAATAAACAAACAGCAAGCACTCCAAAACCTCAAACTAAATACCATGTCAGCAACACCACCGTGGAAAGTTTGCCTTGGATAAAAAGAGATTCCAAAACACCAATTCCCACAGCTTAGCAAGCAGCTGGGATGTCCATCACCCAGTGCAAACTGGGCTGAAAGGACAGGGAAAGCACTGCAAGTGTAGACAGTTCAGACTGAGATGTGATCCCGGGTCTGCCACAGCCAAAGCCAGGTGTGATGCTTTATTTTGTGCTTCGACTTCTCATTTGTGCCTGCCCTAAGTAATTCCCCACAGCCCTGGCACATTTCACAGCCAGGCTGGGGGCAGCTGCTTTGCAAATGGGCTCTTGTTTGTGGGATTGCTCCCCTGCCATTTCAGGACAGTGACCCTTGCCATGCCATTGCTTTCTGGAACAGAGGAAAATGAAGGAAAAAAAAATCCTTCCAGAAATTTGTTATAAACTTAATTCCTTTCCACTAACTGTATTTTTCAGTGGCTGTGCTCTGCTCTGTGCTCTGCAGGGCACCCACAAGTGACTCTTCTGACCCCACAGGGCCAAGAGGCTCATTAGCAGTGTATTGGGATCTCTTGCTGACAAGCTGGAAAGGGATTCTGCTCTGTTCACTCCAACAATATCATAGCTGTGGTTTAGTAGACTGGAGGAGAGCCTGGACATCAAGGGCTAGAGGTCAATCCCACTTGTAGTATGGATTTTGTGTTTGTCAGTCACTGGCAAATTGTGATTGTGATTCAATTTCTCGAAGTATAAAGTAGGAGCAAGACACTTATCCTGGGCCCAACCTGTCCTGCCCTGGCTCTGGTTGTTCTGCTCTGCAGAGTCCATGCAGGCTGGTCAGTGTTTTGCAGAACCAAGCCCCCAGACAGTGCTTTCTGGCTCTGCTGCTGAGGTGATAGGTCACTTCCCAGTCAGTTCACTGAAACCCCTGCCCTATGCAGTGGGTGAGCCAACTCAGGAGGTAATTAGGGATAAAGTTGTATAATTACATTCTCACAGATTACCAGAAATTTAAATCTGTCATTGGTTAATCATAATGGTATGAAATGCTGTGCCCTTTCTACACTCTTTTTACAGAAACTGAGAGAATTATCTTCAAGAAACTGGTTTTGATCTCTTGGGCTTTGAGGGAAATGGCTTCAGGAAAGCCTCATACGGTTCTTTAAATCTTCATAACCAGCTCTGCTTTTCCCAAAAAGGCCCAGGGAAGCTCAAGGCAAGTGACAGCTTTGTGGCAGTGGGCCTTGCCAACCCAGCTTCAGCTGCCTTTGCCAGGTGAGGGAGGTGGGTTCAGCCAAATACTGCCTGCCATGGTAGGAAATGTCCCTGGAGAACAGTCAGCTCTGCAAGAAGCCACTCTCATTCACAGTCTGTCATGCCCCACTGAGAAAGCCCCAGCATTCTCTTTTGAAGCTTTCCTGCTTTTGCATTTTTCCCCTCAGGTTCTGTAGCTCTGCAGACAGAGCTGTCTGCATGAAATTATGGGTTATATACCTCAGTTCCTGAGGCAGGAATGGTAACAGGGCAAAGAGTATCTGCTGGGCACCTGAAGGCCAGCTCTGGTTAGAAGGATTTACTGGACAGTAGGCAGGAAGGCTGGAGGTCAAGGACATACCACACTTGGACCAGAAATGTAACTCAGCTCGTTTGTTCTCATGTACATGCTGATCTTTGTGGGACAGATAAGAGTTAGGGAAAAAATCCCCAACAGGTTTTTGCTTCATTTCTGCATGGCTTATCTTCCTGGCCATCAGAACTGACCACAGGGATGATTTCTCTGATCTCTGGAGCCAGTTAAGTTTTATATGTTCTCAGGATTTTGCCCACTTGCTGAATCTGACACTACTGAGGGACAAGGAATAACAACTCTGTTGTGAATAAAATGTTTATTTCCTTTTCTTAGGTAAAGTAGAAGGAGAAATTAACTTATTTTGTCCCAGTTCCATGCAAAAAAATAGTGTGTAATCAATAGTTCTCAGGGTAAAAGGGATAATAAACCAAAGCTCTGGTAGAAAAGGAAAAGTTCAGTGAAAAGGATTTCTACAGAATCCATCAGAGTTTTCCAGCTGGTCAGGAGGTGTTCCTGTCTCACAGGACAAAGGTGGGATGGTATCAGATCAGCCTGGTTGTGCCTGTGCTCTTCCAAGAGCCGTGGGGCTTGTTGGAGCACAGGGACCCTTTTGGTGTGTATTGTGTGTCCATCCCTGTGGCTCAGGGAGCTGGGAAGTGCATTACTGGGGTTAGTTGGGCAACAATGCAATGCAGAGAATTTGCAGATCAGTTGGGAAAGCAGAATAAACCCCTGCACTTCCTTCTTTGGGTCTCAGAGCTTTGGAAGTGTGGCAGGGCTCTTTCATTGTGGCGTTGTACTGATTTTTCCAGAGTGGCTGAGGGTGATCCCAAAAACTCAGGTGGGAAAAATTATGTTTTTGTATCAGACTGAAGTCCCATGTTGTGAGTAAAAGAAAAGCATGGACAGTGTCAAGGAGTAGTTCTCAATCCAGGCGATGAGCAATGTGTCAGGGAAGAGGGATTTGAGAAGCAGCTTCTGCAGGTGACCCGGAAGGGCTCCTGGTGATGGGGGGGCCCTGCTGTTCCCTGTAATGGGCTACAGGGATCAGTGGGAAAAGGGCTGGATACCTTCCCCCAGGGGGGCAGAGGAGATGGACTGGCAGGTGCTGGAGGGAGAGACTCCTCGGGCTGGGAATGCTGCCCGCTGTCAGTGCAGCCATTGGTGGCTGGCACGGAACATCCCCCGGCTGGGAGCAGCAACCGCCGGGATGTCGCTGCATCCCCCAGTTAATGAGAAGAGCAAGGGGAAACAGTTAATGAGTAACACGCCAAAGCACAGGGATCATCATCTGCTTCAGGGTGCTGGTACTTCTCCTGAACAGAGTGCTCTTGTTAAAAACCCGACCTCTTAATATATTTTAAAAGAGTTAATGTTCCACCTTTGTCCTCTTTCCCTCTTAGCAGCTCTTGTTTTTTTCAAGCAACTTTCTTCTGTCCTCTTCCTCCTAGATCTGTCTTTAAAATCGATCCACTAACACATTCACTGAGAACAGGTCACACTTCCAGTCGCTTGTTTCCTGCTGCCATTCCCCACTTTCAGCCCAGGGTTCTTTAGGTGTACTGCACCATCTACCAATGGCACATCAAGAATTCCAATCATCAGCCTTTCCAGCACAAAAATACCCCAGCAGCAAGTTCTCCAGCAGGACAGCTCTGGCCCAGAGCCCATCTGCCTTCTCCCCTCATCCTTAAAGCATGGCACATGGGAAATGTCTCTGTCCCCTCTGGCATCAGCAGCTCACAGGGTGTGAGGGTGTTTGGCCAACACTCTCTTGCTGTGCCTGTGCTGCAGTTTCAAGGGTAATTGCATATTCCCAGCTCTGAAGCCATGTTCCTCTTTCCGTGGGTACACAACTAAACCCCACTTTTTAAATTGCATCCATTGTTAGGATGTCTTGATCTTAAGAGTTCTGCTGCACTGGATGTTCCCTAATTCAGAGAGGAAAACCTGGGGAGTGAAGGTGGGATCTGCATCCCCATTGCTTTCTCCTTGTGCTGGCCCTAAATATGTTGGTAATTTTGCATTGCTTTCATTTGGGCTCGTATTTTTCTTTCAATACAGTTGTCCTTTGGGCAAAGTTGGGAACGCAGCATCATCAGTGTGTCCTACAGTGTGTGCTGGGGTTTTAGTCACTGAGCCACAGCTTATGACTGTCAGTCCTTAAAGTTCTTCATTAGCTGCCTTTGTTACTCAGAGCTGCCTGCAGTACCTTTTAAGCTTTTGAAACAGGAGCGGGAACACATTAAATAAAATCAGAGATTAATGTGGTTAATGTTTTCTGGTGATTGCATTTCTAGTAACCTAGATTTAGGTTTAATTATTCATCTCCAAGGAAAGCACAGGACAACAGTGCTAATGCTCGATATAAATGGGATTTGTTTCTTCACCATCACTGCTGGGAAAACACTGTTGCTGTCACAAAGGGGTTAGAAGAGACAGAGGTCTCCTGTTTGCCAATATTTGTTGCAACACTTATCATTCCTGTAAAAATATGTCATATGACAAGCTGGTTACAGTTTTGAAGGGCACAATGACTTCTAGAAATGTGTAAAAAAAACCCCAAATCTAGAACCAAGTGAACTCAGAGGCAAATTTCCTGTCACAGCAAAAGAACAGCTTTTCTGCAAAAAGACCAGCAGAAATCAGGAGACCAAACTGTGGAAAGGAGAAAAAAGTCAAGCGGAAAAGAAAGAGTGGAATCCTCTGAATTGTGTTTGTATGTTGCATATAAAAAGTGGGGAAGGATAATCTATTTGTTATTAGAGATCAGGACCGGGAGTTGAAGGCATGGTTTCTATTTCTGGCTATGGCACAGCCCTATAGAATAAATCTCCTCTTCAGAGATGTATTTCTATGATGAAGTCCTTTATCCTCCTGAAACTCAGGTTCCCGTGCTCTCAGAAACATTGATGTAATGTTTGCTGCTACTCAAAGCACTCACTGCAGCCACTGCAGACCTGGAAATTTAAAACTATTCCTTTTATATATATTTTAAGACCCTAAAAATCTCCCAGTGAGGTGGAGGCAAGAAATATTTCTCCCTTTTGTAAAGTTACTCCATTCCAACTACCTGTACTTGGAAGTTACGTAAGGAGAATATGCTGGATGCAGGTTCTGTGTTCCTACATCTGAAAACCCATTTTTAAGCACCTTGGAATCTTGCAGCCTGGGAGATCTGCACAGGACCCAGGGAATGGCTGGAGCTGTGCCAGAGCAGGGTCAGGTTGGGTATCAGGAGAAGGTCCTTTCCCCAGAGGGTGGTGGGTGCTGACCAGGCTCCCCAGGGCAGTGGGCACAGCCCCAAGGCTGCCAGAGCTCAGGGAGGGTTTGGACACTGGGACAGGGGGGATTGTTGGGCTGTCTGTGCAGGGCCAAGAGTTGGACCCATGATCCTTGTGGGTCCCTTCCAGCTCAGGCTATTCCATGAGAGCATTAGAAGCTGGTCACAGAGGTTCTCTTGCCTACTCTCTGTGTGGTTTAGTTTTCTTGTTCCCCCTCATCTTTTCCTCTTGGAGCTGCTCCCATGTCCTCTGCCCACAACACCCAACCCCAGCTCCTTCTCACTGCAGTTCTCACCCTGCATCTCCAGCACTTGGCCTGGAAATCCTCGCTGGGTGTTTCTGCTGCCTCTAATGTTTTCATGTTGAGGAAACCGAGCTCATTCCTTGTCATCTTTTCTATTGTTTGAGCTACTTAGTAAGAATTAGATGTTTGTGAATGGCTCCTGCCTGTCTGCAATCCAACAGGAACCTTTCCTTTTTTAAATCTCTCCCTGTTCATCAATTCCTGTGTTCTCCCCCAAAAGCAGTGCAATATTTGGGGTCCAGAGATCCAGCACTTCTTAAGTGTAACTCCTTGCTTTGCAGTTGTCTGTAGCTTCCAGAAGCACTTTCTAAGCAGGAATTTCTGCCATGCAGATCTCAGAATTTAGTTCCGTAATGAAATATCTTTTGGCTAAAAGTGAACCAACACAACTCTTCCAGCTGACACTTTTAGATCCACAGGCTGTGGAGCAGGGAGTGCCGGTCTGATGGGGGGAATGCACTTGTTTCCTCCTTGAGCAAGGCAGACCACAGTCTCCTTCCCTAATTGTCTGGGGATCACACAATGTCAGTTTGGCAAGCTTTGCAAATAGTTTTAAATCTACATTGGTGTAACATGCTTTTTGACTCAGCTGGAGGATATTTCATGCAACATCCTCTTGTTTCTCACCGTTGTGGATGTGTATGGTGGCTGGAGCCTCGGGTTTCAGGGGGGCACTACAGGGAAGTCAGGGAAGTTGGTTGTGAGTCATTCTCCTCATCACCTTTCCACCACAGACAGGCAAGAGTTCAAAGTGCCAAATGAAGGTGTCTTTCTTTAAGTGACCATGAGCAGGACCTGAGAGCCAATTATTGTTCTTTCTCTTTGCAGATTGGTGCTTCTCTGTTTGCCAGCAACATTGGCAGTGGGCACTTTGTGGGAATAGCAGGAACAGCAGCAGCTGCTGGAATTGCCATCGGAGGATTTGAATGGAATGTAAGTGCTGTACCTGTCAGTGGGTGCATTTGTGATGTGAGGATTATCTGCAGAGCTTAATCAAAATAACGTTGCCTCATAATTTAGGACTGTCAGAGTTTGTGCTTGGCAACACTTGTGTTCTGCACAGACTTGTAAGAGCCAATATAATCTACTATTTAGCCCATATTCCTTGGACCTCATCCAAGACACTGGAAAAAGATGACACTCTTCTGTTGAGTGAGGCTTTTTAGAGAGCAAACAAATCAGTGGGTTCTCTTGTCTATGCATCTCTCTTGTTTTCGTTTAAAGTATTTATGAAGAACATTTTCAGACCGCAGGATACTGGGAAGAGTTTACCAGGTTTGTAATCCATGACAGTTTTTACAGCATTTTGTATGGAGGAATTGTTGAGGGGGCTTTGATTTTGTCACAGGCTGCAAGGAATTTTGGGCATCCTTCACAAGCACCTGCTTTCCAAAAACCTTTTCCTCTTGACTTTCTCCTTCCTCTAATTACGTGTGTTTTACTCAGGGCTGCACTACAGGTTAGAGATATCCAAGCTGCCTTCCTGTGAGCTGCCTGGAGTGCCAGGAGCAGAGTGACCTGCAGGGGCACAGGGATTCACAGGAGCTGCTTCAGCCCATTTCCTTGTGTTCTCAGGCTCAGTGGGTGTGGGTAATAACGTCCTGGTTCTGCCTTATTCACCTTCTGGGAAGGGATTAGACCATGACACAAAGGATTTAATGAGCCTACACAGGTCGATACTTCCCTTAGGTTTAGTTCTGAGCAGTGAGAGAATCACACCAGCCTGAGGGGTTTGGCTTGTGCTCCTGAGCAAGGAGATGGTTGTTGCAAATACTCAAGTACTGGTGTGATGCAGCTGCTTAAGGAGAAGGATGAAGCCTAAAATGAACTGTAAGAGATATGCACAGTTAATCTGTCAGCCTTCTCTTTTGGATTACATTAGGCTTGTAATAGACCTGATTCCCCTTCTTTTTCTACCAGAACAAAGCAAAAGAAAACAGAACACAAATCTCCAGGGCCCATATCCTTTTTTCAGACATCTCTCCTTCTAACACTTAATCTCCTGGGAGATTTCCTGTGTACTTATATCAACACACAGCATACAACAATTGTTGTTTGGGAAGCAGCCACAATACACGTGTGTGTTTGAGCAGACACTGCACATTCATGGCTTGTGACACGGTGGGACTGCTGGACAGGTTAACAGCCATGGGGGAGAATTGCTCTTGACTGCATAATCTGATTCTCCTCTTGAAAGTAACACTGACTTTGACTGTTGTCATCCTCGTGTTGCACTGAAATTATTTCTAATTTGTATCAGTGTGATAGCAGAAGCCAGCCCAGTATTTCTTGTCCATCTCACGGTTTTTGTCTAAGGGCAGAACTTAAAAGATGCAGTTAAAAAGCCCTGTAAGCCCTGGGAACAGAATAAATACTGAGTGCAGCTCTGAGAGCAGGAATTTGTTCTGTGTTTGTGCATCAGCAAACTGTGGCACTGCAGCAGAGGAAGGATCTGTAGCTCACAGAACACACACAGTAACACAACATAGCTTATTAAATGGGAGGGCGAAAATGCAAAATGTTTCACAAATTGCATATTGTGCATCCTGTCCAGTGCATGAGGTTGATGTAAAACATTCAGCCATCTCACAGGGACCCTGTGCAGAAGGTGATTAATGATGAAAATAATGATCAGCAGAGGTGCTGCTCTCCACAGGTGTTGGGCCATAGGGCTGGCTGGGAGTGTCCTGCATTAGTGGGATTGGGATGCTCAAACAGGTCCCAGGCACGAGGCTTCACCTTCCTACATATTTCCACCACAGTAATCCAATGGACTGGCTGCCCTTTAACCACTGTTAAACCAGGCTCCCTGGGCTTGCTCTGAACAGGGCTGGGGTAGTCTGGTGCCACTGGTGGAGGGGTGTTTTGATACTGGAGGGCAAGCCTGTGAGCAGAAATCGGCTGGTTTTTCAGAAAAATTATTACAATCCAGGCTGCATTATACCTGACAAAGTTTTTATTCCCAAATTTGCAACTGTAAATCAAAGGGGAGAGCAGATCCTCCTCCCCCACATCCCTGCAATACCCAGGTTTATGTGATTTCAGTGTCTCTGCCTGCTGTTGGGTGTGATAAATGGTCTTTGGGAGTGATGCCTAGGGAGAGGAGGCTAATTCAGCTGATCTTGTCTTGGCTGCAGGCTCTGATATTTGTGGTGATTCTGGGCTGGCTCTTTGTCCCCATCTACGTCAAAGCTGGGGTAAGTCCAAACAGTGCTTTACACTTGTCTTTGCTGCTCATGTTTGCTGCTCAGGTCTGGAATATTGCAAAGCTGTGATGAATGGCACGAGACCCCAGGGTGCCAGAACAGTCCTGCAATATGTCTGAGTGTTTGAAAAATGAGGATTCTCTGTTCTGAGACCTGAGCTGAGAAGCACTTGGTGCTCTCTCCTTGTTCTCCCTTGATTCCTGGAGCTGCTCTTCCTTGCAACTGCATTTGCAGCTCCCCTGCCTTTGTGCTCCCCTCTCCCAGTACCTGAGTACAAAAACCCTTCCTCTGCTTTGACTTGAACCCATTCCCCATTACCAGAAACCTTCTCCCCCTCAGGTGGTGACAATGCCAGAGTACCTGAAGAAGCGTTTCGGTGGGAAACGGATCCAGATCTACCTGTCAGTCCTTTCCCTGATCCTGTATGTGTTCACAAAGATCTCAGTAAGTAAAACTTCTACAGCATTTCTCCCATCCTCCGTTGATCTAAAGAACAGAAACTCCCATTTACAATACTGCTCACAAACTGGTCATTTGTTTCTGGTTTGGAGCCCTTGGTTCAATCAACAACTGCAAAAGTATGATTTCGTGTTTTCTTTACTCTGTCCAGTGACACTCTGTGTCCAGATCTGTGCTGCCATCCAAGCTTTTTCCTTGCTGGCAATGTCTCTTGATGCTTGTTATGCTTTATCTTTTTTTTTTTAGGTTTACTTCTACTTATGCTCTCCTCTAGAAAACCTCAGAGTGGAGGGAAACTTGTACTGTATTGTATGTCTGTTATCTTAGGCATTCATGAAATCCATGGCAGGAATTTTTGTCCCTAGACCTCATATTTATCCATTTTAGCATCCTCTGGTGAACATGCCATCAGTAATACAGATGAGGGAAAAGAGCAAGAGGGCTATGGATAAAAAAAGAATAATAGGAATAAGACAATGAAAGAAATGCTAAAGAGGGAAAATGTAGTGGAGGTGAAAGGAGGGAAAAGGAGAGATACCTTTAATGGGCAAATGATTGGTGCTATGAAGTGAATGCTTATTAAGTAAACGGATGTGTTTCTGTGAAGCAGTGAAGGGAGCTGCTATTTTCCATATATCTTGGAACTACCAAGCCTCTCAAGAAGTCCACAGTTCAGGCAAGTCTGTTGTTTTGCAGAAGTTGCCATGGCAGGTTACTCTTTGCCCTCTGAATGGGAGCTGAGTGATAATAGTGCAATTTAAGCTAAAAGATTGGCCTTTTGCTCTCATTGTCACATCTTCACGATAACTGATCCTTAGGAAGGTTATAAATTAAACAGCCTGGTACTGGGGAGCTGGACTCACCGTTGGATTTCCATATACTTCAAAAGGACTACCTAGTTTGCTGCAGTTGTGCTCAGCTATGATAATGAGAAACCCCAGGGATGACACAGAGCTGTGGCAGCTGCAGCACAGAGAAACTCCTCCCTGGGTGACTCACAGCCCCACTGGGAACACCTGTTTGTGACAGCCTGTCCGGATGCTCGGGGGGCTCTCAAGTGACTCTCTGGCTTTCAGGGCCAGCCTATGCCATGGCCAAGGATCCCATTATGGGGTTTTAGCCCATTTCAGTTGGAGAGTCCTTCTTCCAGGAAAGGCAGGTTCTCTACATTTAAGCTTCCAGTGTGGTTGTGAGGCTGAAAACACCCTCTGCTGCTCCTATGGTCCTCTCTTAGGAGGGAGCGAGGCCAGTAGCCAAGGGATGCATACAGCAGCACATCACTGGACCCCACTCCACCACAGCCCATTGCAGCTTCCCATGAGCCCATGCACTCCAGGTGCCCTGCAGCTGGGACTCTGTGCTATGCAGGGCAAAAACCCAGTGCACAATGCCCTCTAACCATCTCTTGTGTTTGCCCCACCTGCCCTGAGCAACCATGTACAGTGGGGCTCAGGATCAGCAGGGCACAAACAGGCTCTGCATTGCTGCCCCCTGTCACTGTAGGCATGGGCAGCATTTGCCCAGGACGGATTTACTTGCTGTGTCTTATTCAGAACAGGCAGAGCAGTCAGTCCTTGGAGGTCTGAGGTGCTGTCAGGGAATCTCAGAGTAGGTTTTGCTATGCCATGCTATGCAACAACATGCCCAAGTGGTCCCCCGAGGAACCAGCTGCAGAAGCAGGAAGGGAAGGGCTGTTCCCTCCCAGCCTTAGCTGACTGTGCTGTGGAGAAGTGCATCACAGGGAGATAGCACAGGCCTCTTCCCAGAGGCACGTTGTGTGTCCAAATACACCCATGTGCTGCCAGTCCGTTGCATTTTACTTCCTCTACGGCTGCCTTGGCAAACACTCCCTTGTTATCTTTGGGGCTCCCTGAGATTTGATAGGGGAGGATGGGTTTCTGCCTGGCCCTGCCCTGCCGGGAGGTCACACCCATCAGTGTGACTGGCAGTGATACTGTCCTTACCCTGGGAGGAGAGTGGCATCTTGCTCCTGGGGAGTTACTTCCTGTGCTGCTTCCTTGATGTGTTAAAATACCGTGTAATCTTCCTAATAATGCACTGACTATGGTGCTTCCCAGAGAGCAGTGTCATATGTTGGGTCGTGGAGCTCCTGCCGTGCTCCTTCTGACACGGTGCCACCACCATGTGAGGATCAGAGTCTCTCTGCACCCCTCTACAAGGTCCTCCCCATTTCTCTTCTGCACATTTTCTGTGGATTTTGTTGATCTCTTCCCTTGCTTTGTGGCTAATCAGCCACTTGGCAGGCAGGGCCATGCTACAAGGTGTTCATCCCTGTGTCGGGACACGTGTGATCTCCGGGCCCAGAGGGTTTCTGTCACACAGGTGCCTCCCCTGTACGTGCTTCCTAAGTGTGCAGCATGCTGGGAGAAGTCCCAGAGCAGCTTTCAGAGGCTTGTTAGCCACTAGACTTGCTGATATTGGTCATTACACCAAAGGAAATGCTCTAGTGAAAATAAAATCTTAATGGGCAGTAAGAGACTAAATTATGACAAGACCAAAGGGAACGAAGGTCTGAATGCTTTTGAAGAAATCAGAAATTGTAAACTGAAATTTCTAAATCTGTTACAGCATTTTCTTTGTGTTCACTGTGCATGATTTCAGTAGTAAATGTCTTGGTGTAGACTTGCCAGGGGGAGGAGGAGGAGGGAAACCTCCTCCTAGGACTGCACAGTGTAGAGGTTAAAGAGTAGGTGTCCCTGCCCTGACTCCCACGTTCCCATTGCAGCTGAATTCACTCAGCTGGCATGTGATCCTGTGCCTTTGCAGAGACAGCTTGTAACGTAAAGGAAAATATCACTCTCTGCAGAGATTAGATAAAGATTAAATAGTGTCTATAAAAGAGTATAGATGGAGAAACAAGGAGTTATTGGGAAGCAATAATCCAACTGTGAAGGAGGAGCAGTGAAGTTGGAAGGTAACTCAGCAATTTGAAGAAGCTGCTACATTGCTCAGGATGCTCAATAATTAACTATACATTTCTTTCTGGGAGCCATTTTAGAACCATTATTATTTAATGATACATAGGCTAAACTAAGCCAAGAACAATAAAAGGACGGTTTGGGATGTGGGCTGACCAGTGGTGTGAGAAGAGAGGGAAAAAATTACCATAGAGAGAAGGGGCAAAGGATACAGTCTGAAGCTGCTGGGGTAAGAGCTAAAGGTCCTGGTTCCAAACTAAAGCCTCTAAGAAATCTGCTCCAGAGGCAGAGTTTTGTGAGTGGGGACCTCTGCTGTGATTCACACTCTGCTCCACAGTTGTTTCCTGCATAGCAGGGCAGTGGGGTGCAGATTTTCAGGGCATGAACCAGTGCTGAGGTTTCCCTGTGTGTGGAATGAAGAGCGTTTCTCCATGTGGCATCTCCCAGGCCTGTCCAGCAGTGTGTGTGCCCTGCTCACAGAGCCCAGCTGGGACAGCAGCAGTGTCTGAGCTCGGGAATCTCCCTCCCTTCCCTTGGGGGAGGCTTTGCCCCGGGCCACGGGCACTGCGTGTCTTCGTGGCAGCCCCCTGGCCCCTGGGCCTTGCCCTGTGCTCCGAGGGCAGCACTGGCTGTGCAGGGCCCCCAGCAGCACTGGGGAACACTGGGAGCTGGGCACGGGGGCTGGAGGGCTGCCCATGACCGGGATGCTGTGGAGCAGCCTCTCATGAAAGCATAACTCACTGTAACCCTTCACCAGTGCACTGGGACAGATTATCCTGAGTGCAAGCTTGTAGAAAAAGCAGGGATGCAAATTATCTCTAAATCAGGAGCTGATTTAATGTGATTAACATCCCAGTGTTACTCCGAAACCTGAACAATTCCTCTCTTACGCAAGAGCCGGAGATCTCTTCCATTAGTCAATTGATGTCAGTTCTTCTGACAGGAACTTAAAAATAGAGACAAGATACGATGTTTGCCTTTAATTCAAATGCATGTTTGTCCTGAACCAGCAGGACAAGCTACACCACATGTGTGTGAGCAGAAGGGGAAGGAAGAGACTTGCAGAGTAACATTAAAGGAAGAGAGCTGTGCTTGTCCTGGAGGTGTCACAGTGCAGCCCTGCACAGGGAGGGAATGTCACCTCAGTTTGAAGCAGTTTGTTACCAAGTGTCTCTCAGGGCCAAAGCACAGAGCAGCAAGGTGACTGTCTGTGAAAACAATCTGTTCAAAAGGGCCTGGAAATTCTTGGAGCAGTGTTACCCCTCTTGGACTGAAAGCACCACAGCCCTGAGGGGACACTGGCAGGTGTATGGAAATGGTTCTGTTTTCCCTTGAATTTGTGTCCAGGACTGTCAGGGGCATGGTTGTGCATTTCAGTGCCCTCATCATGACTGTAATATGTCCTCATCAGGAACTCACACCTTGCTCCATCCATCATTTTTTGTTTTCTAGGCTGACATATTCTCTGGAGCTGTATTTATCCAGCTGGCCATAGGGCTGAATCTGTATGTGGCCATAATTATCCTGCTTTCTATCACTGCTCTTTACACCATCACAGGTGAGTTTGCAGAGCAGTCTGATAAATCAAAGAAGTTGGGGGAGCCAGAAAAAAGAGAAGAGGGGAGGTGTGGAGGAGGGGAAAAATGAAAACCTGAAAGGGGAGTTATTTACAGAGGTCTTTGAGAGAGAGAGGTGGTGAGAAAAGTAAAAAAAAAAAATTTCCACTGAGGCATTTGCACAGGGCTACTTTGTTTGTCCTGACTTTTCTTTGCCATCAGGTGGCCTTGCAGCTGTGATTTACACAGACACCTTGCAAACATTCATCATGGTAGTGGGATCCTTTATTCTCATGGGATTTGGTAAGTAAATCAGATGAATCAAACTGGAAGGTTCAATCACAAATCCTACAGTGGCTCTGGAAATGAATCCCACAGTGTGAAACTGTTACCTTAACCAGCAGGTTTCAGTTCCTATATCTATTTATCAGGGAAGAAAAGAGGCATGTTGCCAAAACCCAGGCATATTGCCAAAGCCCTTTAGCCACTGAGTCACTCCATGCCAAGCACAGGTGAGTGTGGAAGGTAATAAACAGCATCCCATGACACAACAGGACTCGGGATGGCTAATGAGGTGAAAGTGGAGCTGTTTGCAGATGATGATGGTGATACCCTTGAGATGTTCAGAGAGTATCTTGTTTTAAGAAGATTATAATTTCACAGACATTCAGATGCTAAGGCATGAAAATTTCTGATTCCCAGTGAAGAGCTGTTGGTCACATTGCATGAATCTTCCTGTTTCTGGCTTGTGTTAAACAGCCCAAACATCTGAGCATTTTAAGAAAGCCTTGCAGCTGATCTATGGACGTCACCATGTCACCAGCTGGACAAGAGATACAAATGCAATGTTTATGGATGGGACAATGTGTGTGTCCAGAAGACCACATGCATTTTAAAACAGAAATCATGCTATTAAACTGAATTAATAGGAAGGGATCCTAAGGAAGAAGGAAGTAGTGATAAGACTCCCTGAACTTTTAGTGTCCTTTCCTTGTCCTTTTAGTTACTCAGTGCTTGGTTTTCCTCTGGTGAGGTCTTTCTTTGAATTGAAATTATTCCACCACTGTTACAAGAGAAATAACTTTGGACTGACCTAACCTGGGAAGACCCTGCCTGAGGTTCTCCCTAGGTCAGCAGCGTGTGGAAAAAACATATCTTTGTTTCACTACTTGGCAAGGCCTGTTTAGGAGATGCTGGAGCCCAACCCAGCATTTGTGAGCTCTGCACAATCCTGAAGGGAAGGTCCCTTTGGTTCTTGGGTCATGGGAATACTCCCAAACCCCTTTGTGGTTTCCTGACAGGGCCCAAGTCAGGGGGCAGGATTTTTTACATCCCTATTGAGGAGGTTTTTCTGCCCACGTTCTCAGGCTCTATTTGAGATGTCAGTAATAAAAGCTTTATCACTAGTTTTATTTTGTGTTTTGCAGCGTTTGCTGAAGTGGGAGGGTACGAGGCTTTCATGCAGAAGTACATGGAAGCGATTCCCTCCAACACGTCCTACGGGGGCGTGGAGATCGATCCCAAATGCTACACTCCCCGCCAGGATGCCTTCCACATCTTCCGAGACCCCGTCACCGGGGACCTGCCCTGGCCCGGGCTCGTCTTCGGCCTCAGCGTCCTCGCCATGTGGTACTGGTGCACGGATCAGGTAACGGGCTGCAGGAAATGAATGCCCGGCACAGATCTCCGGTGTGGAATGCAAAGCTGGGCCACAGAACTGGCTCTTATTTCTAGGCTGGCCAGTGACTTTTCAGTTCCTGGTTTCTAAACCCCTCTCACATGTGAGAAAATGGAATGCTGTTCTTTCAGACCTTGCTCCACAGCTGCACCCAGCAGATCCTCCTCCTCTGCCATTTCTTGTGTGCAAACCCAGGGGGTTGTGCTGTGGATGTTTAATCAGGAAACCACACACCAAACGACCCTAGTGAGACAATTCCCCTTTCAGTAAGGCAACCTTGTTTCCTATTTGTGCAGCTTTTATCTTTGCACGCACAGTCTTGGGGAGATGTTCTTTCTATGCCAGGTCTTTCAGCCTGGAGACACTTCCCCAGTTCTCCCTCCTTCTCCTTAAAACCTACTGTCCAGTCTCCCCAAGAGATCACACTAGCATGGGTAAAGTGTGCTCCTGCACCTTCAACATGGGAATGCATCCAGTCCCAGCAAGTGATCTGTCTGCATCCTGAACTCACAAAGATAGTCTGCCCAATTTCTGAACAAAGGAACAAACCCCCAGTCACACCCCAGTGTCACTGTATCTATTGCTCAAGCTAGTCCTTTCCGCCTTTTTAATCTGTCTGCCTTTCTTGTGAGAAAAGTCTTAGCTGTTATACACTGGATAAGTGATATTTTGCTTTAGTTATTTCAAATATATACTTTGATTTTCATGTGATTTTCATTTTCCCAGTGGCAGAAATGCTGAGTAGGCTTATTTGCTATCACAGAGGTTAAGGAGCACCTTGTGTCTGGAACGTGGCATGGTGTGATCATGGAAATGTTATGCTTGCCATGTCTCATTGGCAGGTTATTGTCCAAAGATGTCTCTCTGGCAAGAACATGTCCCATGTGAAGGCTGGTTGTGTCTTGTGTGGATACCTCAAACTCTTGCCCATGTTTATCATAGTGATGCCTGGAATGATCAGCCGCATTTTGTACCCAGGTATGCACGTGGACACAGAAATGCACATTTCTTCTTGCTGCCTGCCTTCCCCTGCCAATCTCTCTGGCCCTTCCAAACTGCCTCTTCAATTGGCACCTGCCATCCAAATTGTCCAGGCACCTGGATGCACCAAAACTGACTACACTGGAAGAAGCCACAGGTCTTCCTGTTTCCCCTGATCCCAGATTTCTGCTTATGTTATTGCTGTTCATTTTAGGAGAGAGAACCTCCATAGTGTCCCTCCCCACCTGTCTGTTACAGCTCCCCTCTGCCCCAGTGAGTGCGAAATGCCATCCGTGTTGGACACTGCCACTGGCATCCCAGGGGACAGGACTATCACTCACAGACTGCAGGGTCTGGGCTGTGATCAGTCCCAAGAGCAGTGCTGGAAATGCCCTTTTCCCATCCCTCTGGCCAGCAGAGGTTTGGCTGTGTTTGGCAGCAGGCAAAGGAGAGGGCTCAGGTTGGAAGGAGTGGGCTCTGTGTTCCTCTGCTTGTTTTTTTCCTTGCTCTCCTTGTGTTGTTCAATCCCAGTTTGACAAATCAGTGCTGATTTTTATTTTGTCCTGCAGCACTTTTCAGTATTCTTTTAGAGAGGAAAGGAAGGAAAGAGGCTTAGGATCACCTTCCTCCCTGCAAGCAAACCAAGGATGATACCAAACATGTCAATCTGGTGGTTCAACACAGAGATGCGTTTTGGAAGCTCTACTAATTTGGGAGCAATCTGGTGTTTACATGACCCTGTCTAACTGCCTCGTTATGCTCTCCTCAGATGTGGTGGCTTGTGTTGTGCCTGAAATCTGTAAGCAGCACTGTGGCACTGAAGTGGGCTGCACAAATATTGCTTATCCAAAAATGGTAGTGGAGCTCATGCCAAATGGTAAGACACTGTCTGTGTTTGTTGTTTCTTTGTTTTAGGAAAGGTGAAACTGCCAGACTGTAAAACCTAGTGACAGAGGGAGTCCAAGACCCATATTCAGTTCCAAAATTCCTGCTAGAACTACCCACTGTTAACCAAAGGGGGTTCTGCATTAGCTGTAGCTGTGGGTGCAGAATAGCTCCAGGCTGACAGTGTCAGCTCTCAGCTGGCACATACTGGGGGGTGCAATGGTAACGGAGCTCCCTTTCTGTGAAGGTGAAGAGTAACCTGCTTTGCCAATGCCTTATGAAAGGCTGTCTGTGCCAGGCTCTCTGAGCTGGAGGCCCACGCCTGCAGCCTCCTGCCAGCCCCACAGAGGTGGCTGCTGGCCCACAGGGCAAAACAGACAGGGGATGGTCCTGTGCAGACCACGGCACTTCCCTCATGGCTTTAGTGCTTCCCCATCCCTTGAGGGCTCTTCATAGTGTGGTTAACACACTGCAGGACTTCCCTTGTGTGACCAGGCCACACCACCTGGAACAGTGGCTTACTCTGGTCTAAGAAACAGTAAAGAGAACTTTCTTTTTTCCCCCAAACATTTGGTTCACAAATAAACTGCAAGTGAGCACTTACCTGCAAACAAGAGAAATTATTTTTATAACTCCTGGGAAAACTCTGCTTAGTATTATTTTGGTTTTATTCCATCCCTTAATCAGACAGCATTCACTAAAGAAGTACCTATGTGTAAAGGCTCAAGGGTTTCCCTGTCTCTGCTCTAAACAGCTTCTCCCAGCTCAGCAGGCCCTGCTGTGCTGGCCCTGCCGGGAGCGTCGGGCAGGGTTTGTGTCAGGCACAGAACTGTCACACCCCCGGAGGGGGCTGGCAGGGCACAGAGGAGCTCCGTGGGTGCGTGGGGCAGGTCCCGAGGCTCCTCCCGGAACGCTCACCGCAGCTCCCGTCTCTTTGTTCCAGGTCTGCGGGGTCTGATGCTGTCTGTCATGCTGGCCTCCCTTATGAGCTCCCTGACTTCCATTTTTAACAGTGCCAGTACTTTGTTCACGGTGGACATTTACACCAAAATCCGCTCCGGAGCCTCCGAGAAGGAGCTGATGTTGGCCGGCAGGTGGGTGCAGGCACGGCAGCACCGATGGGTGCAGGCTGCCTTCCCCCAGCACCCGGCAGAGCTGCAGTGGCCTCCTGTGGCCGGAGCGCTGCCCCAGCTCCTCTGGGGAAGCGGCCTGTGCTTCCAGTGGGATCGAGTGGCCGTGAAGTACCAAACTAATGCTCAACACTTCCCTGTGCTGTTCGAAGGGAATTCTTTGTAATTAGCTTGCCAGGCTTCGTGCTGCAGCATCAGTGAACTAGTTCTAGCTGATCTGCTATTGATTTGACTCTGGATATAACAAACACAGGGAAAAAAGTGATTTTTCTATGTCTTGATTGCATGTTTCACCTGTATGCTGATGGAGATTTGACATACACAATACCCATCTGGGATTTCTATTGTTTGTCCAGTGCTAATTGGCCATTATAATTGATTTCACTAGTTGAAATACAAAATGAACATGTAAATTATTGATTAATTGCTGTTGTTTTTTTCTTTCTGATAGATGATAGATACTTCTAAACAGATGGCTAATTGAATCTCTGGCTGTGTTTACAGGGCATTTATGGTACTTTTAATTGGTGTCAGCATTGCCTGGGTTCCCGTGGTGCAGTCAGCTCAGAGTGGGCAGCTCTTTGATTACATTCAGTCAATTACCAGCTTCCTGGGACCTCCCATTTCTGCTGTTTTCCTGCTTGGCATCTTCTGCAAGCGTGTCAACGAGCCGGTAAGAGCCCGTCAGGAGCCAGGTTTGCTGCGTGTTCCCCGGGCACCGGGAGAACTGCTGCTTTTGGGTTGGTGTCTTTCGTGAGCAACTTCGTCCTGTTTATTTTAACCCTCCTGTGGCCCGGGCATTCCGTGTCTCTGTATCCCGGGGCCTGAGGCTTCAGAAAGGAGTTTGAAAAAGTTCTCTGATAGTCTGATAGGTAAACAGTCACCCAGGAATTCCTAGACAGCTCTGAAACGTAGGCTATCTTTCACTTTGCCAAGAAGAGTATCAAATGGATCAAATTTATATAGGTGTGTTCTTCATAAATAGTCTTTTAGGATATTGGTCACCAAACTGTTACCAAACCACCTGTTACCTGTCCTGTCAGGTTTCTAATATCTCCAAGGATGGAGACTCCACAGTGTCTGTAGGCAACCTGTTCCAGTGGTCAATCACCCTTAGAGTAAAACAAAAAAAGTTATATGTAAAGCACATTTCCCATGTTTCAGTTTGTGCCTAGATGTAGCTGTGTGTCTTTGGGCTGGAGTGCTCTACACCAGGCAGCAAAGCATCCACCATCAGTACTGAGAATTAGCTAACTAACTGCTAACAGGGTTATTAGAAGATAACCAGACACATATTTTGGGCAGGATGACACACATGTGCTGGCTGGTTCCATCATGCCAGAGCTGTGAGGGGTTTAGCCCTCAAAGACACCAGGACATGAGGGCAGCCCCTGGGGTGTGCAGTCTGTGGCTGGAGCCTGTCCTGCTGGAGAGGGTATGTGGAGACAGCTGGACTTTGAGAGCTGGGCTGGGTGAGGTGTCCTCCATAGTCCTTCTCTGAGCTGCTCTTCACTGCCCCTTTCAGCTGTACTAATACACTGGGCTATAAATAAGGTCACTAAAATGCCCATGCCACCTCCATGTTTCCTCCAGCACCCTTTGGAGGGCTTAGAGTTTATTTCCATGCCTGAAATGACTCATTTGGATACTTCTTGTCACACCCTTGACCACAGGGTGCCTTCTGGGGCCTCATTATTGGGCTGCTGGCTGGACTGGGCAGGATGATTGCAGAGTTTGTCTATGGAACTGGCAGCTGTGTGAACCCTTCCAACTGCCCTTTCATCATCTGTGGCATTCACTACCTCTACTTTGCCCTCATCCTGTTCGGGCTCTCCGTCATCATCATCCTGGCAGTGTCCTACATGACCAAGCCCATTCCTGATGTCCATGTGAGTATTACTGCAGTCCTGCTCCTCAAGAAATGGAACACAAAGAAAGCACCAGTTTTAAACCCTGGTGCTTGGTGTATTACCTCTCGACATTTCCGCTGCCCAAGCACAGAGTTCTTGTAGAAAGCAAAGGAAATGGTCTTCATTTCCCTGTCACAACTGTTCAGTGGCTCCCACTTCCCAAGCCCTGTGGGGTGCCGTGCCCTGAGAGCTGGTTGCTGGGCTGGCCGGGCTGCTGTGTCTCTGTGTCTCTGTGTGTTGGGGCTGCAGAGCCACTGAACTCCCTTTGTCTCGTGGCAGCTTTACCGCCTGTGCTGGTCCCTGCGGCACAGCAAAGAGGAGCGCATTGATATCGACGCAGACGAGCAGCAGGACAGAGCTGAGGAGAAAGATGAGGAATCAGGTAACTCTTGGGTGTCTACAGATTCTGTCTGTATATTTGAGTATCCCTATTTCATTCCTGAAGAAACTTTCATATGCTTGACATTCAAAGACATCCTTCCTGCCCCCAACAACAAAAGCTCAGCCCCCACGTATTTAAATGGCTCTGAGCTGCCTTCACCGATCTGTCACACTCAGTGCAATCAGCAGTGAGTGGATTTGCAGGGAGAAGACCTTGCTCTCCAGGTAGCTGGGTGGCAGCTCCAGGACTGAACCTGTGGCAGTGCTTTAGGTCAGAGTTGGCAGAACTGTGTGAGGCTCCAGCACTCACAGAGAATTCACCTGGAAATGGTGGGTCATGGCAAGGACTGAAGGCACCAGGAAAGCAGTTCTCTTTGCTGGGTTTCTGCTTCTGCTCCCAAGTTTCTTTTCATCAATATCCTCAAATTCATTTATTTTTTTTTTAATTAGAAGTGTAGCAAGTATTGAAAAATGGAGTCTAAGCTTTGCAGCCTGGTCTGCTTCTCCAACACCAGACCAAGTCTCTGGGCTGCAAAAGGCCCAGGTGTTTCTACAAAAGGCTCTCTTGGAACAGGTAGAAAATCCCTCTCTTTCCAGGTGAGCTGTGAAAATACAGTATGAACTTGATTCCTGTACTGTTTTGGACTAATGTTTCTATTAGCCATGACCATAAAAGAGAAGTGCTGTGTAAAAGACAGGAATGCCCAGAGTCCCAGAGCTCAGTGTGTGCCGTGATCCAGGTACGTGTCATGACCAGGGTGCTGTTCCTTCCAGATACCGAGGAAAGCCAAGAGGAACCGGGCTGCCTGAAGAAAGCCTACAACTGGTTCTGTGGCTTGGAGCAGCAGAAAGGCCCCAAACTGAGCAAGGAGGAAGAGGAGGCCCTGAAGAAGAAGCTGACGGACACGAGCGAAGTTCCCCTGTGGAGAAACATTGTGAACGTCAATGGCATCATCCTGCTGACGGTGGCCGTGTTCTGCCACGCCTACTTCGCATGACTGCCCCCCACCCTCCCCCTGCACTGCCAGCAAGACCAGTGCTGGGAGATTGGCACAATTAGGCACACTTAGCATTTTCATCACCTTCACTGGTAACAAATCAGGGTGATTTAGTCACTGATTTTATGATCATAATTTCAACAATCTAAAGATGAAGGCCACTGGGATTTCAAGAGAGAGAATTTCTGCTTAGACATCAAGCCAATCCAGGGCTAGCTGAGGTTCAGAATTCCATCCATTGTTCTCTCTGCTCATGATACATTTCACATTTTTGGGTCAGAACAAGGCTGCATGAGCCATATTTCATATCAGGGTTTGAGAACTACCTTCTAGGGTTGATGATGTTATTTTGATTTTCAACCCTTCTTCTGATAGCTCAGATTTCTTTTTCCTTAGGCTATGATAATTTGATTACAAAAGACCCACAGCCACTGAGGGACTGTATTACAAACTCCAACTAAAGCAGTGCTTTTGTCCCTCCAAACGTGGGGTACCTGAAGTAAAGGACTTACGTGTGTATCAGTGTATTTGACACTACATCTAACTTTGCATTATCCCTTCTTTCCCCTTTTTCTCACTTTCCATTGGGCTGTGTGTCCCAGTTGTCAGTGGAACACTAACCTCTGAATTGATGGCATCTTGAAATTGGGGAACACCTCTCTTGATGTTCCTAATCAGAATCCTGTTTCCAATAGATCCTCTGTTTAAGGTTAACTTCCAAAGGTCCTCCTCTCTGGATATTTTAATATGTACCTATACTTGAATGTGAAGCTTTTTATACAAAATACATATATATATACACAGGCAACACATTATATATATGCACTATATATATTATATATATTTAAAAATATATTTATGTGTGTGTGTATATATATATATTTATTTCTTACTGATCAATTCCCACCCTGGTATGTCAAGGACCTCATGACTGTGGGGTTGGTGTCAGTGTACTGCCTCTGTCTCTGGACTCTGCTACAACCCCCTGTCCACAGAGTGCTGGGCTGCATTTTGCCAATGCATTTGAGGGCTCTGTGCTGCTTTCCTGCAAAGCTGTACATCTTCCCTCTGAGGATTCACTGAGGACTAGAATTCCTGCTGGCTGGCAGCGTGAGTGAGCAGTTCAGGGAGGAGAATAGTCACAGCTGTGGGACATCAGCTAAACCAGGCTGATTGTCTCCGCTTGCTAAGTTTGGTACCAGCTGGGGACGCAGGAAAAGACAGATGTAACACTTCAAAGCAAAAAGCAATAGATCTTCTTTTCATCTCATTCAGCTTCCTGGGGACTGAAGTGCAAAAAGAAGATGTCTGCTGGCTTAGCCTTGCTGCCCACAGCTCCCTGTCATGCCAGGGCATCTCAGGGGGTGCTCCTCCCTGGCACCACGTACAGCTGAAGGGCAAGGCCCTGCGTGTGCCACAGCACTGCTGCTGCCCCTGCAGCTCTAACCACTCACCTCCTAACCTCCTCACAGCACCGCTGCCTCCTCTGCAGCTCACCCAAAACGCTCTGGGTTCCACAACTGCTGCTCTTCACTAGAATTGCTGCTCTTCAGCATAATCCCTGCAGTATCCTGAAAGGGTTTGCATAGGCCAGATCTTATCAATAGCACAGAAATACCAGTGCAAACCTTTATTTCTTACTTAACACAGTGATAAGAGTATTTTAAAGACCATGGAATTAATTCTATTTAATGAACTATGAAGACTTGTATGTATTAAAGTATTTGTATATTTTGAAGTATTTGGTGTGCACAAAGTGATGGGATTTGTATATAATGTGATGGAAGACAGAGAAACTTCATTTGGTGTCTAGATTTTGGCTCTGGGTAATAGTCATGGATGAAAAACAAACAAGGAAGAGTTCACTGAGGACTGGCCAAATCCCTCCTTGTCATCCTTTGCTACAAACAGGAAAAAAAAGGTGAAATGATAAAGATATTTGGATAAAGACAAATAACACAAGTGATTTCCTGGCAGGCTGAGGAGCCTTTGGATGACCTCCTGTTAATCAGGCACCACCACTTCATTTTCCTCCCCAGCACTACAGAATCTTGAAAATCTAACCCCCAGTTTCCCAGGAATATTCCCTGTGTGTCCTCAGCAACCTGACTTCATTCCAGCCTGAAAACTGGATCTTGTAGAGGGAAGAGTTCAAATGTTTCCAGAAAGTTTGACAGCTGCTGCTGACTCCCCTAATTTTGTAGAATTTCACAGAAAAATTGCCTGATAAAATGAACAGTTGATAAAATGTTCATGTTCAGCTTAGCATGAAGTGCCACCTCAGGTTGGTAGCTTCTGCATTCAAGGAGAGTTTGGTGATTTCAAGGAAGAAAGTGGCTTTTCTCCTGTCCTCAGGGGAGCTCTGTCCGTGTCCCAGCTGTCGCTGGGGACACTCAGACTGAACCCAGCAGTGGCTGACGCTGTCCTGGGCATTCTCATGCTCTGCAGATGGGAACCCTGAGTACAGGGCTGGCCCCCATGCTTGACTGTACGTGTGAAATTCTGATAGTGGTGAGACTCCAGATAAATCCCTGGCTGCCAGCACAAAGTACCTGCACGGCATGAGCAGTGTAACACAGCTCTGCCTCAGGGGCTCTTCAGACACCCCACCCTACCCTGTCAGGTAAGATACAGAGCCACAGCTTATTATGGTGGACTTTAATTAGATAGACAGAACTATCTAAAATAAAATAACAAATTCCCCTAGTAGCATTGTCAGCCAATTAGGAAACTGCTCTATAAAGAACACACTAAACAGTATCTTCCATTTAAGAATTACTATTTGGTTCTTAGGCCAGGCCCTGGGAAAGGGTAATCACTGCCCATTTGTTTTAATTTTTCTGTATCACCCATAAAAACATATCCAAGTATCTCACAAATGTTTATTATTAATGATCACCATAACACTCTGTTCTTAGAATCTGGGTTTCTTCCTGCCTTGTTCTTGGGAAAGCTGCACTGAAATGCTGGGGGAGGGAAGGTCTGTCACTGAACCTGGAATGTTCTGCAGTACCCATGGTCTGGTTTTAACCAAAGTGCCTGGGGAATCAGGACATGGCACAAGGCTGAGCTCTGCAGGTGCAGGTGATGGAGGTGAGCAGAGCCCCACAGGTGATGGCGATGATGGAGGTGAGCACAGCCCCACAGTGCAGGTGATGGTGGTGATCAGAGCCCCACAGTGCAGGTGATGGAGGTGATCAGAGCCCCACAGTGCAGATGAGGATGAGGGTGGTGATCAGATCCCCACAGTGCAGGTGATGGTGGTGATCAGAGCCCCACAGTGCAGATGAGGATGAGGGTGGTGATCAGAGCCCCACAGTGCAGGTGATGGTGATGATGGTGATGGTCAGAGCCCCACAGTACAGGTGATGGTGATGACCAGAGCCCCACAGTGCAGATGAGGGTGGTGGAGAGCAGAGCTGATGGCCTCAGTCCTCACTGGCTTCCTGAACTGGCACACCCAGGAGTGTTTGTGTGAAGAAAAAGCGGACACAAAAACGAGGAGCGACGGTAAATGATAAATCCATGTATTTCCAGGGGGGACTGACATTTGGGAGGAGAGCTCTAGAGCCTTTGTCACTGCCTTTGAAGAGCACTTGAGTTCGTTGGTTTGAAGTGCTGAGCCAGAGGAGGGTTTGAAGTCCACGTTCCTGGGGACAGGCTGCACTGGGAAGGAGTGGGAGTGTGTTAATTTTTCTAGTGCTCTTATGTCCCAGCCGCAGGGGTGTGTCCTGCTCCTGGCTCCTGCAGGGGGAGCAAGGAAGCCAGGGAAGGGGGCGGCGATCAGAGAGAGCTGCCCTTGTGCTGGACTGAAAATACAGGGTCGCAGATCTGCTAAGAGGGTAATTGCTGAGAAACAGAGGAAATGCAACAAAACCTGGTTGCTCATCTTGTCATCTACCATGGGCAGCTGCGAAAAGGAGTAATTCCCTGGAGCTCCCGTGCCCACCCTGTCCTCTCCTGGCAGTGCCAGAGCCCTGTGCCTGCCCGGAGCAGCTCCAGCCCAGGGAAGGGTGAGCTCATCGCTGCTCTGGGCAGTGCATTGTTTACAGTATCAGAGCCTACAACTTTAAATGTAGCTTAGGTGCAAAGTATCTTGTAACAAATTATTGATATGGTTTTTATTAATTCAAATCGCAAATTTTGTCTCACTAAAAATAGGTCCTGTGCTTTGAGCATATTAGCTGTGTGTGCAGCCATGGAAAGACACTCTGCCCTTTTGGTTTCATGTAATTAGTCAAATCCGACTTTCCCAGACTATTTTGTCCTTAGACAAATCTCTCACTCTATGATTTCTTTTTCAATAGAAAATATAGTGGTGGGAGGCAAATATGCTCCCTGCTTTGGAACATGAAGAGATGGAATTAAAAGCTGCCTTTTTCCAGAGTAGGGCCAAATGGTTTCCAACCCTTGGCCTTCTGAGAGCATATTCAGGGGAAAGGAGTCTGTAGTTGCAAGAACAAAGGTTCCTAACATCCTTAACCTTCTGGAAACTTAGAAAAAATTCAAAATGAGCCCTACCTGGGTGGGGCACAAGGCTCATGGAGGAAGGTCTTGTGCCCCATGGATGAAGCTTCTTGTCTTCTGGTGTCGCTGAGAATTGTTGGGCAGCTGGTTTGAAAGCTCAGTGTGTGCAGAGTGTAACTGAATTAATTCCAGTATTGACCCAGGACCACATTAATTATATCATTGTTGGCTTCAAGCTAAGAAGACAAATCACTTTCAGTGATGTTACAAACCTGCCTTGGTGCCGAAGCCTCGGAGCCCAGAGCGCTGGGGAGGGAGTGTTGCTGAACCCACGGGTTTGCTGGGCACACAGCACTGCCTTGGGAACAACGGGGTAATTACAGTGGGTGGGGGGCCACACCCGAGCCAGGAACAGAAGTGTTTATCGTGGGCATGAAGCACTTCAGAAGGATCTTTATCTGTTTTGTGACCAAGTCTGGGCCACCTTTATTAGGGAGTATTCTGACTAAAGCTAAATCGGGCCAGGGGAAAGCGCTCATCAGCTGTGTGTGTCTGACCCACCTAGTTGTTTTACGGACACCCGGAGTGCTAATTAATTGCCCAGCCTCCCAGAGCAGGGACTGTTGTCTCACCCAAAGCAGGGAGCCAGCCCTAGGCAGCCCCAGCACTCCCATCTGTGCTGTGGCTCAGGACTGTCCCTGGTCCTTCACCCCTGGCTGGGTGCTGAAAGCATGTCCAACCCCAGACACATCTCTGGGACCAACTCAGTGACTCGGGGCAGAAAACACATCTGGATTGGAGAGAAGGTGCCCCCAGAGAGCTGTCAGTGCCGCAGGTGCCCCCTGCAGCATCGTGGGCCATCAGGGGCAGCATCTTGAGGGGCAGCAGGACCCAAAGTGCTGTGCCCTTGGGCAGTGGCTGTTGTGTCCCACCAGGGTGTCCCTGTGACAGCAGCTCTAGGCTGCATTTTCACTTGGTGCACTGTCTTAAGGGCAACCCCTGCTCAGCAGTTCTGCATGAACTGACAGGAGTCCAAATGCTGCTGGGCCCAAAGGAGAGCTCGGGTTAACCACGAGAAATCAGTTCACTGCAACTTCACAACATCGTGGTCTCCTTTGCTTCAAGACTTTGTACCTCAGCAGAGAAAGAAAATCCTTAATTATAGGGAAGTTTTTGGATATGAAAATTCATTAAATTAATGTTTGCTAAATTACAGATCCAAGTTAATTTAAGAATGAATGAGAGTTAGACAATCCCAGCCTAAGAATCCTTCTGCTGTATACTTTCTCTTTAATTCTTTTTACACTATAATCTCTGTTTATGCTACTGGGCTGGGTTTTTTTTTGTTTCTCTTCCAAATACATTTTATCAGCTTGGGTATTTCCTTTTCTCTCTATAAAAACTTTTTAAGGACTTATTCTTGATTGATTTTATTTCCCAATGACTATTTCAGAGCTGTAATCTCCTCTCCCAGTTTATAGTCACCACTTTAACAGGGAAATTCACAAATACACTGAAATATATTAAAAAAATTATTGGACACTTTAGTAACCATTAACATTGGGGGATGGATTTGATATGGTCATGCTGGTTTTATGCATTGTTAATCTATGGATGGTCAGTAGTATAAGCCCTATAAAATTGCATTTCTTCTTTTTTATTTTCTAATAAAGTAGGGTATATTATTTCCTGGCAAATAGCATGAAAGCATGTCTACATTTTCCCAGGATAAAAAAACCCACATGGGGACATTTAGTTTGGAGTTTTACCTGTTTGACCACTTTCAGGTACATTTGAGATCTCCAAGGTCTTTATGAAGAATGTGAAGGGACATTTCAGGTGTTGAACTGTGGCTGAGAAACTCGTTTTAGGAAGATTTAGGAATCAGCATATTACTGTGGGAGCAATTGTGTGTTACACTTTAATATACCCAGAAAAAGCATTTTGCAGAGTACAAATTTACCCTAAATTCAGGTTCCACACTGTGAGGCTTACAAGGATCAGCATGAGCCTCCCTGCTCTGTGCACTGTCCCCTCTCCCAGTCTGGGACAGCCCGTGCTGGCCAGTCCTGCACAGTGACCCAGTGGGACCCAGCACATGCTGGGATACCGAGACACCACAGATTACAAAAGTGCTCTGCAATAATTAGGATTATTTTTGCATTAGCCCGTGCTCTCTGTGCATCCTTTGCTCCACACAGGCTGTGCAACTCTGCCACCCTTGGCATTTGCTGTGCTGTGCTCTGGCAAACGCTCAGCACCCGCAGTCCTGCCAATGACCCCCTGCATGCTGGGCCCCACCAGGGCACCGACTGGGAATTGTTACATCTGCAATCCTTTTGTCAGTACAGCTTTGGAAGGGAACCCCCCAGCTAACAGTGGTTTATGGCTGTTCCACATGCAGACCTTGAATTCTGGTGTTTACACAGGCAGTGCATGGTCTCTAAAGCCCCAGGGAGTTCCTGCTGTGATTGAAGTGTTGTATCATCGTGGTGTCAGGTGTAGCAGTGCCAAAGAGCGGCTGGGACAAAAGCTGACATGTGGGAGGGCCCCTCTGGTGTCCATGCCTGAGTTCAGCTGAGGCTTTCTTCCATTTCTCTGTGTGTGTAAGGCAAGGACACTGACCCATGCAGGGCCTTTTGGGGAACAGTTTACATTGTCTTTACAGCATAGACCAGGGAGAGACTGGGAATGCAGCGCTCAAGGTCCAAGCTGGCTGAATTTCTTCTAGTGAGAGCAGTTCAGTGTGGATGGTCTTATTTCTGCATTTGAAACAACTGATTCTTTTGGAACTCGTTGAAGGGTGATACCTGAATGCTGTGACAATGTTGGAACTGAGCTAAAATGGTGATTGTCACTGCATTTTCCTGCAGCAGTTCTGCCAGAACAGCTGAGCCTACACTGTGCTGCTCCAGTCCTTTAGCATGTGATTAAACTGCCTGGCTTCTCTTATTGAGTTGGATGCACTCTGGCACCAATATGTATTACGTATGAGTGCCTTATGTGTTTAAAAGGCAGAGTTCCTCCAAGATCCTGCCTGGAGGGAATGAATCCAACTGACTCAATACTTTAAAATCACATCTTTATAGGAGAGGAAATTTGCCCTTTGGTTAGGTTATGGAGGAGAAGCATTTTAACTGTAATCACTCCTACAGAGGAGTTTACACAGTGTGTGAGGCTAATGCAGTTTGCAGTGTGACTGTGGCCTTCAGTGCAAAAGCAGCCCTGACAAATACCCCCTTTAGAGACCTGGTGCAGCTTCTTTGTAACTACAACGTTATAAAAATAGATATAAACAGATATAAAAATACCACTAGAGCAAAATCTGAGTGAAAACAAACAGGACTTGCTGTGAAGCTGAGTCAGCTGCAGTCACATCTTCCTTGGTCACTGAGAATGGCCAAGGTTGCTCTGCTCACTTGGGTTATTTCTTTGCCCAGGACTCCTGTTGTTGCCTCTTAAATTCCACACTTGCAACTGCAGGCAGAAACGTGCCACTTGTCTGCAGTGACTTGCCTTGAACTCCCAGTGAATAAAGTGCTCCTGAACTTCCCACCACATCCACTGCCCTTCAGCTCTAACCACAGGAACTACCACCGTATTTCCTCCAGACAATGTAAGTCTGGTTGGTCAGGTTTTGCTTCCACAAATAGCTGGAACTTTGTGTGCTACCCTCAATTCTATGAAGTAAAAGTTTTTTAAAAACTTGATTTTTTTAAAGAAAAACAAATGCAAAGAAACACATTTTTTCAAACTAGAAGTTGACATTTTCAGTTCACTGTCCTGGTTATCTCCTTCTCTCTCTGTTTAGACAGCTGTTAATCACAGGGGCTGTGAGGTTGGAAGGGACCTCTGGAGATTGTCTTGCCCAGCTCCTGTTGGACTGGATCATAACAGTAGGATCAGTTTTCCTCTTGTCCCTTTCTCCCTGAAAAGTGAGCCACGATGGCAAAACTCTTCAGCTCTGGCACAACACTTACCTTTCCATTACACTTGTTAATTTTCATACTCAAAGGACAGATTACAGGTCTACAGAACTACAAATACCCAGCGCAAGCCCAGAGGTGCTTTTGTTCTGTACCATAACCAAGCCCAGGCAGGGCCAGCCCCCTCTCCTGTCAGAGACACTGAGGTCTGGCCCTGGCACAGCTTTACAAAGGCTACCCTAGTGAAGCCTTCCTCATCACTCTCTCAGGGATGTGACATTGCCTTTGCTTTTTCTGGGTTGGTGCTCTTTGTGGTTCTAACCTCATGTTCAACAAATGTTTGCAGCAAAACTCATGTAAATTCCTGTGTTAGATCAATTTCTCAGCACAGACCAGACTGCTGGAGGGGTTAATTAGGAGCCTCTCTAATATAATTAGTTATTGATTAATGGTTGATAGGCTGAGGTTTCAAAAGAAAAAAAAAAGAAAAGCAGAGAACATTATGAAGAAAACAAAAGGGGTTGTTGTGTTGTATCACAGGAAAATCTTGGTAATTCAGGCAATAACTCCTAGTGGAGAATTCCAGACTTCCCAACTTTATTTCCCCCCATTATTCTGCTTTCTGACCTGCAATATAGATGTGAATCTGTTGGGAAGTGACTTTCAGGAGGAACAGATCTGGAATAAGGGAGGGAGAGAGTTTTGGTTCTGAAGGTCTCCCGTAATCAATCACACCCCTCTTGCAGCCAGACAACAGAGGGCAACAGACGCCTAGAAGAGATCGCGCCTGCAGAAGGGTTTCCACTCGATGGCCGTGATGGCGGTGCGGGCGGCCGCCCTGAGGACGCGGCGGGGATCGCAGAGGCAGCGCCGCACGGTGTCCGTGTGCTCCAGCAGCGCCGCTCGGCCCTCGGGCAGCTCTGCCAGCAGCGTCAGCGCCTTCACCGCGTTCAGCCGCGCCGGGCTGCAGCGCTCGGCCACCAGCGCCAGCAGCGGGGCCATGGCTCCGGCTGCCATGGCCGAGCAGCGCCCTGCGGAGACACCGACAGCCCTGCCGTGTGACACGGCGGCAGCAGCCACCTTCGGTGGGCGCTCTGCACTGCCCGCCCAGCCCGGGGCCGCCCTTCTGCCGGAGGGCCAGCCGGGCTCCCACCCGGGGGTATTTAGGGAAAAAGAGCTTTCCAAGGTAACGTCATCTGCCTTGCACATTAGTATTTAATACGCAACAAATTAACTGAGAATATTTGAGGCATCAAATGATAAACTATTTTCCGGAGGTGGGGTGAGAAGGGTATGTTAGATGCCCTTCAGAACATGCTCTGTTCTTTCATTTTTAGAGACACTTCCAACACTGAGATCCACTCCTGTGTTGTCTTTGGTAGCCAGAAGAAGGGTTGCAGAGGAGGACTAGAACACAACTGCTGTTATTAAGAGTCTTTTACATCTAATTACTCATTCATCACACTGAAAATTTAGCAGTTAGTATTTTCAGTGTCATGTAAGTTACTTGGGAGAGCTGCAGACCTTATTAATATTCATTGCTCTCCCAGCTGTGAGAGAGAAGCTGCCTGGAACCACAAAACGTTTCCAGAAAGCAGCGCTCCTGTGCTGAGAGCTGGTGATTCAGCACAGCTCCAGGTACGGGGCTCCGTGTGGTCTGGGCTGCAATGGAAAATGCTCCCCCTCTGGAGGGAAATGATGCTGGTGGGGGAGACAAATAACTTCTCAACCTACTTTAGGGGAATGAAACGTGAAACAACCTGTCCCCCCATGGCACTGTGGGAAGCAATAGAAGTTGCTCAAAACGTATAAAGAAATGTCCTAATCTTACAGTTTCTTGAAGAGCTTTAACACTCAGAAACCGAGGACTTGGGGGTAGGGAGAAAAAGGTTTTGTTAGAGTTGCCTTAGAATTAGGTTTCCAGAAGTGCCCCTGACTCACCCTGGGGTGTGACCATGGCAAACATCAGCGCTCCTGTTGCACTAGCCTGGACTTCAGGATCGGTGTCTTCCAGCAGGCTCACCAGCACAGGGATAACCTCTTCTTCACACACTGCAATCTTCCCCTCTGCATGAGAACTGTGCAGAAAAGATGGGTAAGCTGCTTTCCTGAACTGTGCCTGCTGCCCACGGGCCCCCTCAGCCTCCCCCCGTGCCTGCTGGGTGCCACCAGCACTGGCACACTCCTGCTTTGCTCCCCTTGGAGTGCCTGTTCCAGCTGGGAGGGACGTGCAGGGGCTGCTGCCCAGCCAGAGGGGCCAAAGGGATGTCAGTCTGTGCCTGGTGGATTTGAACCTGCAGTCATATAGCCCTGATGATATCCCAGTAACCCAGGTGGAGTCACCATTTTTTAGGTGATATCTGGATTTGGTTTAGAACTTTCTCTGAACACTGGAGACTGATGGGCAGCAGCATGGGACAGGGTGTAGGATTAAGGGTGCTGGTGGTCCCAATGGCAGTGGGTTAGAAACCTGGCTGTTGGACCCTATACAGTTTTTAAAACCTGCTAAATGAGGGGTCTGCAATTTATTTTTCTCCCAGGTCAACCTTCTCTCTTTGTTTCCAGGCTCTCTAATGAGGGGAACATGTAATGTGGCTGCTGCTGCAGGGCCATACCATGTAGCTGCTATCCACACTCCAGGTGCATTTTACTTTCTTTCTATGACTCATGTTAATTATACTCTCTTTTCCTCTAAGACCTCGTTTTGTTACAGGACATGAGGAAATGTTTTGTGCCAGTTGATATGTAAACTACATCATCTGCAGACCTTTTTAAACTAGACAGCTGTTGAATGCTTTTATTATATTTGCTGATTGCAGGACAGTGGACTTAAGTTGTTCCTTTCATCCACTCTCTGATACACAAATTTAATATAAAGATTGCTTTTCTGATCCATCCCTGACGTATGTAGCAGCCTGTGTCAGAAAACTATTTCTGTCCTCAATCACAGCGAAAGGTTCCCAGGACCTTTAATTTTCTGAGGGAGAGTGTTGTCCAAAAATGCAGGGAGCTTCTCCCCACCTCCATAGTGGTCAGAATCCTGTTTTTCACAAGATTTTTCATGCAAGAATTTTTTTCTCAGCAGTGCTGTACCAGGAAAAAAATCCTGATTCCACTGCCAATACTGCAAACAAACAGAAGGAGAAGGAATGACTGATCAGCATCTGCCTTTTTGAGTGCTTTATAGCAGTTAGGGTTTTTAGAAGTCTTCTATCTATGGGTGCATTCAGGCTGATGGTGCTGTATGTGTGAAATGTGGCAGCTTCAATGTGCAGTGGGACACAGCTGTAAACTGATGGCATTGATTTACCCCTGAAATGGGTACTTTCTTGGGCTTAAGCACTGGGGACAGGTTGCTTTACCTGATGTCTAACAGGACCCGAGCTGCTTTGCTTCTGATGGCTGCTGAGGGGTGTGTGAGCTTTTCCTTCAGGGCAGCCACGGCACCCGTGGCCAGGGCTGCAGAGACCTCCATGCGCAGGCAGTTGGAGAGGGTGGTGAGGATGAGCTCCACGATCTCATCCAACTCAGTCTTCAACTTCAGCACAAGGGGGGGAACCAAACCAGCCTGCAGGACACCAGCAGCCCCTAAGGGGAGACAGGGAAGGACGATGGCACCTGCACTCATTTCCTTACACAGATGTGGGATTGAGAGATGGAAAATACTCCAGCACTGCCCGGGTCATAAGTGTCATCTGAGCATTGCTTCCTCAGGGCAGCCTCCCCAGCACTCCTGGAAATCATCAGCCCAGCTAATAACCAACATGGCAATGGCTCTGATGTTCCCAGTTTCTCCCACTATGGTATTTATCCCCAGATATAGGAAAAGTATATATATTGCCAAGCCACCTTCTATCCAGACTTTCTAACTGCTCTCCACATGAACACATGCTGAGAGAGGCTGCAATGTGAGCCTTTAGAGCTCACGCTTTGATTTTCCACTGTGGCTTTTGTGGGGAGAAGTCCAGATTTTGGGAACTGGCAGTTTCCTCACATATTTCTTTGTAGTAATTCTGTGACGGCAGAAATTTAAATTCTGAACTTCCCAGCCGTCAGTACTCTTGCACTGGCTCCTAAAAACAGCACCAAAGGTAGTGTTCATCATCTGCCCTGCAAGTGATGTCTTTGCTATAAGCAAGAGCCTGATTTGTACCATTTCTTACCCTTTACTAAGTCAACACTGAGACAGCAATGCCAGGGGAAAACAGAACGTACTGTCCACGAGTAACTATGTGAACACAAAATTCTCCAGCTGTCTTGTTGCTAAGACTGATTCTTTGGTTGCTAAGAGAAATGTGGCTCCTTTCAAAGTGATTCATATCTAGTTAGATAAGGAAGTTTTGTGGCTAAGAGTCATCAAGGTATTTTCAAATGAATCTCCTCAGTGGAGACAGAAGGAAGGGAGATTTTAATGACCCTTGGTAGTGCATGGGGTAAATCCCTCAAATTGACAATCAGGTGAAAAACATGATACAAATGTAGAGGTTATTCTGTTGTACATATTTCTGAGGTTTTGCTGACACTGAGTAACTTCTTATATTACTGACTCATTAGGATCCACTTTTCTAATGCCAAAGGGGGGTGATGTTATTACAGCTTTACTACCTGTGCAGCATTTGGAGGTCAGCTGCTGTGAGAATTCAAACAAATAAGGAAAATCCATTTCAGACAATTCACTCCTGAAGGCTAACAACATTTTACAAACAAGGTTTTCTCCTTGTGCCAGAAAGGCAAAGCAGGAAAGGAAAGTGAAAAAATGCTCTGTGTTTCACTGTATGGGGGAGTTGGCATTTTCACAGTGAAAAAAACCCCAGCCAACCCTGTGTGTGTGTCTCCCAGAGGAACAAAAGAAGGGATTTGTCCAGGATCAGCTCCAGCCCATTGGTACTGTCCCTGGGGGGAAGGATGTGCTGCAGGACACCACCTCTGACCATAGTCCTTGGGAAGGAGGCACAGCTTGCACAGCTCACTCCATCCCCAGCATCAACCCCCTTGCAGGTGTTTGGGTGGTGGTTACAGGGACAGAAAGGGTTTGGGGGTTTGGACACTGTAAGGACGGCTGGGAATGCTCCATGCCTTATGGGATCCCAGGCAGTAGGGAACCCACTAGTGAACTGCTCCCAAGGACACAGATTAAAGCAGTCTCAGATGACCATAAATCATATCCAGAATTGATTTAGCCACCCTTCCCAACAGTCTTTTGAAATAGCCTGTGAAAGGCAAGATTTTTCAAAGGCAACTTTTAAAACTCTTCCCAAAGCTCTTCATGAAAAGAAACTCTATGGCCTGAGGGCATGAAATTGGGATCCCCAGACTGCCCACAGTCACCATATGCACTTCTAAAGTCTGGGCTGCTGTGGGAATCATAGAAAATCATCATTTGGGAGATACAATTTCAGAGGAA
Organism: Anabacerthia variegaticeps; assembly: GCA_035583185.1. Lineage (NCBI taxonomy): Eukaryota > Metazoa > Chordata > Aves > Passeriformes > Furnariidae > Anabacerthia > Anabacerthia variegaticeps. Next base: position 15,415,726 of record JAWWEW010000078.1, on the reverse strand, counting down.
GAGTCAAGAATTGGAGGGGACAGACCTAAGCTGACATTGCCTGTAGCAAGCCCCTCTGTGTAGCTGTAATTCACATGGACCCCGTGTTCCTGGGGCAGTGTCACAGCACAGGCACTGGATCCCATAAGCAAACCCTTGTTGTGCAGAGCAGCCACGCTCCAGCTGAGCCCAGAGAAGCCCCTGCTTGGTGTAACTTCTCTTCCCCTCTGGAACCATTGCTGTCCCATTCTCTCCCCCTTTCTCCTGCTGGCAGATGTACTTTTTTCTTTCCTATTTTTTTGTACTTCCTTTCAAATACTTGGGATGTTCTCATTTCTTAAAAAACACATTTTATTTTGCCAGGCCAGGTCTCTGTACCACAAACTTCCTTACCTACTGTTTTTGTCAGGCTGTCCAAGCTGAAATGTTGTCGTGCTACCAGAGGGAGCTTCCCAGACATAAATATAGAAACAAAGATGAATTGCTTGACCTTGTCAAAAGTCTCAATGTGGTGAAGAGAAAGAGGGTGGAGAGGAAAGGCCATCATCAACAACAAAAAGAGAGTACCTAACACTGAGACCGAAATTTCCAAGTGGAAATTCGTCATGGTTTTCCCAGGGGAACCACAGGGTGAGAGGTCCAGAGAGGGAAAAGGGAGGAGACAAAATCAGTGGCAGGTTGTTTGAGAGTCACTTGAAGTTGGAGCAGTCTCAGATTCTTCCACCCTAGTGAGGGAACAACAGGAGGGGAAGGTAAGCTGGGCTTTCTGGTCCTATACTGAAAAATACAGTGGCCTCCTCAGGATCTCGACTTTCTGTTAAAACACTGTCCTTTCAAAAGAGATTTATCTGTTGCAGAGAGTGTTCTGGATACCCTGGGCACGGTGAAGTAGTTAGAAAAATTGTTTTCAAAATGCAAATAGTTGCATTTGCAGCTGCATGGTTAACGTCATTATTGATCTGTTTTTCTGAGAACTTGTAATCTTCCCTCGGGCTGCTTTTTATCTGAGCACTCATCTCTTCCTTCTCAGAACCCTCTGGCCACTCTCATCCTCCCTTCCTGATTCTTTGTTCAAATGGGCCCAAAGAGGAGTTGCCCTTCATTCTGTTCTCTCAGGATGGCTGCAGGGCATGTAAACAAGTTAAATTTTGTAGAAGACAAAGGAGTCATTTATAGTACATAACAGTGGTGTTTTGTTTTGGTTTTCAATTACATAAATCAATTAAATCACATTACAAATCCCTTTCCCTAGAAATGCCGGGTTTCAGCTCCAAATGTTTGTTTTAGTCCGAAGCTTGTGCCTTGTGTGGCTACAAAGGGATGTCTGCTGTGGCATGGCAGGGAAATAATGTGGAAACCCAGGCTGGGTGGAATCTGGCTCTCTGCTGGCATCGCGGGTGTCTCTCTGCCATGGGCACACCACGACCTGAAGTGCTCAGGAAAGGCATTTCTGCTTAAGAAGGGGCACACAAGGGAAAGGAAAGCAGGGCCAGCCAGGAAAGAGAAGATGGGAAGGGAATGGGGAGCAAAACTGCTGCCTGGCATCACAGTGTGCTTCCAATCCCTGGGGGAGCTCACCAGCTGGGGGCAGCCAAATGATCCTGACAGAATTCCTAGCCCTGTCAGCTCTCTTGCTCCCACTGCCATAGTTTATCACCATTTTAGAGGGAACACAGTGTTTATGAAAGCAGTGAGTGCTGGCAATATTGCAGCCATCTGGGAGTGCAGTGCTGGTGTAACCTTCCCTCTCGGAGGGACAAGGTGGGTGTGGGAGCTCCTGCCCCAAACACCTTCTGAGTGACTCCTTGCTCACTGCTGCTTAAATGGAAAAACAGTAATTTATTCTTCAGACTCACTGAGAAGATCTCTGAGTCACCAGTCACAAGAGCACAGTTTGAGAACCTCGTAGTAGCTAATTTAATGTTAAGATTCAGCATTCTGAGTCTCAGTGCTTCCAGCATCAGGGCTGTCGCAGAGAGTAGATTAATACTATAAATACTGTAAACCAGGGCTGAACTTTCTGGTGAGTTTGGAGCAGGAGCAGAGCATGCTAAATGAACCACAACTCACCTGCCTAAAACTCAGCAGCTTTATCAAGCCTTCTTCCTGAAGAGGAGAATTCTGCTGATGCCTTTGAAAATCAGAATATTTTCCTCTCTGCAACAATAATTCTCTGTCTTTCCATGACAATTTAACAGGAATAAACAGTAGGATGACTGTGCCCAGAGACAGAGTATCTCTTAGCTGAAAGGACTGAGAGGTGGGAAGTCTCTGTTTAGATGAGCTGAAGAGCTCCTGGGATGTCAGGAGAACTGAGGAAACACTGCCGAGATTGGATGGGACCAGGAACAGTAAACAGTTCTGTTTGGAGCCGTCTCAGACCTGAGCACTGGCTACATGCATTTGTCTTAGGGGAGCCCTGGGGATTTACCAGGTATAAAAGCAAACCTCAGCAGCAGTGTCTGTCGGATCCTCACGAAAAATACAGCAGCTTCATAAAACTTTATCAGATTTATAAAAGCATTATGGGATCTGCTTTTTGAACCAAGAATTTCTCCAGTACTAAGGATTTGGGGATGCTGTCTGAATGAAAGACATAACAGAAATTGGGGTTATAAAAAGTTTAAAGTCAGCAGTGCCCTGCAGAAGCACACAGTGTGGCTGCCTCTGGGGGTCCCCTACAAATCCAAAAAGTTTCCAGCATTACCAAGGAACAGGAAAGGCTGGGCTGATAAACAAGAGGTCCTTAATCTGCAGTGAAGAATGAAAGAGACTCCTGCATATCTTGATTTTGTTTTTAGAAACTCTGCTTTACTGTCTGTGCAATTGTAATATCAAAGCACCACTGAAAAAAGTAACAGAAACCACAACTGATATGTCTGCATTGGCTTCTCTGTTATACTATGGAAATCCAAGAAAGAGACTCACTTTTAAAAAAATTGTCACTTTGGTCACTTAAACCATCTAAATCACTCATGCCTGATGAAAAGAGGAGTAATGTCTAAAGAACTTAAAAATTCTGGTCTATAGAATGTCTTTTATCACAGCATCTTTAGAAATCCTGGGGATGAATGAGACAAAATAGACTTGTGTTTCACATAGAGACAGTTTCCAAAATGAAAAATAAATCTCAGGTTGTGTTTTTGTGTAAGAATTATGTGCAGTCCAAGATCAATAATTGACCAAGACAAGTCCCCTGGCTCTGACTGATGGCAGTGTCAGATCCTTTAGTGTGAAACCACCCAAAACACGATGGTGGAAATAATGGGATGTGCTCTCTGTTGTAATAGTGCACAGCCCATGAACTGGGCATTCATATGGAATCTGAGGGTAATCTCCAGAAGGAAAGCACCTTTCCTTTCCTTAATAAACCTGCAGGGTTTTGTTATCATATCTGAGAAAGCAAACAATCCAAATAGAGGTGAACTAGAAATAACAGAGCTTAGAGATTTTGTCCCAGCTCTGGTTGTTGGTACTCTGCTTGTGCACGGCAGGATGAGCAGTGGTATCTTTTGCAATTGATTTATGTAGCTCTCCAGAAGTCGAGCTGTTTGCATCTCCCATATCAGTAATTTTCTGTAGGTTTTCTAAATTTGTGGCTTAACATAACCCCTGGTCATCCTTGTACCTAAATGTGTGAATGCATGTGCATATGTACAGCATGCACTTGACTGATCTTCCATGCATAATGTTCATACAAATTAGGAAAAGTCTTGGCTTTTATGTCTCTGACAAAATACCTTTATTGCGAGAACGTTTTTTAAAAATCATAAAAATTAAAGGAAAAAAAAGTTGTAAAAATTTACTCAGGGTTTTCCCCCCCCCCTTGTTCTTTTAGATTAATAAAGAAATGTCATGCTGAAATTTATTAATTTCCTCTACAGGGAAGCCTTTGCCAAAATGCATGAAGGAAGGAAAACAGTCTGACACATATTACTTGTGCCAAAGTCCTCAGATCAGTAAGTGCAGAGAAAATTAAAGTCTTGAGAGAACTACTCCCAGCAGGCTGGGCCTCAGCCACTGAGGCTGCCCCCTTCCAGACTTTCTAAGTTGAAGTTTGTCCTTTTTCCCCGCTGGTCAGTGGTGGAGATGTGTAAGATGAGGCTGAGGGGGAGCAGTGCAGCCCTTGGATTCACAGCTTCCCCAGGTACCTGCTGTGGCACAGCACTCCCAGGAGGCAGGGAATTTACTGTGCCCAACACAGAGAAGTTCAGAAGAGAACCTGGGCTGGCACGTTCACAAACACTGACTGAAAGATTGGATTTTAGACTTGACACCAAGCATGTACACCCAGAAAGTGTTACCAGCTCCTATAGCAAGTTTCAGGCACAGAAATTGCTGCTGTAGGATGAAGGTGACATTATCAGTGTGACAAACGCTCAGATGATTATTACTTACACTGTGGCAAATTTTAGAGATTCCTCAGGAGAAAGGTCTGCCTTGTCACTGAGGCTCCTAAAGGGGTGTGAGAGCTCCTTTCCTACAGAGATTACTGGCTGGCTGGGGAGAAAGGAGTCATGGGAGGCAAGGAGGCAAAGAGTTGTTTAAAGTAAGTCAGTTGAACAGTTGAGAAACCATTCAGAGCCAGTTTTATAATGTTTTACACTAATCAAAACAGCTTTGAACTTCTATGTCCAACTGCCTTAGAAGCCCTTAATGTGAGAGAAATGCACCAGTGCAAGTTTTCAGAACTTCAGCTGAGAGAAGAGGTTTAAAAAGAATAATCCTTCCTCTTTTGAGGCAGAGGGCCAAAAACACTAAAGCAGCATGAACGAAGTTCAAGAAACAGTTTTCTCAACTATCTTGAATTTCCGTACCCATGCAGCTGGAATTCTTCACTGAAATGGCACTGCACAGCCAAATGACCACTGTAACATTTTGGTTACCTGGAACATTCCCCTTTTGCAGCTCATGAATGAACCTCACACGTGCTCAGGCAGAAAAGAGCATTTCTGTCAGTGTTGCTCCTTAGGAGAAATGTGTCATTAAGAAGGTGAAAGCAGTCTCTGAACTTCTATAGTACAACTGAATCACAGTCCCTCAGAAAGAGGTATATGAATGAGAAAGTTTCTCATATAGATTTGATTATACTACTGTCACACAATAAAAATGAGAGGCTTAAAGCAGCAAAATATCTCGGATTCATGATGTGTCAGATTTGGAGGAATTTTGTCCTGAATATTAACATAAACTTGCTTTGAAGATATGAATCATTGCACAGACTGAAAACTGAACAGACTGAAAGACTGCAAATAGTGGTGGAAGACAACAGGAGGAAATTAATGGGAACATGAATTCAGTCTCATTGTGTAAGCACTTCTTTTTTACATTTTCTCCATTGTGGGAGATTTTTTATTTTTTTCTACTTTAAAAAATGACCTAATAGAAATTTCAAAGAAAAAGAAACTGGAGAAATTGTCGTGTTGACAAATCCTCTGCTCACATTTGCTGAGCAGGCAGGCTGGCAAAGCTGCAGGAAGGCAATTTTATCCTACAGTTCCCAGTGCTTACACTGGTGCCAAGAGCAGCACAATCGAACGGCTGCAATTGAGAAAAGCTCCTGGAAAAGAAGAATGCAGTACTACAGGTGGGTGAAATCCTTTTCTGCTTCAGAGCCTCTGGCTTGGCAGTTTGGTTTGAAAGGAGAGGAGGAAACACATCTTGATTAGTGCCACAGGCCCAGATGGCTGCACGACGTGAGCACGGCAAGGCAGGCGGAGTCGCCGCTTCCCACTCAGAGCTGCCACTTTGCAGGTTCCATGTTTTCCATGGGAAGCCATGTTCCCAAGGAAAAGTGCTTTATACTGCTCAAGGAACACTGCACTCTGCTCTCACTGACATTCTACAGCAGTGCTTCCCAGGGTGGGTTTTAGTTCAGGCAGTGAAAAAGTCCTAAATATTAACAGAATACAAGAGCACCAAGGTGTGGGCTGCTTTGAGGATGATTTGATTCTGAAATGCCTCCCCTGTAAATGTTGATCTTGGGCTGAGAGCCTTATTCCTCCAGTGGGCAGTAAACCACAGACTCAAAGGGGTCTACCACAAATAGCCCCATGGCTTAATACACATATTTTCGGATTAGAGATGCCTTCCTGAACGAGGCTCTAAGTGAGGGAGTGAGGGGGCTCCTGCAGAAAGATCTTTTGCATTGTTTATTTGGAAAACAAGTAGTGCAGTAGGACCCAAAGCCACAACAGCAAAATGAACGTGTTACTTAACCTGGACTAAAACATTAGGTCCTGCTTCTGTAAAGAGGGCAGATTAAGCACAGGGACTTCAACAGTGCTACTAATGTGCTTATCTTTAAGAACATTATATACAGAGGATTCAAAATACTGTTAAACAGAAGCAGAGAATCAGATTTGCCACAATTGTACCAGATATCAGAAACTATCAGCTGATAGAAATTACTGCTGTTTTAGTATGCTTTTTAAAATAACATTGTTGTAAGGCTAAAACCGACATTAATTCAAAGATGTGATAAAGTGTTTATCAGCTTAATCAGTTCTTTGCTACATAAGGTTGGCACGGTGTGCTTTGCCCCTTCCAGCCCCCAGTCAGTAAGACAGGGGTTTGGATGGTTAGATGTGGGTTTCTGATGTCACTTCAGTGTCTGAGATAGCACTTGGGACTGTCACGTGGGACTTAAGACCTTTAGAGACTTGGGACTAGCCTGGGGTGCCACTGGAGGCCAGACAGGACAGCCTTGAAAGCTGAACATGATCTTAGAGACTCCTTTGGAGGCCAAATTCCTCCCTAAGTCACTTCTTGATTAAGTGATTAATTGCTCTTGTACATGCCATTGACAGAGCAAAACTTTATGAAAGGAGAAATAAATCACAACACCCAGCAGGCACACTGATGCAGTTTTCTGTTAGTTTATCACTACCGCAGTCACAGACCGAACAGTCTTTTGTTCTGTTTTCACCCCTCTGTCTAAAAATGCTTCCCAAAAGGGGAGTGATGAGTGAGTAAATGACTGAGGCTGCCACTGTGTGTGTCCACTTTGTCCTTCATACATGGGCTGGAGGATAGATGGGAAACCCTTTGTGTGTTTGTAGATGCAAAACCAGCTGCAGGCCTGATGTGGACAATGATCTAAACCAATTACTTTGTCCTGACTGCAGGACTCCAAATTTGCACAAACTGGACTGGCATCTGAAGTCTTCATAGTGAAGCTACCTGGACATCCCCAGCTCTTCTTCCACCTTCCCAGAATTACCCTGGTGTCCTCAGACAAAACTGTAAGTCTTTTTGTTTGTTTGTTTGGTTGAACTACCAGTTTCTCATTTCTGTTAATGGGACCCCACAAGGTTACGAAAGAGACAAACAAGCTGAAATTGCAGCTGTATCTCGTGGTTCTTACGTGAAGGGGAATTAGCACGTGTAAAGGATACAAGGAAATGTGAAGCCCAATCATGACATTTTTTCTACGTACCTAATAATATATATATATATATATAATCCTTTTGAGGTCCCAATTCGATACTTCTTCAGCTGGCAGGAACATCAGTGGCAAAAGTAAATATATTTGAAATCAATACATTTCTTCTTTCGGTTTGTTTGGTATTGCAAAAACTAAACAAACCCTAAATGCCTATCTGTGCCCTCAAGAGGGAGAAACCTATTTTCAACTCACTCTCCAATGAATATTTAATCATTTTTACAAAGTGCAAAGCCCTCGAACAGGAAGAGTTCAGGAGGGAGTATCCAAAGAGTAGCCAACAACCTGTTGCTCAGACCACTCTACCAGGAGATCTGAAGCTGGTACTTTTGTTTTAAAAGCTTCAGTTTCGAAAAATTTTGGCACTCTTTAATTGCATGTCCTGAGTGTAATTCCCAAAGAATCGATGTATTTCAATCTCAGGGCTGTTCACACTTCCCAGATCTTTTGTTGAATACTTTACTAAATGATCCCTGCTTTGGGTTAAACTTGGAGGGGAGTTGTTCTGCTGTTTTCCCCGGGGCTCCAGGGGAGCAGCTCTCCTCCAGCTGCTGGATTTAATGTTTGCTTTCCTAAGCTTGGCTGCAGTGGCAGCTGCTGATTCAGCAGCTGAGCCACTGCCCGGGAGCTGCAAATACAGCAGGTACATAATGGAACTGGGAAGGGAGGTATGGAAAGCACTTAACCCTCGTTCTTTTCTTTGTAATTTTTCTGGTCTGTTGACAAACTGGACCAGTCCATTTTACTTGATTGTGCTATTAATTGTAACTCGTCTGGGTTCACATTCTCAAATGTGTCCCCTAATTTGCCCTCATGGAAAAAGTAAAACTGTTGATATTAAGTGAAACCCTCAGTTACCTGAAGGGTGTGAGAAAGATAAAAGGGTGAAATGAAATCCTGGTGGAAGGTGAATTTTCATCCCAAATGATAAAGCCAAATGAGGTCGGGCTGATACCACCTGATGGAAGGTGCATTCATGATTTTTTTCCCCACCATCTCACACTCACTGACACAAAGCAACAATATGTCAGTTAGTTATAAATATCAAATCCCAGTCATCTGCACTTGATGCTATTTTAAACTCTTCCATGTGAGAAAAATGGTTAAAAATAAAAATACAGCCTTTTTATTCTTCTCTAAATGTTCTGTTCAGTTCTTCATGCTGAGAGAATCACAGACCTATCTATAAATATCTAACCCAGATCTACAATTGCTTGTTAAAAAGAGGGTGTTTGGTAGAAAATTGAATGAAATACAAAATGTCTTTTATTATATTTTTATTACAGACCAGATGTGGCCTCTCAATTTACCCTCTATCATTTGGAGATGTACATTCACTGAGAACATTGCATGTGTGCATATAAATATTTGGATGTTGTCATGGTATAATAAAGGGTAATTGATTAGAAAAATCCCTGTGGGATTTTCCACTTAAGAGCACATTGCTGTTTTAGCACTATTGTCTTCAAAGTAAACATGTATGAATGCGTCTATTTTGATTGATCCCAAACAAAAAGCAGCAGTAAACAGGCAAGGATTTGGCTTTTGGTCAATGAACAGCACTGGCAAGTTGAATGAAAGTCGTGCAGCCAAGAGGTCCAGGGAGCTGTGGCTGAGCTGCTGCACCTCAGCAGTCACACACTGCTCCCTTTGCATTAGAGCCTGCTCTGATATGGGACAAAAGGGCACCTCTCGGACATGGGAGCCCCGTCAGATCATCATACTTCCCTCAAATTACCCTTCTCTGTTTCCACACAAACCATTCGCTTTCAGCAGGGCTTTGTGTGTTTTCAGTCTATCTGTGTACAAAGAACAGCATTTAGAGTACTGAGTTAAGGAACTAGGTTTCTCTGCTGTTTGACTTTGGCATTTAACCACCTGTAAACACTATTTGGAGACATATATTTCTCTTTAAATTCCTGTGGGAGCTTAGCTACATGCGGTGCAATCAATACATGCTGAAAGGCCCTAATTGAGAATTTCTGGATGCAGGACAAGGTGAGACTGAAGAAAACTTAGATGTATCTGCTGGTACATTTTGCAGATGAGCTGGGTTTCAACTCTGCCATTAATCAACACCAAGCTCCCATATGGTGGTGTTGAAATAATAACCCTAAACTTCTCAGACTTATTCCATTACTCAGGTACTGCATGTTTCTAATGCCCTCAGTGGCAGCAGTTGAATTCCACACAGGTGCCTCCCCCAAACCTGCAAGACAGCAAGTGTTTTGTTACAGCAACTGGAAATGCCTTAAAAGAGCTCTCTCTGTAGAGAGCATGAGAACGATGATCTTCCCCCTCGGGATGATGGTGGTTGCTGCTGTTATTTCTACCTCGGTTGGGTAGTGTGTGCAAGATGCCTTTTCTCACATATCAAGTACTATACTAAAGATACAAGTAATGTGACAGTTTCTATAGTAACTACTTGTTCTTTATGGAATCGCAGATTAAGCCTGTGCACCTTGTTATTGTTCTTTTATCCTATTATCTAGACTACTCAGTTACCACAGATACATTTTTTTAATCTATTCCCTTGCCAACATAACTGTATCAGGGATTTAAGCACTTGCAAGTAAAGAGTACATATGAAAACCAAAACACTATTAAAAGTTTTAAATTGACCACTGGCTGAACTTACAGATGCACCAAGGCATGTGAGCATGTATGTTGAAAGCTAACATTGCAAATTAAAACTGTAGAGATGTTTTTATAAAAGCAGGGCAAATTTAGGATTTGAACATTATTGTTTTGCTGGCAGAACAATGCAAGTTAGGTGTATGGCATTTCTTTTTTAGATATCAGGAGTTTACCAGAACAGCTTTGCCAGTCCAGATGTACTGGCAAACTCTACTAGAGTGAACACCACCTAAGATTCCTTACTTATAGGAAAATTTCCTTCACATGGTATACTTTTACATGAAAGTATTTCGTTATTATAATTCATCATTGTGACAGCTCTGCTGATAATATCAGTACTGGAAGTGATATAATTTACAGGAATCAGATGTTTTCTGCACTGTATTATGTTGGCCTTATTGTGGAAAGATGCCTGCCTCCCCTGTGTGTGTGTGAGTCTCTGTTGCTATCTCCAGCTGAAGTCTATCAGTAACAAATCATGCTTATAAAATTAGCGGTGTAGGGAGAAATCAGCTATTTGATCAGCGCTGCAGATTCAAAGATGCAACTAGTATTGTAGCCAAAAGGAAAAAGACGCTAGGAAAAATGTATAATATAAATCGGGTAAATCCATTAATGAGATAAAAAGAAAATTATACTCATCATTAATTTGAAAAAGCTATAGTAAATTACATACATACAAACTTAAAAGGCAGAAAGGGAAAAGCAGAAGAAAATATATGCCCAGTACTGAGAGCAACCGAGTGATGGAAGGAGTGGAAAGCAAGCAGCAGGTAAATTCCATGTAACTAAAGAAACTGGTTTTTTCTCCCTTCGCCGCATCATTCCAACACGTATGCGACTTGTTCCCCCTGAATCAGGCACTGTGGAATCAACCCTACAGCTCCGAGTCCCGCAGACCGGGCTCTGCCCTACCCTTCCCTGCCGTAGCGCCGCGGAGCCCCGGGGGCCGTGCGGCCGTGCCGGGCCGCGCTGGCTGTGCCGTGCCGGGCAGTGGTGGCTGTGCTGTGCTGTGCTGTGCCATGCCGGGCAGTAGCTGTGGCCGTGCCGGGCAGCAGCGCTGGCTGTGCCGTGCCGGGCAGTGGTGTCTGTGCCGTGCGGAGCAGCAGCGGTGGCTGTGCCGGGCTCTGCCGGGCAGGGCAGCGCAGTGGCTGTGGCCGTGCCGGGCAGCAGCGGTGGCTGTGCCGTGCCGTGCCGGGCAGCGGTGGCTGTGCCGTGTCGGGCAGCAGCGATGGCTGTGCTGTGCCGGGCAGCGGTGGCTGTGCCGTGTCGGGCAGCAGCGGTGGCTGTGCCGTGCCGGGCAGCGGTGGCTGTGCCGTGCCGGGCAGCAGCGCTGGCTGTGCCGTGTCGGGCAGCAGCGATGGCTGTGCCGTGCCGGGCAGCGGTGGCTGTGCCGTGTCGGGCAGCAGCGCTGGCTGTGCCGTGCCGTGCCGGGCAGCGCCCGCGGCGCGGGGCCGGCGGCACGTCTGTGCCCGCACATTATGTAACGCGCGAGTGCGGCGGAGCGGAGAGCCGGGGGAGGTGAGTGTTTTCCTTCTAAAAACAAAAGGCGTCTTGTTCTTGCCCTCCCGCCCCCCTCCCCAAAGTCCTTTCTTCTCCCTAAAAGTGCTGCTGTGGGCTGTAACCTGAGCAGGGCATGGGTTTAGACCCTGGACAACTTGGGGTTGCCACTAAGGCTTTATTTCTGCAGTTGCCAGCTGCTAGGCATGTTCAGAAGCTGTAAAATCCTTGAGCTTCTGACAATAACCTTAATTTCTGTAAGGTGGATACTCTCTTCCTTTGCTGTGTCTACTGGAAAAAACGGTTCTAGCTGTCTGAGTCTGTGGAAAGCCGTGTATTTTGATATTGCTCTCCTTAGGCCCAGAATTGAACTGTTTTTAGTCCATTTCGGAGTGTTTGTGTTGCTGTGAATTGCAATACAATAGTCCAAGGCGGCTGTCAGTGACAGTTCTTGCAAATGTAAACACTTGCCATTTAGGGGCTCACACTGCAAAACCAAGCAGGTCAAAGTGAGGCAGAACTTGTAATTTTCAGTAAATATGTTTAATCAAAGCATTAGATGTTTTGGCCCCCCCCGAATTACTTTTGTTTTTAACTACATATGTTGAGAGGGTTGCTAGTACTGAAAAAAACATTGCAGAAGTTTAAGGTAATGGTGAAACCAAATGATCTTGAGCAGAGTATGGAGAACGTACTCAAAGTTTGCACTGGTTCAGTGTAACTTTAACTTTGTATTCTTAATACCAGCTGAAGACCTGTGTTTTTCCCACCACAGAACTGTGGCCCATTTGCTGCTGAAAGTGTGCAGTCCATCAGTGGAAAAAATAAGAGAAACTAGGTTTTTCTTAACAGCAAGTCTTATGTTGGATATGACAGTGGGAGAAAATGGTTTGAGTTCTAATTACAGAACTTGTTGCTTTAATGTAGGTAATTAAAACTGGAAAGACTAATGCTGGTTTTTTTTAATAGGTGATGAAAATTAATTAACTTTTAAAAGTGTTTTTGAAAGAGATGTAAAATTTAGAAATAACATTTTAACATTGGTACCAAAACGTCATATTTAATGTAAATGTTTATTTCCATGTGGTCTGTTACAGGCTCTTAAGTACTCATCCAAGAGTCACCCCAGTGGTGGTGATCACCGTCATGACAAGATGCGAGACACCACAGATCCTTCACCACCAAATAAAATGCTGCGACGCTCTGACAGCCCTGAAAACAAATATGGTGACAACACAGGGCACAGTAAAGCAAAAAGTGTGCATACTCACAGAGTTAGAGAGAGGGATGGTGGTGAGTTATCTTTAACAAAACTTTATTTAAACAATTACTAATGTCTCATTAAAATTTAGCCATTATCACTCAGGTGATGAGTGTCATGCTAAATGTGCTTTGTACTGTGCTTGGAAGACTGCACTGAAGCCAAAGTGTGAGTTTGGTTGGAAGCAATCATTTAGGCATTGTAACACCTATTTCCTGATTTTTACAGGTATGATAGTTTTCTGTTTAACAACAAAGATTAAATACACTTTTTTTTTTTAAAAGTAGTATGTCTCGTTTGCTTTAGACATACAGCAGCATTTGAGACTATGAAATAATTTTCTGGATTTTTCATTAGCAATAAATATTGGCTGGTTTGGATACTTTTTTAATAACTTTGTGTATTGTAGTGCTGTACTGCGTAGGTACATGTTACATAGACTAAACCCCATCAGAAATTAAAAAAGGCTTCTTTATATTTAGCTGCTCTGTAGAACTCTTAATAATCAGAAAATTATAATCAAAGGTAGCACATACTAGAACCTTTTATAATCAAAGGTAGCACATACTAGAGTCTTTTGTGACAGTAGCTTGAAGAAGTGTGTTCACAGTCAAGTCAGTGTTCTCTGTTTTTATATGATATTACAGACAATAGTAATATCCCCAGTGTTTTTTAACTGATATTGTTTTGTATCCTCACTTCACAAAAAAGGAAAGAGTAGGGTTTTCCCTGTAATAAACAGTGTTAAGATATCAAACAGTTGCAGTTTAGAAGTCTGTGGTTACTGGGTGGATTTGGGAAAGTGTTCTTTGTTTTGGCATTTGGTCTCTCTCAAGTTATAAAGTGAAGTATTCAAGTAGAGAACCTGGAGTTTTAAATCAGTGTGCTTTTTTCCTGCATAAAGCTAAAAAATTGTAATGTACAGATATACATTTATTGCTGTACTAGTTTTACTTGATATAATAGTTACAGTAAAACAAAGGAAATACTTTCAAGTACTTTATAGAAAATACAAGTTCCACACCACAAATGTGTTTAGGATACCCAATTGTCCTTTCAGTTCCTGTTTGTTTTTCCTACTTTGGCTTAATGCAGGGACTCTGTAGACTGTGATAATGCCACAGGAGTGTGTAGATGGATTATAAAAACATGCAGCTTTTGTTAGTACACTGATTTTCATTATATCTGATCATAATTGAAAGTGTAGTAATCTCAGGATTAAATTCATGTGCAATGCTTGTAGGCTGCTATTTTGTGCTGCTTTTCAGGATACAGAGGTGTTCTCTTCTATTTCCTGTCCACCTGTCCAGAGATATTCATCCTACATACACTTGCAATTCAGCTTAGTTTTGCTACAGTCAGTAATTTTTTCTGCTTCAACTGAACTACATTTGGTGGAGTTACGCATGTATGAAAACATCTGGAGGATGAGGCTTTAGGGGGGGAGTATTATTTTCTTGTATCTGGGTCGGAATTGTTTTTAAGATAGGAAAGACATTAAGTTCTTATTGAGGCTAGCTGGATTTAATAGTTGGGAAGGATCTGAAGCGTGGATGTATCCAGTAAGGACAAAGGGAAATTAATTATTTCTAATTTTGTAAATAGAAGGAATGCTATCCCACTCTACCTTCTCCTGGCTGTTAACAGAGGGGAAAGTTTCATTTATCCTGATCTGAAAGCAATTGTTTGCACATCATGTGTTAACACACTGGAAGAAGGAAGTAGTCTTCAACAATCTGAGGGAAATTACTGATTTTAAAAGCTGAATGTTTGTACTATTTAATGGAAATAAGTAATATTTTTTGTGTGTTGTTGGTAAGGTTAGTTTGGACACGGTTTCACCTTTGCAAACTCTATTGAAAACAAACAAAGTTGTATTCAATCCTGTGTATTGTACATAGTACACCAAAGCTGAGCAGATGTGGGCAGCAGGATACCAATTTGTCTGTGATTTGCTGAATATTGCTGTCAGTATGAGTTGAAGGTAGGTGTTAGAATGTAAGTGAAATGCTGTGGTATAATGGATATTTGCCTATTGCTACTATGCACAAGACAAAATAATTTACCATATTCTTTGTCTGTTGAGTTACACTGAAGTGCTGTTATTGCTATAGTAGTCAGTTTTGCAATTACAAACATAATAGTGGGGGGAAAAAAAGAAAAAAATTACTCAAGTGCTGGAATTTTTCATCTAAGACCTAATGTAACTGAGTAATATTAATTGACTTTGAAGCTACTGCAATTTTCTGGCTGGTTTTCTTTCTTCTTACATTCTGGTTTTTATTTTTTTGTGACTGCCATGCATTATTTTAAAATTGGTGGTGCTTGATTTGAAACTACTATAAAGGTGTTACTGCCTTCTTGTGATCTAGCTGAACTTAAAAAAAACAAACTTTATTGAAACATCTCTGGTATTTATTTCCCAAAACTGCATTAAAGTGCCAAACAGTCTCTTTTTCTCTCATACCTCAGAAAACAAAATAGGACTGAAATCTGGAGTATTAATACTGAACATAAAGGCGATTTAACCTGATCTCTTCATCTCAAGTCAGTGTTTAGAAAGTACTCCTCTATATCTCTCAGCGAGTTTTGCTCTGAAGTGAAACAGGAAGAATCACTGGTGTAGCACACTGATTTAGTCATGACTGGTTCATTTCTCTGTGGTAAAGACAAACAGCTAAATGTCATTAAGAGAATTAAGTGTACACATTTCAAATAGAAGGGCTGTAATTAAATTGATTGAAAATTAATATCTCAAAAATGCTAGAACTGCCTCCTGTTAGTATCTTTGGTACCTGTATAAAGGTATTTGTTGTTAGAGTTTATTTTTGAAATATTCATGGCAGAATCTTTTGTGTTTGGAGAACTGTAATGCATGGTGAGAAATTCAATTAAGGTTTTAAAACGTGTTATGGGTAAGCCTTCCATACTGATACAGTGCAAACAAAGCATGTTTCAAAGTTGCTTACTGCACGGTTTCTGTGCAAAGAGACTACAGAGACAGTCATTCTCTGGAGAGAGACTTCCAGGTTTACCTTGTGCTAAACACAGTGGAGTACTTGCAAGTTTTTGTCACATCCCTGGTTTCCTAAGAGTACTTGTACACCCCACATATCAAAAAACTGCCTTAACTTTGTTCTTGCTCTCAGGTCCTTGTGCATGGGGATACTGTGTCTGTGTTCAAGTGTTTATAACATAATGAACAGCTCCCCCCCCCAGTGCATCTTGTATTTGTAAGTCAGCTGCTATAGGCAAGTGTGGGGTTTGAAGAGATTAGGGGGTCTTATGAGACCAACTCAAGTGTGAAGTTTCTTAACAGTAACAAATAGGGACTTAAGCCAGCATTGTTTTTGAGGAATAGCACTATGAAGGGCCCTGTAGATGTGAAAAAAATGTTTCCATTAAAGAAAAAGGGGAATACAAAGATTTGAGGGCTCTCATGCTTGAGGATCAATAGACTGAGAGCATGGATGATGATTGTAGGTCTTTTTAAAAGCATAAATGAGGTGATAATGGTGTACAGAATAGAAAACAAAGACGCCAGAGAAGTAGGGTAGCTTTGGAAATAAGGAAGATATATGTATTAGCAGTAAAAATGCAAGAAAAGGATGTTTCTGATTAAATGTATGGAGTGGATTGACCCACTAAGACACACAGTAGAACTTTATGCAGAAAAGATTGGTTCAGTTAAGCTACCTGTACTCAGTTGTTTCTTAGTGTGAAGAAAATACGGGGTGTTTCACTACATTTACATTTAAGAGACTTTAAAACTTTGTTTGCTTCGTGCCATAATCTTACTGAATTGTTTAACAAATGGGGAGTGTTAATGCACATGGCATGAAATCTTTTGCTGGGTTGTTGCTACTGTGCTGTGTAGGCTACTTTCATGAAATTTGCTTATAACTTGTGATACTCGAATTCCAAAGCGTAACTGAAGCTTTGTGAATGTTTCTTTTCCATGCATTTTTTGTGTTTGTTTTTTTTTTTTAAGTTGACAATTAAGAATACTGTCTTACCACTGTTACTGACTGTAATACACTTCTAAGATTAAAAGTCCTACTGCTATTAGAGACTGAATGGAATACAGAATGAGTTCCTATTTCTATTGAAGTAGCAATGGGAGCTTCTGTCATGAAGGGTTGGCCTGCTTTCAGTGGTTCCTGAAGGAGTTCAGAGTCCTCATAGCACAGGGAGAGCAAACAGCCCTAAAAAGAGAGCTGTGGTAGGTTCCTGTGTTAGAAACCTGGCAGTAGAGGAGGACGGGAGGCTAACTGCTGATTAAATTAGTGTGATCATTGACCAGCAGTCAGAATGGGAAGTTAGGGCAGGTACAAGAGAATGGAGGCTGCCTGGGCAACGTGCATTGTAAAGAGGAAATTGTGGGGTAGGTGGAAGTAGGCAAGTCTGAGAGTAATGAAACTTGAAGAGTGGAGGAAGAAGCTGGAATAAGTTCTATAAATGTAGTTAGTGTTAACTACTGTTAATTACTCATTACTTTGAAAACTTTCCTTGCTGTAACTGTACAGTCAAAGCTGGGATGAGAAGTTTGATCACAAAGGAGAGCAAGATCTCCATGAAATACGATTTGAACACCCTCCAACACTCAGGTGTAGAAGTAGTGATTCACTTCCCTGTTCCTTGAAAGTTGGCTGTTTGGATGGCTCTGAAGTTGGGGTTTGGTGGTTGGTTTGTTTTTTAAGATAAATAGAATTGCTTCCAGGACCATTCACCTTTTAGAGGCTTTTGTCTGGATTAAAAAAAATTGGGAAAGGTAGGTTTTTGTTTTCTGTTGTTGATAAAAGCTTTATTTCAAGTCTTACTAGTACCTTCAGATGGTGGTTTTAATTTTAAGTTTGCTTTCAAAGTTCAGAAGTTTTAGATAGGAAGTAGCTTTCCATTTACTCACTGTATTTGGTGTTATTTTTGAAGTGGGTTTTTGCTCCATCAGTTGTTTAAACATTTTTATTTGTGTTAAGCGTGTTGTGAGGATCTCAAAAAAGAAATTGAAAAGTATGTGCTCACAGAATCACAGTAAAGGATAGGACTTGTGTATGTATTTTTTAAATTTAGAGGCTTAGAATTTAATATTCAAAATTGCTTTTGAAAAGTAGCTGCAAAGCTTGCTTTTAAATGGTGGATGAAAGATACAAACCCCTAATTGTATATTACTGATATCAGGTAAGAATTGTGATACTACTATGATGGTATTAAATGATAAGTATTTATGCATTTAGGTGGATGGAGTCCTATATTTCTCTCAATAAAGTTCGAGTATCTGGTATAGGTTGCTAAAGATGTGTTAATGGGAGACTTGATCTGAAATGGAAGCTACATCAAATGTTAATAAGCAGTGCTGTTTGTAACCTGTTGATGCAGCTGCTTCCTCAAATCTATTGCTATTAGGACTTTGACACTGGAAACTTTCACTTACTGTTTTTATGTTCTTTTGTCTGTGAGTGTATAAAATTCAGACGTGTAAATAAGTCCTGTGAAGATTTCCATTTCTAGTTGATCTGTATAAGCAAATATGAATCTTAGCTTTAGAAACTCATAAGCTCAATTTTTAGATTGTAAGTGTAGTATGTTCAGGTCAGTCTAGCTGCTAGACATGGTAAGCTTTTGTATATAAGCTTATTTTATGTTTTGGAAAAGGGAAAGTACTGACTATAGGCAGGATTTGGTAAATTTCCTGTCACGCATAAGCTAATCATAAGGGAATGATTTTTACTTAGCGTCATGCTTTCTTAATGTATGCTGCTTGCCTCTGACTTTGCAGAAATGGAATACACAGCTTACTAAACTTTACTTTTGGGTTGCTGTTCTGAAGATGAAAAGAAGTAAGAAAACTGTTAGTTTCTGATGAGCTGCCTGCTTCTAGGCCTTAGTAAAGATAGCAATTTTTAAGTTATAAAATGGCTTTTTTTAGTGGGTTTGTTCTGTATTCACTAATGGTCGCCTGATTGGAATTAATTCCTTGACCATTGTTTGGGACGTGGCTGCTTGTTAAGAGAAATACTGCTTATTGACAGTTTACATTTGTTTTTCCAACTATTTCTACCTATTCAACATAAAGTATTGAATAAGCCAAGTATCATTAAAGCTATGCAGAACTTGGAAGTGAAGGCTCTGCCTCAGTTTTGGCTGAGAGAGAAGGTGATACTGTAGTAACTTTGCTGTGGAAAACAGTAATTTAATGGCTCCCAACTTCCAGTGATAACTGCATTTGATTACAATTCAGGCTTTTATGCAATTTCACTGGCACTTCCGGAGCAAAATGTACAGAACTCTGTGCGCAACGTACAGAAGCATCGTTCCTTGTGTTGTTCTTCAGTAAGAAAAGAAATTGTACTGGCAATGAAGGGCAGTTCTCAACAGTAATGCTTATGTTTTATCAGTAGTTTGTTGTAGTATAAAAAAGAATCCTTTCTGGACTTAAATGTAGCACTTAAGAGAGAAGCATTTCTTTGTATTTAACGTAGGATTGATACAGTCTTAATATTTTCTCTTAAACTATGAAGGGGTCACTAGACTTTCTTATCATTTACTGATGATGTTCCCTGCTGTAACTTCAGTATTTGAAGATTCTGTTCCCTTTCTTGAAGACTTTTAACAGACTTCCTAGCTTTTGACAATACAGCTACCCTAAAAAAGCATCTACATCCACTAGCTGGTCCTTTATCCCAATGATATTTGCTAGTAGTATAAAGATGCTATTTATTTCTGTGCCTCTTTTATTGTTTTACACATGCAGGTTTGTTTTCCTACTAAACTAGTGTGATTTTTCCATTGATAGCACAAGCATAATCATACAGGGAATTCATGTCTAGATTTTGACGTGAACCTGTATCTCTTGAGCCTGTTAAAAAATACTAAGCAGAGCACTTGTGGCTTACCAGAATTTTTCATGAATGTTTTATCCCTTTCCTGAATTAAGAGCTTTCTGCCTGCAGTTGTATGTACAGGGATTAATCTTAGCATTGTACCGTAGACTGCAATTTTTATTTATTGACATTTCTGTTGAAAGTGTTGCTTTGTGAAACAGTATTTTGAAATTCATTAATCTGTAATAACTGGAAAGTCTTTTTGGCAATGAATATATAGTGAACAAACCTGCATCAATTTTTGAAGTGTAAACTTCTAAAATAAATTGCTGATCCTGTAAATTTTAAACAGTTTCTAAATTATTCAAAGGCATCTCTTGAATATGATATTCACTTGTTTTCCTACTGTGGAATTATTTTTCTCAGACCTTCAACAGCAAAAAAAGAAAACAAATGGTGAAATAGCCTGTAATTCTCCTACAGAGTTTTGTATCCTGGCTTTTTCTCTTGTTTTCTTCTCAGTGTTTTCTTTTTCTCTCTACTTTCAAGCTTGTGAAGTGAGATGCATGTTTTGAAGGCACAAATTGTACTTGCCTGCTGACCGCAATAGACTTGTGGAGTGGTATTCAAGAATAATCACAGAATGGGTCAGGTTGGAAGTACCACAGTAAGTCATCTGGTCCAACCTTCCTGCTCAAGCAGGGTCATCCCAGAGCACATGGCACAGGGCTGTGTCCAGATGGTTCTTGAGTATCTCCAATGGGGAAGACTCCACAACCTCTCTGAGCAGTCTGTTCCAGTGCATGGTCACTGCACAGCAAAGTTGTTCTTCCTTCATGTACATGGGGAACTTCTGTGTGTTTGTTTCTGCCCACTGCCTCTTGTCCTATTGCTTGGTACGACCGAGAAGAGCCTGGCTCCATCCTTCGGACACCCATCATTCACATACTTCCAGACATTAGTGAGGTCTTCCCTTCTTATATCCAGTTGGAAAGTCTGTCCTCCAAGTCAGTGGAAAGGGTGATAAATTTTTGAGTATATGACTGACAAAAAGATGTAACTCTTTTTATCAGGTGGGTTAAGATTTGTCTGTTCAGCTTTTGTGGTCTTGACTTATGTTTCAATGCATGCAGCAGTGTTAAATTATGCTGAAAATTAATGGAAAACAGGAGGCCTAATGACCTCTGGTTAGGCCCTCTAGTACCTGGGGATAATCATCTGTTTCTCGCTGTGACTACTGTTACAGAAGAGAGTTGCAAAGGAACAGTATGTCAAAATTTAATGTTGTATTTTGTTCTGTCCCAGTTTTAAAACATAACTTGTTTTGTTTCTACAGCAGAGGTGTGATAAAAATGCTAATATCCTCCTGTCATAACTCAAAAAAAAAAGAGATGTGATACGGTATTCAAGTGCTTCATGACAAAGAAAAGGCAGCCAGAAATATGAATAATTAGAGCTAAATGAGCTAAATTCCATGTGTCTGAGGGGCAGCAGGACTCTTCAGGAGGACTTTTTTTTTCCTAAACTTTTATCATTATTTTTCTGGTACATGTTGATTAATTTTTCTGACCTGCTATATATATATTTAGGCATGTTGGACTTTCTGAAAATACGTTTAAGAAGCAGGTTTACAGATCCCAGTAACATCCTGTTACACAGAGTAGTTCCTCTCTCTTGGC
The DNA here is from genome assembly GCA_035583185.1 of Anabacerthia variegaticeps. Classification (NCBI taxonomy): domain Eukaryota; kingdom Metazoa; phylum Chordata; class Aves; order Passeriformes; family Furnariidae; genus Anabacerthia; species Anabacerthia variegaticeps. The sequence goes on along the minus strand of JAWWEW010000078.1, from coordinate 15,394,405 downwards.
TCCCTAGATTTCTTAAATGTTATGCTGTTTTATGTCCTTCAAATCAACAGTTTCCCTCACTGCTTTTCTAGGTAAATTGGCTGCTGAGTTTGTTAGAGCAGCAGAGCTACCAATTATTCATATGTATCAATAGCAAAAACAAAAAGAAAATTATGATCTGTCCTGTTAATCTTGTTTCTTTTGTTTCAAACATACCTGTTCACTCCGAAATGTGGAAAAACCACAAAGAATATTTTTTTTATTAAGGCACTAATAAATAACGCACATTTGTGTGTAAACTCTGCAGTACAAGTTAGGTAATGTGCTTTGCCTATTTTGTGCATTTAATTCACACAATTATGTTCCTCTGGATGCTGGTGTGTTCATGTCAACTGTCCCCCTTTAATAATGTTGATGGGAGTTCAGGTCTTGTCTGGTGGTTGGAGTTTTTTCCTCTGTCAGACACCTGCTGCTGACAGATTAACAGACTTAATTTTAAAACCGCTCATTTCTTTTGGAAGAATGCTATTTCTTCTTGCTTTAAGACGATCATCTTCAAATTCAAGAGTTATAAAATTCACCTCTTTTTACTGGCAAAACAATGCCTGTAGTAATGATGGCAATTTTTGTAGTCTTTTTGAGAGTGTTTACTTAACTAGGAAAATAAAATGAGACACTTAGGCAATCAAACAATCGTAAAATAGATTTTGAGTTTGTAAACGTAACTTCAGCTTTTGTGAAGAGGCATGTTTTCCTATAGTAAGGAAATTCCAGGAAAGACCAGTTGAATTTTATGTATATATTTAAGAATTACTTAATGGTAAGAGGAATGACTTGTGTTGTCACCTATCGTGCTTTAGATGCTTGAAAGCCGTGTTACACAATGCCTCTGTTAAGATGAGCTAAGCTTTGTTAAGCTGAGATGGGCCAGCCTGAAATAAGGCTATGAATCCGTTTTATTAAAACCACAACACTATATATATTAACTCTTAGGTCAATCCTTGCTCTCTCTGCTTCCACCCTGAGCCCTGGACCAGCATTACTTCATTTAAACGATGAACTTCTGTGTGACAGAAATAGTTTTGCTTTGTTTGGGGTTTTTGTTTGGGGTTCTTTTTGGTGGTTTTTTGTTTGTTTGGGGTTTTGGGGGGGTGGGTTGTTTGGGGTTTTTTGTTTTGTTTTCTAATTTTTGAGTATTACTAGCATCTCTTCAAAACCAATTCCCAGTGGAAAATTAAATAAGCAGGAAATTAAAATACTTATCCTTGTTGTATATCTATATTGTAATAAATACATAGGTGGCATAGCATGTCTGGAACTGAAAATGTAGTTTGTTTAATCCTAATAATATCTCAAGTTGTCCAAAAGTTTACTGAGCAATTGCGGCTTTTTATTGTAAATATTTTCCAATTGGCTTGCTCATTTGTGGTGAAGAAATAACATGTTCAGGGAAAAAAAGTCATCTTGCTGAAAACAGAAATATTCCAGAATTTTTTATGAGCAGATCAGTCAATATTCAAATTTTAGGTGAAACAGTACTTTTTTGAGACATGGACATTGCTGTAGTCTTAGAAGAGGAGCAAAGTTCTCTTCAGCTGACAAATGTTAATAACACTTAAGGAATGATCTGGTATTGAAGTGGAGGTTGGTTCCTCTATTGTATTTGATCCTAAGATACGAATTTGAGATAATCTGACTTAGTTACTATTTTTAAGAAGGGACATATATACTGCCGTTTTTTTTCTTGCCTGCTTTTTAACATGCTTAAACATTAATTCTGCCACAGCCTTTTTATGAAGGATTTAAGTATGTTACTTATGTCTGTGACTAACCTTTCTGCAGGATAGCAGTAATGCTTTGTAACAGGCTCCCTTTTTAAAATTTCTACACCACCATGTACTTGTTGAATTCTGATTCTGAATTGTGTGTGCTCAATTGAGATGAAGGAAACTTTTAAGGTGGGATCAAGATTGCAAGCATTTGTCACTGCATAGCACTGCCTATGTTCATAAAAGCCTGCAGCTTCATCTTCCTTGCTTTAAACTGAGTAATGGAAACTTTCAATGCAGGTTAATTTGTAAGTAATATTGCATTAGAGTCTTCTGCTTAATTTTTCTTCTTCTTTGTCCTCAAGAAGCTCTACTCAAAACATTAAAAGAAAATTGTTCTTACTTAATCTTATTTTTGCTCAGAGGATTTTATCAGGGAGGTTAAGTTGTCATATCTTGCTTAATTGTTTGGAACTTCTGAGTGGGAGTACTAATTTGGTGCTGTATACAGAAAGGAGAACTATACAAAAAGGAGAACTAGTCTCAGAGCTGTGTTCAGGCCACTGCTTTTTTTCTCCTTTGTACACAGAAATTGTTTTGCCTGACCCCTTGGCTTTAATCAAACTACAGTTTGTGGTCACTAGGTTATGGTGTATCAGTCTTTCATAGTATTGGTGTGCTGTTTGTAATCTTAAAATATTGGAATGTCCAGTGTTTATAGAGTGGCTGCATTTGAGTAAGTTCCATCTGAGGTATGTGTTGCTAGACATCAGTGATTCTTCCGATTTTTTATGTTCTTTGGGAAGCTTTTGAATGAAAAGTAAAACTTGTGGTGTTCCTCTGCTTATGTTAAGGAATTTAGTATCCCTTGAGCCTAATTTTCAGAAAGCATTTGAGCATGTGCCTGTTGGCCCAGATGAGTAATATATTTTTAGAAGTGTCTTTGAGTTCTCTAGTTTTTCTTGGCTTTTGAGAGGAAAACACTTTAAATTTGAAATTATCTACACTATTTAATATGTATCGGTGATCACAGAAATAGAGATTTAGGGGATCTGTCAGAACTGAAATGTTTTTTTGGGATGTGCACGAAATATATTTCTACACACGCACTGTTCTGTCTTTGTGGTAACTGCTTATTATCAGATGCTTAGTTTGTACTTGTTACTCAGGTGAAATCCTGAAATTCTCTTCACAGCTTTCTTGCTGTATTTATGCAGTGGAGTTTTGGGTTTGTTTTTTTTTTGCAGAGGTATCAGACCAGTCTGAGATATGAACCAGTAGCAGTTAATCTGCTTGCTTAGTTGATCAGGTGTGTGGAAGTGTTGTTGCCAGAGGTAGGATGATGGGTTGTTGTGGTACTGTTAGACTTCCACTGCTGAGCTTGAATCTCCTAGTGCTCTATTACAGCATGCTCATGGGAGAGCTGCTTATTGGGTTTTGTGGTATGTTGCTGGGGATGGCTTGGAAGGGGGACATTTCAGTCTATTGCCTGTTTGCTGTGCTGACCCATGCTTTAGTTCAGATATCATTATTAGTGCGTGGTAAGGATTCTAGATGTCTGGTTTTGCGTGTCATAGTTAAAAAGCCTCTTTCTGCATGAAGCTATTATTTGAGGTCAGAAGAACATCTCTTGAGCAGTCTCTGACACTGTACGAGATATGTAAATGTTTTACGAGCTACAGTCCAGAATGAAAGCAGAGTTTGGCTTTATTCTCAGCCTACCACTGTTTTCTTTTTAGAGGAGTGTCCCACTCCATACGGATATGGTAATGTTAATTAGTATTGCAAGTTTAGAAAGACTTTAAAAATTACTGTCATCAGTGATGTTGAACAAGGAGTTTTTTATTTAATACACTGAAGTCTTTGGGTCTCGTGAACCAGAGAGTTACGAATAGGACTCTTGTGTTCCTGAGATACATTTTCATGTTTTCCATCGGTAAAAGCTGCTTTTTTCAAGTCAATTGATCTCTAATGAAGTGGGAGTCATAGTAAGTGTCTAGCAGCGTTGGGGGTGTTTGCTAGTGTTTTTTTAATTTATTAGTTGACCTGAACCTAATGCCCCCTAAAGGAAGGGAGTCACAAATGTAAATCTGAAGAATTTGTTGTTCACCTGCAGTAACTAATTTCATGTAAATACACCTTCTAGATTACAGTTTGTTTAGAATTACCTGACCTTTTAGTCTTATTAGAAATGTTTAGAAGCTGGTTGGAATTTGCCTTAATTCATGACAAAGAGGCAAATTCTTTCAAAAGATTCTGCTTACTCCACTTCAGAAATAATAAACATTTTTACAGTCTTTGGCTTACTGTAATACCAGTAGTTAAGATATTAGTAAAACTGACAATATGCTGGTTTTCTTTTGAAGAAGGAAGTTGGTAGGGATTCTGTCTAGAGTGTCGTGGAAATTCATATTTCATCCCTTTGGTTTTTTTGAAGGGTATAGTTTGGGACATTTGAGTATTGGATCATAGAGAAACTCAGTGGATTCAGTGCATCTTGTTAGTGAACCTGATAATTTGCGAAGTCATGTCTAAATTGAAAAATGATCTCTGATTGCTTCTGGGGGTAGAATACTCTGGATTTATTTAGTTACTTAGTTGTAGGTGTAACAAGGAAAGGAGTGAATGAGAAGGATGGTTGAACTAAAGTTTATATTTGCTCTACCAGCGAGGACAACCCAAGCTGTTAAATGAATTTGTACTCAAGTGTAACCCTAGGAAAACAGCCTGCCTGTTAGCTGTTGGGAACTCAGAGGTTTGAATTTAATTGAAGCCATTTTATTATCATTTGCTTTCCTTTTTGATGAGCAGGATAACTGGTTTTCTTTCTAGAGCAGTTCGGTCTGTTTGCTCTAAAATTAAACTTCAGTTTCTGAAATAAATTGAGTAGATCTAATTAAAAATAAAAATGTAAACAGAAGACAGCAAAATAGCAAATTATGTTATGCAATGTATAAGATTTAATTTTCTCTTTTTTGTTTTAATAATCAGTAATATCTTGGTATTTGTTGAGTATTGCATTAGTAAAACAGTAAAAGTCCTGGACTTTCATTGGTTTACTGCTCCTGACTTTTCCTTCTGAAGGTGTAATTTTCTTACTGCCATTGTAGAAGAAAAATTCTGTTATGAATAAAACTGTGCTTATGCTTACAGTATCATTTTCATCCCTTATTGGTCATTTGTGCAACTCCATGCATATACAACTCTTGGTCTGTTTATAATAATGTTTTTGGCTGATGTCTGTGAAATTTTGTGTGAATGGTAACTTGGAGAAAAAGATGAAAACTTCCTTATATTGGGGTGATTACCCTGTGAATCAGATATTGCAAAACAGCACAGACTGCTGTCCTGGATCAGCAGCGTGGCAGGAGAGGAGGGCAGGGAATGAAGTGAGGCTTTGTAAGCTTTTCTGCTCAATAGGACTACTTGTTGACTTGTATAAAACATTTATTTGGGGGGGCATAATGAGTATGTAATTGGACAGTTGGGCAGTACAGTGATCAGGCTAGATTTTCTTTCTTTTGGCAGAGCATTGTGCATTCAACTTAGTATGTTATGAATTTCTGGAAGATGTTACTGTGCAAGGTGGTGTATTCTCTGAGGCCACTGTTCTGCTAGGAACTTTGCAAGTTTTCATGCTTTCGGTTCCCTATGGGAGGCAGCCATATTTATTTCAATACAGCAGGACACATAAAAATGCAGTGAAGAAAAATTTTTTGTCTTATTGCTTTTACATGTGGGAAATCAAAATGGTCACAATAGGCTGTTCAGTTACTGCTGGGATGCTCAGTATTGTGTTCCTATTGTGTTGCTTTATTTCCTCCCATATGCAGTACTTTAGAAAGTGTTTTGGGCAAAGATTTGCACTGAACTAACAAAGCCAGTTGAAATACACTTAAGACATTTTAATTTAGGCTTATCCTAGACAAGTTTCTGTAATTTTCACTGTTTAAACAAGTCTTAATTAGTTATCCTCATAAAATATCATCACCATAAACTATCTTGCTGTTAAGTTTTCTGTTAACAACTGATTAGAGTCTGTCAGTTGGGTAGTATTTGTTCTGTTGAGGAAGTTCAGGTTCTAATATTGTCTCTAGTTTAATGGATTTGATTGCATGTTAGCTAAGAGTTGGAACGTGGGGTCGTGAAACGGTATGTACGGAGTTGACACAAATGGAATGCACTTCCCTGCTTTTCTGCTGCCCAGTGTTTCTTTCCACATGCCTGGTTTCTGGGCACAGAAAAGATGACTGTCCTAGAGCCCTTCCTAAATCCCCTTTCCTTCTGGGGAGATTGAAGGGGTGGACTGCCTTTGACTTCCGACTGGTGGGCGTTTGTAAACTTCCTTTATATTATCTGCGCTGACACTTTTTATTATTGTTATGAGAGTTAGGATATTAACAAGACATTTTTGTGACTGAAAAGGAAACAAAAATGCTCTATCTGTGGTGGACTGTATAAAGTTAACTGTTGTATAATAGTGGAAAAGTATGTATTACTGCAACTACTGTAATTTGCTCTCTGTGCCTGGCTAATGTCTTGGGTGTGAGTGGAAGTGCGTGAACTTGTTTACTGTCTATTTTCTCAGTGTATGTTTGAAGACGATGGAAAATAGCTGCTTTTCTTTGCTGTTTGTTGATCTAGATTGTAGGTTATCTTTTGGAGTTAACTCTAATGTGTCTCTCTTCCAATTTGTGCATTTCAGTTGAAGATTTTATGTTTATGATACCGTACAAAAAGTCTTAATTAGACTAAGACACTTGGATGCAAGTGGATGGTGGGGAATGCACGGTCATGTGTTTGACTATTATAATCAAGTGGCAGGAAGATTTATTTTAGCTGGTTCCAAGTGGATTCTGTAGTTGCCAGTATAGGTGTATAGGTTTTGGAAAGGAAAGAGCTTCAGCTTATTCTCGAAAGATCACAGGAGAAGGAAGTTGGTTTATTAGAATAGTATGATCCTTAGCTAACGTAGAATTTGAATTTTCATAATTTCAGAGTTGAAGTGGTGCTAATAGAGACATTAATTAAATGTCATAATTACTGTTGCAAGATGGAATGTTCTTATTTCACCCTATGTTATATCTGTTTTTCAAGTCCAGCACAGTGTTGAACTCCTGTTGCAGTTCAAACTGTCTTGGATTCAGCAGTTTGGATCTGGAAACAACTTACAAAAACATTAAACTGAGTCTTGGCATGGCAGAATGTCAGATCTGTAGTAGGCATTAAGTCACAGCCTGGTTTTTGAATTGGTTCCCAGAACCTTGCCCTTTGTGCGTTCTGGTGATTTTCATGCATTAGTAAGGAGGATGTGATTTTTGTTTGAAAGACTAGGAGATAGCTGTGATACATTAACCTTGACTCTGACCTGCACTATGACTTGTTCATCACTAGAATTAGTATTAGTGAAGACTTGCTCACATAGTTGCATATTTTTTCATAATTGTAGTGCTGATGCCCTTCTTGGCCATCTTCCAGTTAGGAGTAGCTCTTTCCAGCTTTAACTGCTTTCAAAATAATGATTAAGCTGAGGAAACTCACCGTGATCATGGAGTAAATATCTCCATGGGGAATTCTGTACTGGAGTATTCATAACACACTATGAATTTTTGTATGGTGCGTCAAAGAGATGTATTTGCAATTGCTAAATATTAAGATATGCTAGGAAGAAATTTAAAAACAAGTCTTTGTCCCTTTTTCTGGAAGAAACTGGAACTAGCAAGGAAGAAACTGGAACTGTAAAAAGGAAAAAATGAGAGGTGCTATTAGGGACTGTCTTGAGAGATGGTAGTGTGCTGTCTACCTTATCAGGCCTGTTTCTGGGATATAGACTAGTCTTCGTGATCCTTTCTTCATGATCTGCCTTGCCAGGCATGCAGCTCGAGATGCAGAGCTGATGGCAAGTCACAGCCACCTTAAAGTGGCATGGGGTTAGACTTTCCTAAAGGTGAAGGCCTTCAAGTAAGGGGAACCCTGACATCTTTTTAGAGGTAGACCTCTTTTTGCAGATTACTCTCTGCATACCATTTTAATTTGGTGTGGTCTTTTAAAGATCTTCAGCAACTTACACAGGCAACTTGAGCTGGCACTGCTTGCTTGGCTGGGTTGTCAGATTCCTAGATGACTGCTGTGTGTGGATTTAACCAGATACTAAAACCTTGCTGCCTCAGTATGAAAAGGTAATTTGGTAATACAGTTTTTGTGTTTACATAGAACCTTTAAGCCCTTCACTTGTGTGAAGTGCCTAAAACTCTTGTTCTCCAGAGTACATCTGCTTTGGTCTTGGAAGCTTCCCAACAGCAAGTACCGGTTCCGCAGTCCTTTGTGTGCTCATTCCTGAAGTTCAGGTGCAGATCCAAACATAAAGCGGCATTATGCATAAAGTAAAACAGAGGTATGAGTGGTGATCCTGCACCTGTAATTACCCTGTGCGATTGCCCTAGGCACCATTGAGTATGTACTTGTGGTTGGCCCTGTAAATGCCCACATGGCTTGTCCTGGTGACCTGAGGCAGTCGGTGTTTCTGGAGCAGCAGTGATCAGTTTTTATGCTGCTGAGGCCAGCTGGAATAGGACAGGATCCCTGGTGGATGGAGCCCCTGATTGTGCAGTCTGGGAGGACTGCAGCTCCGTGCAGAGGGGCCTGGGGGCCCCTTTGAGGAAACTGCTGTGTAGTAGGTGTTTCTGCTATCGGGGCCAGCTGCAGGTGGGTGTGACTGCTGGAGCTGCTTTGATACTTGCTTGGTGACTCAGTATGGGGCTGGGCACAGTGTGAAATGGAGGGGGCATGCTGCTGAGCTGATGGGGTCTGAAACTGCACAGTGAACTTGGGTTTGTTTATGGATTGGATAGAATTGGCATTAAAATATTTTGTTGATTTGATAGGTATATTGTTGGCTTTTGTGTTGGAAAATGCATGTAGGATTAGATTTACTGTGTAGACCGCTAGAATATTTAAAAAATCACCATGTTCATCTTGAATACGCTGAACAACGTGCAGTGTTACTGCATTAATGCTATGGGATGACAGTAAATTAAATACATTGGTGTTTTCTAATGTTTTGAAGGGACTAGTATCAAACTGTTCAAACAAGCCATCTGGTAAATTTTCTTCTTGTTTTTGCCTTGAAAAAGGGAGATGATTTTACCTCAGCAGAAATTAATATCTCTGCATTGAGTGACCTACAGAAATATATTAAGACATTTTAATGATTTTATCTCAATAGAAGGGTAAATAAATAAAAGCTAACAGAATGATACAAAAATATTAAAACAGCTATTTTATTCCATAATCAGTGTCTAAAAAAAAATTGAGACTGTTGATGTGACTCAGGAGTACTGTCTAGTAATTATGATATACTACTTACAGTTGGGAGAATTAATGTCTCTATTTTTATAAATGTATTTTTTGTTACTGTAACGCATGTGTATCACAAATGTGTGATTTGTGAGTATAGCTTTCGTGAGTATGGCTTTGACAAGCCTAACTTGCCCTCGTGGTAAGTTGTTTTGCCTGGGTCTGAGCATGCAAGATACTTCTCTAGCTCCTGGAAGGGTGTATTACTCATTTTCCTTCCCCCCGCCCCTCCTCCCCCCATAGCTTTAAAGAGAATAACATAGGGCTTTAAGCCAAAGTAGTATAGGGAAAGGTTTTGAGATAATGATGGTTCAGGTTGCACCAAGTCATATATGTGCAAACTGACCTTTAATAACCTTTGTAGGGTACTAAACAGGTTAGTCATGGTGTACCCTCTTTGCTTTTGTGATGGACTGTTTTTCTAACCTGCAGGGTTAGATGTGGAGAGGAAGTTTGAAATAGTAATTTTTTCAGTGCATGTGCAATCAGAAGGCTCAGAAGACAAAATTTGCATAATAATATCTCTAATTCTGCACCATGCTATGTCATTTAGTCATTGTCTGTGTGTGGCTCTTGGAAGACTTTAAAACAATTTTTTTCTTTATGTGTCCATTCACTCCCACCTGTCAGTAGACTGTTCTTTACTGTAGCTGCTCGTAAGATACAGTCTTTGCCATTTGCAAAGCACTTTGACTTCATATGTAGAACTGTTCAAGAGATTTGAGCTTAGGCACAAATACAGATCTAAAAGGTGTTGAGAATTATCTCACTTCTCGTTTTCTTTTTTTTTTTTTGGGGGGATGTGTCTGTTTAGTGTTTTCACATCAAGGAAAACCAGCTTACCTTGAGAAGTAGGGAGGCCAGAAGCATGTGACAGTTTGGGAGACGCTGCTTTTGATATTCTAGGTGTCGATACCTTTATTGCAGAGACTGAGGTGCAGGAAAATTTGGTCTGGTCTATATCCATGAACAGAAATAGTTACCTGGAATTAGTTACAGGTAGTCTCAGGGGTTATGAAAGCAGCATTGCTTCAGTGAACATAAAACCTGATGTGCATCTGTGTAAGCTGTTGATAAATCTGTTTAAACTTTCTGACTTCATGTTGAGGAGAAAATCCCTTTTAATTTCTGAATTGGCATGTTAGGACTCTTCAAGAAAGCATCAAAAATTACTTGTTTGCTTTTAACAGAATAAAGTGAGAGTAAGACCAGTGAAGGGATATACTGGGCAAAGTGAGTTTTATGCTGTGTGAAAAAGAAACATGCATGTGTTCTCCTGAAATACTTCTGCATCTGAACTATGCTGTGGTCCAGGCTGTGGACAACTTGCCTTCTCCCCTCCCCTCTTCATTCCCTTCTACCACCTTAGAATGCAGACTGTTGATTTGTTGAAAACATACATTGTGAACAGTCTTTCTTTTTTCCTTTAGGGACCAGTTACTCTCCACAAGAAAATTCACACAACCACAGTGCTCTTCATAGTTCAAATTCACATTCTTCTAATCCCAGCAATAATCCAAGCAAAACTTCTGATGCAGTGAGTATTTGTGATTGGTATTCATCCATGTGTCACCCCATTCATACACACTATGTTCTTACGGTTTTGTCTGAGACAAGCAGCATGTGCATTATCTGCTTCATTGAGTTTTCCAGCATCAGTCTTTATTTTATAAACACTGTAAACATAAGATGTAGTCTTCATAGATTGTAAAACTATTCTAATTGATAATCGTTAGAGCTTTGAGCTACCTGCCTTTAATTTTAAAATACTAGTCACTCTATTATCCAAGTTTTGGTAGTTAAGGTGGTGTTTGTTAAAAATTGCGCTAAAACAAAATAGGTAAATATGTGATGTATAGAAAAATTTTGAAAAGATAATTTTTGAGGAAGTTTGGAGGTGAAGGAAACTAATGTTATCAATATTGACATTGCTGTAGCCCACTAAACATACTATTAGATTTTGTTTAAGGGTTGATGGGAATAAACCAGAGGAAACTATTGCAGAATGCAACAGGAGTGTAGTGATCACATCTTCAAACTATCAATGAAACAGGCATTTAGAGATGATGTAAATAGAAAACAGTGGTATGAGTGCATATAAGGATGCCATGTAGCTTTAAAAACAGCAAAAGCTATGGAATTTGTATATTAAAACTCTGAAGTGGTCTTTTGTTCTGCACTATTTGTACTTTAAAGGCTTATGATTCTGCGGACGATTGGTCTGAACACATCAGCTCTTCAGGCAAAAAATACTACTACAACTGCCGAACAGAAGTTTCACAATGGGAAAAACCAAAAGAGTGGCTGGAAAGGTATGTGCTTGTGTTTGTTTTAATTGTATAAAGAACAAATATTCTTAAGCTCATTTAAGAGTTGAGCTTATCTAATAGATTACTGCTATAACAGATTGTGGTCTAAGTCTGCTGTGTTTCTACCCTTACTGTGACCTCTGGCACCTGTTTTATCCCTTGACAGTCCAGAGCCTGAGGGGGAAGTGTGGTTGGTTGGTTTGTTTTGATTTTTGGTGAGTGGTGTTTTTTACGTTCTGGGTTGTTTTATTTTATTTTTTTTTTTAATATGTCAGCTGAACTGGTGTGTGGCGGGCTTCAGCAAGCATGGGTGTGAGGAAGCAGTGGCTGGAATTCGCAATCCCTGCCTGTAGCAGCAAGCTCTTAAAATGGTTTAATTCATCTCATGTAACTTCACCCATAGAAACTGTTATATTATTAGATGATCTAAGTTCTTACTTAACTTTTGTTTTCTTTCCTTCAGAGAGCAGAGACAAAAAGAAGCAAGCAAAATGTCAGTTAACAGTTTTCCAAAAGATAGGGATTACAGAAGAGAGGTGATGCAGGCGACAGCTGCCAGTGGGTTTGCCAGTGGAAGTATGTGGTTTTTTTACAGCAATATGTTCTTGCCTTGTTTGCATTACTGTTTTCTTTTCCAGACTTCAAAAAAAAAATAAAAAAACCCTTTTCTTAGATGTTTTTCTCACCTTTTTATATATAAAAGCTAAAGTGGATAGCACAGTCAGCTCTCCCAAATGTTGTTTCTTAAAATATCTTTGAGCCTTTACTAGTGCAACACTTGCTTAATGCTTTTCATGGTGCTCCTCCTTTTTGCAGCTTTTACTGCCTAATTTAATTATCTCCATGGGTAGTTATCCAAAAAAGCTGCACAATTTATAGTTTAGTTGGACTGTCGTGATCATTGAGACCTGCCAGTGTCATACTCTGAGCTTAAAAATAAAGGTGCAGAAGTCTCTTTTAAAGCCTTGATTTCACATGTGAAAATAATAAGCCAATTGAATAGATTATGATATCAAGGTTTTTAGAGGCTTGTGTATGTTATTCAAAGCATATTTTTACCACACCAATACTCTTAGCAAAGCCTTTCCTGGACTATGAATTTCTGAAGCTTGGAAATTTTTTTCCTCATACCTAGCTTTAATATTTGTCCATTTTTTTTCCTGGAAAACAGTTGTATTGTGGGATTCTGTCTGTATGCTGATGTAGTTTGGGTGAATTTGTAGCATAGTTCTCAGGATAGATTAATAGTAGAAGTCACAGTATTAATCTTCCCCCACACTCTTGGGACTCAACAAAGTAGATACATATAAAAGGCTGTTTTTCTGTGTATACTGAACTGTACTGTATGTGCTAAAACATACTGGATGCTATAAAGAGATAGCAGACATGCATAATGCGGTATTTGTTTTGTGACAGGTGAAAATCTAAGAATCTATAAAAAGAATTACTCTGTATTTGCTTGGTATGTTCCCTAATTAGCATATTTTAAAGTCTTATGATTGTGTGACAAATGCAGATTAGTCACTCATTTAATATATATATATAGTCATCTTGAATTAAGTCAACTGTAAGTAAATTTGTTGTAATACTTAAGTGATGTGAAGAGGAATTATTTGAAGGGTAGAATTTGAAACTTAAGTTATACTTGATGATCAGGATTTTCAATGAACAAAACAAAAATGGCACAAATTATCTCTTCACGCTAAATACAAGATGGAAATAATTTTGATTCAGATTTTTTTTAGGAGATTTCAAAGTTAACTTTACTGTAACACTTGTTATAAAGCAGCCTTTCATCAAAACACAGTGCTTAACTGGAACTCTAAATCAAGCAAAGGTCAGAGAAAATGCATTTTGTCAGTGAGTAGAATGAAATTTTGCCTTTTTTGATGCTGATGTACTTGAGGCTTTTTTTAATCATAAGTTCAATCAGCTCTAGTTGTTGGTGTGCAGCTGTATTAATCAAAGTCTCTGCAATCTTAGACTCGTTTCTAATTTAATCCTTTTTTTCTTATTGCAACGTTACTTGGGGAATCCTGAAAAAAGTGGAAGACAAGCATTCCAGTGACACCAGCAGTATGCTCCCACAGAATATTTTATCTCAAACAAGCAGGCACAATGACAGAGACTACAGACTGCCAAGGGCAGAGACTCACAGTAGTTCTACTCCAGTACAGCATCCCATCAAACCAGTGGTTCATCCAACTGCTACCCCAAGCACTGTTCCTCCTAGTCCATTTTCTCTACAATCTGATCACCAGCCAAAGAAATCCTTTGATGCTAATGGAGCATCTACTTTATCAAAACTGTCTACATCCACATCTTCCATCCCTGCACAGAAAACAGAGAGAAAAGGTATGTCTAATGAAATTCCCTCTGATATTCAAGATGAGGCATTGCATTTACGTTGCTTGTTCAGAGTATGTTAGTTGTAGAATTTAAATATATTTTCACTGTTTGATTGTGTGTGGTTAGAACCCGATAAGTGTTTTGATGTGGTTTTTTCCCCTAAATCACATTTGTTGTATTTGACACAACTTCAAATTGACACTGCAGTATTTGTTATTTACAGGCTTATTCTGCAAATTAACATTTCAAATTCTAATGTGAAATACGTATTTTTACTAGGACATATTTTAGTTTTTGTCTTCTTTCTTGTTTTGGGTCTTCACCATTTATTTGAGTTCTTAACATAGTTACATTATTTGAAAGTCATTTTGGACCATTATGTTTTATAAACTGCTGTTACTGTTTGGAATGCCAGTGTCAAATCTTTTAATCAGCACAAGCACAATTCTTACAGAAAGGGAGACAATTTTTCATGTGTTTGTAACAGCAAATGCTCTGTTTTGATCTGTATCTTGTGAAATATTGGATCTTCGGTTATTAAGCTGCTGAAAGTTTGTGTTTTTGTGTAATACCTACCATGAATAGTTTGAGTCTACAGGAGAAGATCAGGACTTTACTGTGCATTGCTTGTGACCCTTCAAAAGTCTGTATTTTAGTTGGGTTTACTTCATTACTAGGGGGAGAAGAGCTTGAGAAGATTGGGAGAATGAGATTTGTGTCGTTAGTGATAGTGTAATACTTGGTGTAGTTGAGTTTTTAGAGAGTGATACTGTACACAAAAAAATTTTTTTGAGGGCTTTTGGAGGGGGAAAAAGTAATTTTTGATAACCATGGCTGGTTTTAGTTTAAAATATTGCATAATTAGTATGTCACTGAATTCTTTTTTGGGAAGATGGCTTGTTGCCCTGCTCATACTTGGACTAGTTGGACTAGTTGGTCTAGTTAGAGAAAAATAGTGTAGTTTTAAAAAGAAGGCTGCAACGGACTCTGGTCTGACACTGGTCTTATACTCTGTTTTCGGGGCTTCCAATTTTCTTTATTAAAGAATTCCAGCTTTTACACAGAGATAAGAGTACCTCACCATCCAAAATACTCAAATCACGCTTGGACAAATACTGCAGCGTAAGACAATTGTGCATGTAAAGAAATTTTTTTGGTTTTTCTTGAGACTGTGCAGTTATTACGTGACCTGCGTCACAAATGCTGACCGTAAACTACAGAGGAACAGGTTATTTTCAGCAAGCCTTTTTCAACACAATAAAGCATGAAGTAAGGTGCACTAATTCATGCATGGTTCTTGTACTGAATAGTTACCTGCTTCAGCCTCTGTGTTCTGATTGCAGTTCGATGCACTTCTAAATGTTACGGTGCAAAATATCCATGTAAAGTATTCTCTTCTTTAGTGTATCTACTCTATTTCCATTTCTATATTTAAAATATACTTAAAGAAAACCCTTATTATTACTCAGTTCTGGCATGTTCTTGATTCCTGTTTGGTGTGAGATCAGACTGGATATTCTTTCCCTGCTTTACTGCACATCTTTATTAACTGAGGAGCTGACTCTTATAGCAACTGAAGAAACTTCCCGTTGTGACAACTGCTACAAATATTGGCAGAGAATTCTAATATTTCTTGCATACAACATTAATTTGAGAACGTACAATTGGGTATGAATAGTGAAAATGATCACACAGGGCAGTCTTGACACTGTAAATCTTACTTCACAATCTGTTACCATGAATGGTTCCATATTAAATAATTCACTTAATGTCTGTATTCCTAAGTAGGTGTTTCTTTAATTTTATATGGGTTAAATGGATACATTCTCTGTAATACTCATACCCCATTGATCTAAGTGTTTCATGGCACTTGATTGTGAGAAAATATTGTACATATTGAGCTTTAGACAGGATGGATTGCGGAAAGTTAGTAAATAGTTGAAGAATTAGAATAGGTGAATGTCGGGCTTGAAATTCTTGTTCTAGTAAATGTGAGTTTTTATATACTGCTTGAATTTACATCTTACAGAAAGAAAAATTCTGTCCAGGTTCTGTCATCGTGAGATCATTCAAAGAGTGTATTTTGTTGACTTGCCTTTTTCTTATTTTGGGAATATTGGACTGTCTTTTTAAGGAAATTTAACGAGTCAATTTTCTGTACATTTTTTATATATAAAAGAAGGGAAGAAGCAGTGTTTTGGATGGTTTACTTCTGTTACTCATTCTCTCAGAGCTGACTGTGAACCTGCAGTATTATTAAGTGCTTTTTTGTAGCTGTTAATGAAAATAAAGCAATTGTCCTGAGACACTTGGTTCAAACAAGTCTCCTAAAAGTGTCTTTGTAGAACTGAAAAATAGTTTTGAGAGGTTTATTTTTACACTAGTAAAGCAAACGGCCTTTTATCTTTTCTGTTCACTGGCTGTGTGATCCCTTTCTCTTTCTAAAAAGAGGTAAAGCTGTATTTTTTTGCCTATAAAAATAGCTTGGTCCAAATGACTAAATAGTATGTGCAGTAGTCCTTGCTTAAATGAATTCTTGCTGCTTGTCAATGTGTTGCTGGCAGCCTTATGCCAGCATATGTGTACCACTGTTTTAATAGTTCTGGTTTCAGTGTGTGTATTTTTTAATGCAGTAATAGTTATGAACAGCAAAGCAACAAAAAACCACAAAACCCAACAACAACACTTTTTTCAGCTCAATCTCTTTTGCTGCAGGGGTATGTTGTAGTCCCACAAGGAGATTGAATAAAATCCCTGGCTGAACTATAGCTCAGCTGTTAGCAGTAGTCCTCTGCCCTCAATGGCTGGCAGTAGTGGAGAGTTCCTGGGGAACTATTTGACCTCTACCCTTTGGTTTGAATGTTCCAGTCAGAATCTGCTGCTTCTGTTTATGCTCACTGTGAGTGCTTTATGCAGGTAAAGTGTGGGGTTGCTTTTCCTACTTTTTGGCTGCTTTATCTGTAGGGCACATCACATTTTCCTATTTCTGAATCAGTTACTGAATGAAATGTTGTATTGTCCATATCTTAATAGTGTGTCTGTCTGTAGGATACTACTTCTCACACCTTTACTCCAAGTCACATCAGGCAGCACTTCTGTTTCTAGTGCAGCAATAATCTGAAAGTTTTATGACAGAACACAGCAAGCTGGCTCGTGCAATGCTGGGTGGGTTGTGACCCTGATGCTTCTGATCCTTTTCTCACCCCTGTGGTTTTCTTGTAACACTTGCTAGTCTTTAGTAGTCAGTTATTAACATTGCTTCTGGTATTGTTGCATCTTCTTTGGATGGGTTTTGCAGTTTTAAGTATATTACTCAATTCATGTGGTGGTTGAAAAAGTTACACGTATGAGACTGTTGGAAGTTTCTTCCAGTACTTTATACTTGTTTGCTGAGCATTGCTGTTACATTTATTTTGGCAGCAGAGGTAGAATACAAAAATGCAGTTTTAAGATTAGAATAATCCAAATGTAAAAAATAGGGAATTTTTTGTATTTTAGGTAATTTGACTATATTTGGGAACCCAGTTACTCTTATTACCAGTTTCATTTGGCCAAATATGTTTACAGAATGGGTTGCCTTTAAATATTTATATATTTTTGTTGTAGCTTAAAGTCCTTAGTAGGTCAGAACTGAAGTATGTAAAACAGATATATGGGACTGTCAGTGCTCAGAGAACTTAGTTGGTGGGCTGTACATGTCAGGTACTTCAGCACAGACAATGTGTTCTGATTTTTGATGGTCAGCAGAAGAATGAGCAATTCTGTCAGCTGTGCTGTTTAATAAGTGGAACAGAGATGAGGTTTATGGGGCAATAAGGCATGAATTTCTGAAAATGTAGTAATGCTGTTTCCCTTCCACAGAGCACACTGTGAGAGCACACGTGCACACTCATTGCTAGCAGTGCAAAGAGACAATGGAGTGGTTGGGTAATATTGTAGTGTTGAATCCGAAGGACTTCGAATGCATTTGTTTTGTTTTAAATTGCATAAAAGTTGCAGCATAGTGAAAACTATTGTAACATTCAAGGGGTCACTTTAATCACTTAGAAGTTATCTAGTCAACAGAAGTGGTTAATTTCCATGTCATTAAAAAAATAAAAATGTTGAAATAAATCAGAAGAGCAAGCCATATATAGCAGTATTTTATAAGCTCATGTAGGGAGTACTAGTATTTTAGGTGTTACAAAGAGGACCATGAGGGAAAGTCCTTCCTACACAAAAATACATTTCCCCTTTTTGTTTCTTCTCTCCCCAGTCAATTCCCTGTCACACTGACATGCCTGATGAACTCAGCACACCGTGGGCAAGAAGGGAGTCAGCAAGTACTAGGGACAGGTACTCAGAGGATTCCAGCAGATAGAACAGGGTGACTGTGGCACAGCAGAGATACAGGGCTGTCGGTGTCAAGCCCTCTTCATCCAAACAGAGCAGCTGAACAGTCAGAAGGCTTAGTTTTTCACCCCACAGCATTAAATGTAGTAGGCTCAGGATTGCCTTTCAGAATGACAGTCACCAGTGGATCAGCTCTTTGCTTAGGAACAAGGATTCTTGTCATAAGGGGCAGAGATTGGTGATGGCAAGATTCAGCAGAATGTTTATGTACTGCCTCAAACTCTGAGATGCTGAGTATGTCTAGAATGTAACTGAAGAACATTGTGTCACAACTCCTGAAAATGATCCGTTATGTTTTTCTGAAAGGATTGCCTGGCCATGTTATTAAAAATTGCCACTGCTTGGGAACACCACACTGCAGTATTTCGATTCTGACTTGACGTGGTGTTTCTACTTCAGATACCTCTTCACAAAACTTGCAAAAAAGATGCACGTGTGTTATACAGATTCTTGTCCTAGGAAATACTGACTGATAACTTGGAATTCTTTCCCTTCTGTCCGAAAGATAGGATTGTGAGTCACACTCCCAGCAGAGTAAGTTATGAGTAGAAAGCTCTTCCCTAATCATGGTGGTCTTCAAAAATTATTTTCATTATAAAGTTTCTTCCTGCTTCATTTTAATGTTGAACCAATTAATAATTCTTCACATTAACTTAATCTCCACATCTAATTGCGTTTCTTTTTGTCATCTGATTACTTAGTTTCCTCTTTTTTTTTTTTTGATGGCTTTATTTCTTTCTCACTTTTTTTCCTGTGGTTAAAGTTGTTGGTCCAGAAAGCTGCTTAGCTCTATAATATAGTTCCGTATCTAGGCTGCATCTAACAAACTTGTTTGCATGGTTGTCAGAAAGTATACTGTATTTTCATGTTGTTTCAGCAAAGTGAATGGATTGGTTTAGAAGTTTTCTTAAAAGCTCCAGACCTTAAAACTTTAACGTGCATATCTTATAATGGAAAAGCTGGTGCAGAGTCATATTTTTAAAATCACGTAACAAATTTTCTAAAGTAATCTGGGTCCTATTTTGTTTTAGTTATTCAGAGGAGGAGATAAAACAAATTGTAATTAATTAAGTTTTTAATACTTCAGAAGACCACAACAGGCTACTTTTTGGTTTTACTTTGGTTTTTATTTTTTAAAAAGCTTTCTTGGGATTTTCATGCTAATAGCTGAAGTTTTAGGTGAGGTGGAAGAGTCATTTGCATAGCATTTTTATAGGAATTAGTGTTGGCAATGAAGAGGAGGCTGCAGGTGTGCCCTCTTCACTTCTTCATTCATAGTCTGAGACTTTTGTAGCCCTTGCAGCATAATTGTTTTCTTTGCGAAATTTTTTTTTGTAGGACATCGACTAAATTGCATTTTCTGTTGGTAGAATTCCAGTTGTAGATTAAAAATTAGTCTGATTGATGCATAATGATGCAGATTAGGTTTATGAATGACTGCCATGTAATCCAAATCCTTATTTTGCAATAACAGTGTAGATAGCTTATTAATGAACATGAACTGATACTGACACAAGTGTAGGAACTGCAATGCATTGGAGTTGTAACACTAAGGGCTTAGATTTATGAAGATACTTTTCTCAGCATGCTCTGCTCATCTTGACTGTGTTTCATGGTGTTTGAGGCTTCAAATGCACTTAAGAACTACAGGACTGTATAATAAGTTTTTTTTTCTTAAAAAAACTAATGTTTTAGAAGCTAGTGTTCAGATGTTGGAAAGTGAACTTAATTGTGTGGCAAAACGTACAATGAAACAGACTCAAAGCAGATGAGAAAAGGGAAATTAGGAAGGAAAAGGAAGGAGCGAGGAGCTTTTGCTTCTCTTTGTGGCAAAAGCAGGGGAAATGCACACACCCCAGTGGGTGATACCTGTGGATTTTTATCAGGCAAACATTTAATCTTCAGAAGTGTTGTCAAATTATGTTACCTTCAAAAAGCAAAACTTGGAAGCTCTGTATAGCATCATAAATTAAAACAGTTTTATCCTTTGTAGTTATATTATACAAAAATGGATGTGAAATTATTTAGGGGCCTTGTTTTTTTGGCAGCATTTCTAGGATTTAGTGCTGTGAAATTAAGCACCCTGTCTGGAACCATGAAGTAAGATAGATTGGTTTAAATTACTTAAAAAAACTTGTGATTTTACACAACTAATCAGTAGACTGTATTTTTAGCATGTTTGTTTCCATCACAAAGGACTTTCCCGGTTGTAGAGAAGAAAAGGTAAAGATTACAGCTTGAAACAAGAAGAATTTACTGGAAACAGCAATGAAATAAGAAACTAACAGTAACAGCAACAATTTTAATTAAAGGCAAAGAGAGGCAAACAATTCACACATGAAAAAAGCTCACCATGCGTGAACCTGCGATACGTGAACTGCTGCTACAGTACCATGACTGGAAAAAGTTATGGCATGCAGTGGCACTGTCATTCAGCACACAGTAGTAGACAGTTCAACATGAGAGACGATTCTCACCCAGAAATCAGATCTCCTTGTGGTACTCATTGTGTTTCCCTGGCCCTCTGCATTACCCACCAGGTACACCCAGGTCCTTGAGCAAAAACAATCCCACAGATGGGTTTGCCTTTGCTTGTGGCAGGACTAATCCAAACTTTCTTCCCTTTCTCATATGCTTGATGTGGACTTTATCCTCTTCTACAGTATGTGAAGGTTTTGATTGGGCAGGACCAGGTCAATTGGTAGAGCCTCTAGTGTTAACTAATCAGGTGGCCTTCACTAAATGTAGATCCCAGTGTTGGAAGGTTCCACCACCCATTGCATGCAGTGTGGTTTTTAACAGTCCATTGTACTGTTCGATTTTTCCAGAGGCTGTTGTGTGATAGAGAATACAATATACCCACTCACTGCTATGCTCTCTGGCCTGGGTGCCTGTGAGGCTATTTTTGAAATGAGTCCCGTTGTCCTACTCAATTTTTTATGGGGTTCTGTGTCACCACAGGACTTGTTTTTTGAGGCCCAAGGTGGTGTTCTGTGGTGTGGGGCACAGGGTACATCCCCTGCCATCTGTTGGTTGGTTGCACCATTGTCAGCATGTAACACTTGGTTGGCAGGTTTGTGGCAGTGTGGTGTAGTAAATCTGCTGGCCTCCCCTGTTTGCATTTCAGCCATCGTCCACCAGCCACAGAGGCTTTACCTGCTTGGCCTGATTGATTCCAGCACGTTTCACAGTTATGGATGACCTGGGAGACAGAGTCCATGCTCAAGCCCGTCTTGATCGTTCCATCTCTTCCCTCATGACATGAGGTGTCATGTGCCCATGGAGCCAGATGTAACTCTCCCTTGTGTTGCCAGTCCAGATCTACCGGAGACACTTTAATCTTGGCAGCCTTATCTGTTTGTTGTTGTGATGTTCCTCAGTAGCCCAACTCTTGAGTACATGTGCTTCTACATGATGTACTTTGGAGCCAGCTTCTCTACCTAGGCAGCCATGTCTTGCCGCAGTTCAGCAGCCCAGATGGATTTACCTCTGCTCTGCCAACTGGTATTTTCCCATCAGCCCAGCCACCCCTACAGAACCTTTGCTACCATCCACACATCAGCGGAGAGGTAGGGCTCTGGCCATCCCTCTTGTTCAGTGATACTTAAAGCCAGCTGGATGGGTTCCAGCTCTGCAACCTGTCTTGATCCGCCTTGTTCCCTGGGTGATTGGGGTTTCCTCTTGGAGCTTGCTGTGTGATCTGCATGACCCACTTATTCCACGTAGCATCAGTGGCATGATGTGTGGAAGGGACTGTCCCTTTGAACATCCAGCCCAGCGCAGACTAATTTGGTCTTGGATTTCTTCTGTATAGGGGCAACTGATACTGGCACAGGTTGTTCCTCTGGTTTGGCTGTAGTTTGAGTGGCCACAGTGCCTGTTGGTCTGCTTTCCTCCTCCTCCTCTTGAGGATGCTGTCTGCTATGGAACCGTGTTCAGCAAAGAGTAGCCATGGCCCAGCACACTGCAATAAGTTGATGGTCTCTGGAGTTGGCACAGCATTCTCCTTGCAAATACTCTGCTACTTTAACAGGGTCCTGTAGTTGTTCAGGGGTGAACTTCTAAACCGCTGGAGCAGAGAATTTCCCACCTTCCATGGCATTCATGACTGTCCACCCTCAGGGCAGATCTCTGAATTGCCTGCCTAGAAATCTCTCCCCTGACTCTAAACATGGTGTAGACCATGCTGAGGAGGCATAGCAGGCATAGCATGCTTTCCTTATTATCCTGAGGAAGTTCAGAATTCTCAAAAGCTGTTGTAACAGGCCTGAAGGAGGAAGAGGGGTTGAAAAGCTGGGGAAAAGCATCCTCCTCTGTTTCCTGCACAGACAGGGCACGATTATTTATGGGCTCACAAAGGTACTGCCTGAGCTAAGGGCAGGAGAGCAGCACTCAGCCCATCCCAAATGACCCTCCTTGCCCTTGATGTTACCGTGTCATAAACTGATATCCCATAAGTACAGCAACAAAGCAGTCCTGATCCCTCAGCCTGCTCTGCAGAGGAGCATCATGATGGGCACACAGTACCTATATGGGAATATATACAGGGTTAGGTACCACAACCATGTGAACAGACTGAGAAACATTGGACCAGTGGCTCTGTACCTAATACAACAAATGCTTAGATGGAACTTGTTTCCATCTCCTCTGGTCGTATCTGTTATTTCAACCCTTCGTGCCCCATGCTGGGTACCAGATAAGGCTGTTGTGGTTTAGGAGTGGCATTCTGCAATTTAGTATTCCCAGTGCAACACTCTAAACCATGTGCTTTGTGCTCACTGCCCCCTTCTGGGTGGCAGGCTGGGGAGGAGAATTGGAGGCACAAAAGGTAAAGATTATGGGTTAAGAGCAACTTACTGGAAACAACAATGAAATAAGAAATGAACAGTAACAGCAACAATATTAATAAAAGGGTGTACAAGAGAGGAAAAGGTCACTGCTGTGGGAACTGAAGTGCTCAAACTGTTGCCATGCTATCCTGATTGGAAAAAGACTCCCTTCTCCCCAGTAATGGTGTGAGGTGATATAGAATAACTGCCCCTCCTGGCCACTGCAAAAATTAACTCTGTCCTGGCTGGAACCAGGACAGCAACTTAATACAAACAAGAAATACTTGTATTTCCACAAATACTTTTTCATGTTTGTTTTGTTTGTTTTTTTTTTTTAATTTGGCAAAACAGATTTATAATCTTTTATTTCACTACCAATAATGTAAATTGCTTCATTTGTGTAGTGTAGTGATGCTCTAAACAGTCACTGTGCTCTGCATCCTCTGTGATGTTAAATAACAGTTATAATGATATACATGTAAATAGTCATGATCATAGATGTGTATTTTTCATAACACTCAGGCTTTTGATTTTGTGTTGTAAAGCATTTCAAAAGATTGGAATGTTAGTATTAGACGCTGTCCTTGTTTTGCATCTTTGGGTGTTTTATCTGGGCGAGCGTAAAAAAACACCTTTCACAGACATAGTTTAACACATACTTAAGATACCTGCACTAATACAGCTATGGAATAGTCTCTCCATATTGTCTAAAAGAGATAACTGGACTGTGTTGTGTTGATGTAATTGTGTGCATTTTTATAGCATAGAAATTCACATAAGCTAGAGTACTTTTACAGACCTCGTGGAATTCAGTCATTTTGAGTGACATGTTTTGGGTTCTTTTATTCAAGAAGTGAGTGAATACCCAGAACTGGGCTTAAGGTGTGTGTTCTTTGCATTGTTGCCTTGAGTTTGCCTTTGATTCAGTATATTTTTTGCTCAGAACTGCAGCATGGGTGAAAAACACTTTCAGCTCTTTGGTATTGATGTGGTTTGAGGGTAGTTGCTCAGTACTTATTTGTTTGTTTTGAAATGAGGATGGTGTTTGGAGTTTTTTTATTTGGTTGGTTTTTTGTAAGGTTCTCAAATCCTTAGGGTAGGAGATTTGTATACATTAAGTATTAATGTGCCCCATTGTGCTTATTCCCCTTGCTTTTGTCTTCCAGTGTATCCTGTCCTTATTTGGACTCTGACAGATCCAAGTTCAATTTAAAATCCATGTGTTTTTGTTTAGTATGATAAGATTCATGTTTGTTAGGTGTGTCTTGACCTGCAGTTGTCTTAACTTTTACTTTGAACACTATAACATTTTATATGCAGTAGCTTATAACAAAGACTTTTACTAATGACTGACTGTTTTAGTGGGGGCTAGTACCTCATCAGCTGTCCTAGTTCATGTGTTACTGAAAACTGCAGAAATTTTGTTACTGCTTTTTTTCCCCCCCTCTGTCTTCAGACTTTGTAATGCTTTTTGTCCCTTTGTAACTTGTTCTTAGGAAAGCTCTTGGCCAAATGGCTGGGTGCCTTCACAGATACATTGCAACCAACCCCTTGCCCTGAAGAGCTTGTAACTTAGATAAGGCCACATATTTTTCAGAAGTTTACCTGAAACTTCAGAATATGTGTTTGTGCCCTGGCTGGTGCATCCTTGCAAACTCTCAAATTCAGATTCTGCAGCGGATTTTTTCTGGTTCAGATTTCTCAGATTACTTGTCTAGAGTAGTTGTGACCTTTATAAACTATTTATACTGTAACTGCATGAAAGCAGAAGTCCCATTTCTTTTCACTGAGATTTTTAATCCCATTGGATTTACATACTTGATACTCCAGTAATTTTTTATGTTTCTTTTTTGAGGATTCTTCTCCAAATTAGTCTTGAGAGTTGCAATTAAGGTAAAACAAAAGCTGTTAGAAATTTGCAACATTTTATTTGTATGTAGTAAAACAAAGCAAGACTTTTGGACTTCTTTATTAGTAAGATCAGCATCTTTGACTATCTCTCCAAGAAAAAAAACAAAAAGCACACCTTAAAGTAAAATAATTTCCCAGCAGTTATTTTTGGAATTTTTGCGTGAAATGTGGAATATCCAGATTGGCCTTCTCTGCCCATTTTGAGGTGGGTTTAAAATCCAGGTCTTCAATATTACAGGAAAACATCCTGGGTGAGATCTTGCATCCATAGCTTTATGCTCTGCATCCAATTTGTTTGGTGCTATAGAGGCATTAGTTTTGACTGAATTTGGGAGCAGAGATCTCTGAGGGTTTAATGAGGATGAGAGAAGGGGGAGCTAAGATTGAAATACAGTGGACCAGGCTTCTTAAAGGAAACATATTTGAAGTCACTGATGGTACACCTATAGTGAGTTGAAATACTTTCATTGCAGAAATTTCTCACAATACTGGAATGAAGGAACAACTTTGCTGTTAAGTGGAAGCCAAATTTAAAATTAATTAAATAACTCATCTTAGTCAGAACAAATTGCCGTATAGTTGAATTTAAATAGTATGTATTTCTGTGGATAATGTGGTGGTATTTGCTGAAATGATATTAATAAAAGAAAGGATATAGGTCTTGATGCTTCAGGAGAAGCTGTAAAGTTAAAAATTAATTATGAGAAAATACATTTTTAGGTTTTTTTCCACTCTGCTGGGGATGTTAACAGCACTTTTTTTACATTTCCAGTATAGCTCATTTTCCTGTCTAAATCCTCAGCAGTGTAGCTGGATTTTTTATTATAAATTTAGTCTTTATTTTGCAGCTTCTTGTAGTCTCGTCTCTTAGTAAATGAAGCATGGCTTACACCCCCTCCTCAAATTTGGCGTAGTAGCTTATATATGCCAAGTCCATAGATTATAAGGGTTTTTTTTATTGTATATTTTCCAAAGAAAGACTGAAATCATAAGTAAATATGTAGAATATGAGTAAATGCACAATAAAAGGAAAAGGTTGCTAAGGAATTTTTGGCTTGCATTTGTTCTAAAAGCTGGGGGAAAGATGTCCCATTTTTAATACTGGCAGCTTTTCATCCAGTATTTTGGAGTGGGAAAGTTGAGTGTGTGCATTCCTAATAATTACTACGTTCGACAGTGTAAATTGCACTAGATATCAAATACCTTCAGATTTTTTCTATGAATGTCGTGGGGTTTTTCCTTGTAATGATAGTTAGGCATTTGATCTTCTGAATTTAATACAAATGTTGTATTAGTGGGAAGTTGTCAGGTTATATTGGGGAAAATGAAAAATACTGTCTGTCTTCTGTTCAGAGTCTGCATCTGTGGACAAGTCTGTATCCCATTCTTGCACAACTCCTTCTACATCTTCTGCTTCTGGACTGAATCCAACTTCTGCGCCTGCTTCATCTGCTCCTACAGTTCCTGTTTCACCTGTCCCACAATCACCAATTCCTCCATTACTTCAGGACCCAAATCTCCTTCGACAGCTTCTGCCTGCTCTGCAAGCCACCTTGCAGCTTAATAATTCTAGCGTAGATATATCCAAAATCAATGAAGGTAAGGATTCTTTAAAGTTGATGTCGTATCTCATTTACACGTGTTAGTATATTATTGGGTACCAAGCTGTGGTAAATGAAAGCCTTATTTTAATTGAAAAGTGAATAAATGAATCCCTAGGTGAAGTAGAGATTGGTTTTGCTTTTCTGTTAAACCTTTTAAACATTTAAGGCTTTCAGATTAATAAATGGTACAATGTACACGAGCAGCCTAATTGAGATGGGTGACTTAATCGCTGTATCAGCATTCGTCTGTTGCACAAAAGTTCGTTAAAGCTCTTTGTTCTTTTGTTTCGTGCACTGTTCTTTGTTTTCTGTAGTTTGTGCTGCTGTTCTATTAATGTGTGTTTGCAAATACTGAAATTTCTAGGGATTCTTAAATCTTGTTGCCTAACAACTTTTTTCTTTAGCATAACAAATTAGCTCCGAATAAAGTTAAAGTATCAATAACTGTTCTAGCAAGTTAAATTTTGTGTGTGTAATCAGTGTATCCCTCAGATTTTTGTCACATTGGCCTAGTTTATTAGAAGATAGTTTATCACTTAGCTATAGTGCCTTTTGCTGCAAGAACAGGTAAAGCTGATGCATTTTGAATGCGATTTTATCTCATATGTCTGCATGTGGCAGGTAACTGAGGAAGAAAGTGGTGTGGGATGTTTTGTTTGCTGCTTTGAACTTCTTATTCACAGATCACTGATTGAAATAGGAAGCAAAACATTTACATGTAGTGCCCAGAGTTAATTAACTTTCTGAAAGTGCAAACCGTGACACTCAAAAGATGTGCAAAATACCCTGTACATTGCAGTTTTTTATAAAAAAAGCTGTCAGTTGCGTCCTTTTAATCAGCAAATATTCTGGCTTCATTCAGTACTAATAGGTGAGCAGGTTACTGTTGGGTTTATTTTTCCTGTGCAGAAAGAAGCTTTTAAAATTTTACTGCACTAAGTTTGACTAAAAAAAAGTAGGAGTATCATGAGTTTTTGTATGTTGAAAAATGAAAGGTCCAATCGGGACTCCAGTTTTATGTTATTAGAGGCTGCCAAGTGAAATTTGTAGTCATTTTTTCTTGCCGTATCAGAGCAGCAGCTGTGTCTGTCTTGGAACAAGAGTGTTTAGAGTTTGTGTGGTGGGATGAGGGCCTGGCTCTGTCTGTGTGAGCAAAGTGGCTTCACTTTGCACATCAGGGCTGCCCTAACTGTGCACATGATTCAGAATTATTCTGCACTTGTACTGGTGAGTCAGTTTTTTCAGATTTGTGCATGGGTGGGATGTATGTTCAGGAAGTATCCCACAGAGCCTGTAGGTCTTTTTGGAAAGTTTAGTTCCGAAGCTCATAGTCAGTTCAGAGTCTCATCAGCTCATATTGTAAGATCATCTTCCTGTGTAGTGCAGTTTTAAAATGGTTAAAACTGATTGATTTTTTTTTTTTTTTTATTTTACTGAGGGGGATGACATGGGACAGCTAAACCCAGAACAGATAAGTTTTTTTGTCTCTTGGTTTTAAGAAGAAACACAGATTTTTAACTGGAAAGATCTTTGTCCCCTCTTTGAACATAAAGTCTGCCTCCCATCTCTTTTACTGGGTTTACATGATACTGCTTTTTGCTTTTATAAAAATGATTGTTGTGCAAAAAAACCCAAAAAAACAGACACCCACACATTCTACTTACTACAGTAGCAAATTGAACAAATGTTTTCTTGATGTTTACAAGAATTATTATTGATGCATAGGATCAAACTGAAGAGTTGAAGTTACTTTTTAAAAGAGTTACTTTTTTTTTGAGTGTATGTCTTGAAGATCAAACTACTAAATAAAGAACTTGCTTGACATTCCAAGTCAACTTTAATTCAAGTAATTGAAAAATAGTTCAAGTAGATCTTTGGTCATTGTGGATATGGGAACAAAATTTGAAAGAAAATGTGGCTTAAATGTAATTAGCCAGTTTGAACAGTTTAAAGTGATGTTCTAGAATTGTCAGTAAAACACAACGTTTGTTTTCAGTTCTAACAGCAGCTGTGACACAAGCCTCTCTGCAGTCTATACTCCATAAAATTCTTACTGCTGGACCATCTGCTTTCAATATCACCTCCCTAATTTCTCAAGCTGCACAACTGTCTACGCAAGGTATTCAGAGTTTTCTTTTCACTTACATAAAATTGTTATGTTGCATTTTAAAAAGGCTGATACAATTGAAATTTGTAGAAGTTACCTCTTGTTGTATCTTTGGTCACCCAGTGTGGAGGATGTTGAATGACTTCTTTTTCCAGAGGCTAAAAAATTGCTACCTGGGGAGCAGGAAGCTGATATGCAACTAAGTAAATAGCTTCTCTGTCTCGCCTTTTGGGATTTCTTTGTATGTTAACTAACTCCATATGAGTAACGTGAAACCTGTGCGAGACCCTTTCAGTTTATTCTGGACCTTAATTGGATGTTATTTAATGTTTAGTATAAAACACAGCTCTTCCTTGATTGAACACCCTTCTTGTAGTACTGTACAACTGTGACTCTTGGGGGAGGCCTTAAGTGTTTAAAAAAAACTTTGTTCTGTCTGGTGGGTTTTTTTTTTCAGCTTCCAAGCAAGATATTCTTTCAGATATCTTCAATATGTTCTGGTTTTTAACTTAATAAAGCTAGAAACTTAAACGAAAATAATAAATGCAGTCATCTTACTGAGTAGCTAATGAGTGTTATGCTAATTTTTAACTATGGGTGGGGGACTGTTGGTAGGTGCCTAGAATGGGTGAATGGGTTTCTACATAAACTGTTCATGCATTCCTTTGGCTAAATCAAGTTGAGTGCCCTAAACTAGGAGTCGCAAATGAAACTAATTCAGTTTCTTCATGTATAAAAAGCATTGCCTTATAGTTTCTTTTTCTCCCTCCCCTGAAGTTTTAGAAGTGAAATTGGGGAAGACACAGTTCTTTAGCTAGGATTGTTGTTAAACATTTGATTGTTCCAGTTGCTCACCCTGCAGCAATGTCAAGGTGAATGTATTTGTATATTATCTAATACAGCATATTCCAAAGTACCAAAAGAAAATCTAATTCACATTGAAGGTAGGGTATTGTTTTATTGAAAAGAATTTTTTTTTTCCTTTACAGCTCAGCCATCTAATCAGTCTCCAATGTCTTTAACATCTGATGCCTCATCACCAAGATCATACGTATCTCCCAGGATAAGCACGCCACAGACTAACACTGTTCCGCTTAAACCTTTGATGACTACGCCACCAGTATCATCCCAGCAGAAGGTAAGACCCTTCTAATTTTTGCCATAGTGTAGTAAGAAATCATTTTACATAATATTGAGCATTGCGCATTTATATCCATGTGCTAGCTGTTGTATGTAGGATGATAAAATATGTATGTTATCTTTCTCAAAAGAAACAGAAACTACTGGAAGCAGCTACTTGACTGTATTTTGTTAGAGCAACTCCAGCATGAAATTCTAGTACCCTTTTCTTTTCTTGAAGAAACTCTTGTGCTAGTTTCAGATGCTGTCTGGATATATTATCAAGGCATCAGTATTGTAATGGAAACAAAAACACCCTTCAAAGGCAACAGCTGATGCAGTTCTCTAGACTTTAGCCAATAAAAGATTTTTAGAATGGGAGAGAAATTCTTGGGGAAGTTGACTTGATGTAGTCTCAAATTTGGTTTAGAAATGTTATAGGTGTTTACAAATCGGTAAACATAATAACATAATGTCTCTTTCTCTTCCTATTGCCTCACTCCCATTCATTCAGAATTCCTTAACTGGATCAGTGACTGGGAATCATTAATTGAAGCTAATGTATAATAGCTCCCAAGGTTTCTCCTAAGAAGCATGGCTCACAATCCCAGTTTTTCTTTACAATCCATTTTCTTCATTTTTACCAGCCAAGGAGCTGGTTACTTTTCCAGTTTGGATCTGTAAGGTGATTCTATTATCTCTGATGGACTTTTCTTTTGAAATTATTCCTTCTGTTTGAACAGCCTCAATAGCTGATGTCTGCTTGCAGACTGAGCAAAATTCAGCATTAATAGTAAAGCTCTTTATGTCATACATTTTATAAAGGTACTATATATAAAGGTTCTATTTATGAAGGGTAGTCTATTTTCACGAGTCAGTTTACAAACTGCTACTGTCTTAGCTCCCTCAACTATAATTCTGTTGATTTCAACAACAGAGTAATCTTACAATGATCTTGCTTTTTCTTTCTAGAATTATGGCCTTTTCATCTGATATTTTTTATGTGCCTATTAATTTAAAAGCCAGAAAGAACACACTGATGATAATTAAAAGTGACTTCTCCTCATAGGTACTTAAGTAGGTTTGGATTTACATTAAAATTCCAAGTATATTTAAATAAATCAAGTTATGTCTTGAGTTTACTTTAGCAGATACTTGTCTTGTTTGCTGTGGTCTGTTTCACAGGAGTCTGTTTCTGAAACTGAGAGAGTTTCTAGAGGCTTAGGTGACCACTAGTTAGTAATCTACACCAACCTGATGTCAGCAAATGCCATACAGGCTGCATGATTTGGCTTTTCTTTATGGATCCCTAGAACACATTTTTTTCTTTGCTCCCTCCTTCTCAAAATGGTTAGCTTGGTTTTTGCAGAATTGGGGATAAAGTATGAAGCTGATCCTCTCTTGCACTTACTTTAAATTGAGTGAGGTATGTATGCAAAGCATTGGGCTAAAACAAGTATCTTGAACTTTGTTTACTGTAACTTAGACATTAGTATATCACCAAACTTTTCATCCTGTTGTAGTTAATAAATTCACTGAAAAAAGACTGTCTCGCTGCTGGTGTCTCAATATCTTGTACTGAATGTATTCTACAGGAAAAGTAAGAAGCTACTGGTGACTACTTTTTTAGTCATTCATGAGTTTAGAACTGACATTCATGAGTTTAGAACAGTCAACGGGGGAGTAGCAGACTGATAAATATGCTTTAGGTTTTCTTTTCCATTTCTGTTAGAGATGTTGTAATAGGGTTGTGGTGTAATTCTACACTTGACACTGTGTAATGTGTTTTCAAGTAGGAAACTCTTAAATTTTTAAGTGAAAATTTTTATTTGAATAATAAACAACTCTTCCAAGGTTGAAAACGAGCTCAAATGGAAGGTACAGTCAAAAATGATACTGAGTTGGATCATTTTACCTGATAAACTAGCGATATTTTGAGAAATCACATGGTCTAAATTTGCTTCTGTTATGTCTGTAGGTGCTCTTCCTATTTTAGTAGAAAAAAGCTTTCCATCACATCTGTGGAACTAGAGATTTTTTTTTTTAAAAAAACACCTCATGAAGAGAATAAAAATTCTGTCAACAAAAGACCTTGCATTAAAAAAAATACCCACCAGTGTTGTAACTTGTCATTTCCATGGTTTTCTCTGATTCTTACCCTTGCTAGTTACTGTGGAGGAAATCTAATGAAGTTTTGAACTTTCCAGGTTGCTACTCCAGGTGTTAAACAAGGACCAGCTTCCCAGGCAGCACCTCAGCAGCCGGTAATAGCTGACAAGCAGGCAGGTCACGAACCTGCCTCTCCACGAAGTCTTCAGCGTTCAAGGTACGTTGAAATACTTCCCTGTCCTGTCCTCAGTTTTTTCTCTGGATCCAACGTGTGTTGTATATGTTAGTGGATTCTTCTTTGGCCTGTTTATTGAACATACAATTTAACTCTGCCGCAACTGAAAGGCTGCAGCTAAGTATCTTTGTTACAGAGGTGGTGTGGTAGGTTTGCCGTTTCACGATAACCACAAGAGTTCAATTCACCAAAGCAAAATAGAATTCGTATTTGTGCCCTGTCACTCTGGAGTCAAACTTGAATGATTCCTTATACTGTGATTTCTGAGTTTGGAGTTTTTGTTTCTCTGTGCATCTATGGAATTAAATGCCAGAATTCTATGTGATTTTCTTAGTGTTAGATGTTTGTGGTGTCTTACTGTAGTGTAATCTGATTTTTAAATTAGGATGAATTTTTGTCAGGTGATTTTGCTGCTTCAGTGAAACACTAAAAATTAACAAAGTTTCTCAAATACTTTTCCATGGTCGGACTTTTTTGTCAACATTGCACCCTCTTCAGATGTTGCATGATATGTATGTTTAACATACATTGATTTACAAGAATCTGTGTTTAGAATCTGTGTCTTGTTTGAAATTTTTCTTTGGGGGAGATGGACTCTTCAGTTGGATGCTATGCATTTTGTCATACTGGTTCCAGGAGTCTTAACCAAAGATCTGTCATTAGATAATGGTCTAGAACTGTGGCTGGAGGTGGTTGCAGGTTGACTTTTTTAGAAGTTCTGTAAATCTACAAGGTGTTGCACTTAAAAGCTGGATTTGAAGAGTGGTTGAATAAGGTTTGTGGTATGATATTAAAAAGGCAAACAAACAGTGCTGTCTCATTGTCAGCATACCTGAAGCTACAGAGTGGTGCTTTCCAGATCATAATTTTATCTGCTCTTCTGGGACTAATGACAAAGGAGACCTTTGCTGTGTGTCACCAGTGCACTAACTTATTGTTAGATTTTCAAATCTTCGTTGGTTTTGGCTGTTTTTGTGGGGAGAAGGGGGACTGATTTGTGTTTTGTGATTTTTTGGGATGGTGGGGTTTTGTTTGCTTGGCAGTCATGTCTCAGTAACTGGCTGTACTGGAGCCCCTGTGATACTTATCAGTTTGAGGGTACAAATGGAAGCAAGTCGGCAGTTTTTGAATTTTTAATGTTGGCTATTCTGCAGACACTTGATTCGAGTCTTTGTCAGGTTACAAACCTACAACTCATTTATTTCTTTGAGGAGAGGAAAGACAAAGTGTACCAGCTCCAGTCTCTAGTAATTATGGATGGTGCTGTTTAAATCTTTCTGAATTACAGTACTGAAAATAAAATTACACTTTGCAGCAAGCTAAACCTTTTTATAAGGAGTGGTGAGGTTTAGAGGCACAGCTCCCAGTCACAGCCCCTTTTGTTCTTTGGTCGTCACCCTTTCCTCATATGAAATCTTCCTAAGAAAGATAGTCTTACTCTTGTAAACATTCACCATGCCCTGGAGTCTGAGTTGATATTGGCGGGCATTTGACCTGCTAATCCATATCCCACCCTGCCTTTGGGTTACAGGGTTTTCTACTCTGGCATAACCCTTACTCATAGTGAGTTCCCTTTAGGGATCTGCTGGCCTTCTACAAACCATTGCTCCATTTGGCACCAGCATTTTGCTGGAGAGAACGGAGTTTGTCCCCACGGCTGTACTGCTGCAGCAGAGGGTTCTGCAGGTACCACCCTCTCGTATTGAGGGGGAGGCGCTGCAGGCCAGTATGAGAGATAGTGTGACAATGTTAGTCTTATATCCTGTATCTCTCAAATGTTTGTGACTGGTGTATTGTGCATCATGTGCTCACGTGTTTCAGTTTGCTTTGGAAGTGTCTCTTTTGCAAAAAGTGGAAGATGAAGGAACTGGGTGGCTTGGAGAAACCTGTGTGTGACTGGTACTTTCTTCTCTTGAGTGCAGTGGAGTTGAATGAAAGTGGACCAGCTCAGATGTAGATTTATTTATCTGCAAAAGATGTCCTGTGTCCAGGCAGTATTTCTGAATTGATAATAGAACAGATTATTCCCTTGGAGGTGAAAGCAGTCAGTTGGATTGGAGACTGCTCTTGGGGGCTAATGTGCTATACTTTTATAGCAGTGAACAACAACTTAGCAAGCTGAACTGTAGGTAGATGATCCAATCACAGTTCAGCTCTGTGAATTACGGTTGCATATTTTTGCACCTGAAATGCAGATTAATTGTGCAGAAGTTAATCACAACTACATTTGCATTGCTCTTACTATTAAAATTTTGAAGTGAATGGAGATAAAATTATTTTTAACTTGTTACCTTTAACAATGTCTTAAGAAATACCTGAATAACTATTGCAAACTTTCAAGTTGTGAACATTTCAGCCATAGAAGTTAGGAAATTAACACAATGTAGGCATACAGTGAGTCTGTCTGTTAGAGATGATTCCAAAGACGTGCTATGAATTATGGCTCCTTTAAAAGTGAAACTGAGTGTTTCTATAATTAATAGTTTCATTGTGTTGGTAGTTTCTTTTTGTTTCCAGAAAGGATTGGGAACATTTTCTCTTTACACTGGAAAAGTGCTGGGGAGGGGAGATGTTTCATTCTATTTTTTGTAGGTTGTAAGATTTTGTAGTTTGTAGTAGTGTATTTCAGAACTATCCTGTCCTCATACCCGTGCACACAGATTTTTCCCTCTCTGGAGGCATTCCGTTACCTGTGGCATGGTCAGTCTTAACTCAGCTAAGGCAGGTTTTTGCCTCAGTGAAGCACTAAAACACAGCAGTAGTTTGGAACTACCATTGCTGCATTCGTAGCTCCCCCTGCTGCTAGCATAGCAGTGCTAGGATAACTTGTGTCAGTGTGTTTTAGTAATAATTAAGATACAACTTTATTTTTGAGAAATCCACAGATTTATTTTCCTGAAACATTTCTGATGTGTTAAGAGTGATTTTTATGGATGAAGTAGGAATAAGAGAAGCCAGATCGATGAAGAGGAGGCAAGTCACAGGGGGAACTTCAGTTTTATTAGAACTAAGGAGTAAATAAGCATTGAATGTTATTCCTGAACTCTATTTCTTTAATAAATGTAGCCTTTCTCCGCACCATCACTACGCTGATGCTGTATGAATATGTAGAAACCTGGAATAATTTAGGTTAGACGGGTCTTCCAGTTATGATCTACTTAGGTCCCAACTTAGAGTAGGACTGGCAAGTTTGAACTGCTAAGGGCATTATTTAGGTGATTTTTTTTTTTTTGACATCTCTGAACATCTTATTCTAAGCTTTGACTACCTTTATAGTGATTTTTTTACCTCATGTCTTAATTAGAATTTCCCTTGTTAATACTTGCGTCTTTGCCTCTTGTCCTATCACTGTGCATCTCTGAAAAGAGCCTGACTGCTCTTCCCATAAGTAGTAAAAATCTGTAAGAAGATCCTTCAATTCCTTTTTCATCAGCCTTCTCTTTTGCAGACTGAATAAACTTTTAGGTTCTCCTGATATGGCATGTGCTTCAGCCCCTTAGTCACCTGTAGTTCTCTGCCAGATTCCTTTGGTGTGGCAGTTTAATTCTTGTCTGGTTTTGACAATTTCTTCGTAATATCTTGCCTAAATCCATGCCCTTATGAAAAGTCCCTCTCCAGCTGTCTTGCTGGTGTCCTTTATGTACAGGAAGGTGCTGTAATGTCTCCTCCGAGCCTTCTCTTGCCCTGGCTGAACAGCCCAAACTCTCTCAGCCTGTCTTCATAGGAGAAGTGTTCCAGCCCTCTGATCAGCTTAGTGTCTCTCGTCTGGCCTTGTTCCCAGCAGGTCCATGTCAGACAGTCAGTTTGTTGGCTCTTTGTAATTCTCAGTGCTGTAATTCTTCACAAGTGTGAGTTGATGACAATAAATATTTGGGCATCGGACTATAAAGTTGGATTTTGTTAGGATGTTTACAGTCCTCAAGGGGGTAGGTTAGGTGATGAATCAAGAGTCCATTAAGATTTGGTTTTCCTTCATAATACTTTCTTAAAATTACAGCCTATGTTGAAAAGCTGCTGCCAGTTAGAAGGTTGCTAGGAATAATATCTAGGTACATAACAATTAGTACTTCTATTTCTCAGTATATGTACAGCTAAAGAACATCATCATTGTGGGTTACCATCATTGTTACAGTGAGTATGTTCCAGGAAAGCAGTCAGGTTGATGGCTGTAAACATACTGCCCTTGTGATACTTCTGTTCTCCTGAGTGCATTAAGTGAGGATGTACAGTTTTAACAAAACCATCTAGGTATTTGTGTTTTGGCATTAGTAGTAAATGGTTGATATTCCTCAAATCCCATATGGCTGTATTTTTACATCAGGACATCAGGCTTTGTTCTTAATGATGATTGTGACACTTGCCAATACTCTGTTGAATAAACCTGTTTGACTCCCATCTGTTATATCGTTACCAGAAATCTTAGGTTTGTAGCTGTTTGAAGAAAGAACATACAAGTATATATTCTTATATTCTCTGTCCAACACCAAAATGTAGTCACACCTTACATCTCTTGAATGGCTATTGGAGTTAAAAAACAAAATCCCAACAAACAAAAAAAAAATTCCCTGTTAAATTGTAGCACTCAAACAGTTCCCATAAAAGCATGAGGTTTATAGAAAAGTGGCACAGGTTTGGTCTACCAGAAGTATTTACTTGTGGTTTGAAAGCTTAATATATTTTTGTGCCTGGAAGCAATAATTTTTAGTGTTTATTTCTCTATAGGTTCACAGATGTTTTTAAATGCTCACTTTTTTTTTTTTTAAATTCTTTCTTCTAGTAGTCAAAGAAGTCCATCACCAGGTCCAAATCATACCTCTAGCAGTAGTGCATCAAACTCAACACCTGCACCGCAAAACCCATCTGTACGACCCACCTGTTCATTAACACCGACGCTAGCAGCACACTTCAATGAAAACCTTATAAAGCATGTTCAAGGCTGGCCTGCAGACCACGCAGAAAAGCAGGTGAGTACACTTGTGCTTTGGGCCCTGTGAGAGTGCATAGTGTGCAGCTTAAAAATTTGTTTTCTTACTCAGGTTGCTTTTTCTAGGAATTAAAACTATTTAGAAGAAAAAAATCCCTCATGCTTGTCCTTAGCCAGAAAAGGGGAGAGGGGAGAGAGATTAGGCCAGACTGCAGGTTTTACATATGATTGCCATTCAGCAGTTAAGTATTTTCAGTCTTGCTTAAAGTTCCAGTGCTTTTGAATTGCAACAGATTTTTTTAATAATGATATTTTCATTATATGGAAAATGTTACGAATTAGGTGACAGAGTTAAACTATTTGAGGCTACTCCACAGTTTGAGTTACTGAGTTGCTAGCTGTGCACAGTGAAAAAGGAACTCTGCCTTGTTTGTTGTACCCAATTTTTAAGATGATATTGAGGACTCAGACTGAATTTGGGCTGTTTTTACATAATGGGAAATACAGTAGAATTGCCATCCATATTTTATAACTAAAAAGCATGAAACTGATCCTGTTGCTGTAATATAGGGAAACTGGATGCATGTCAGCTGCTTGGAATATATTACTCAAAAGAACCATCTTGATTATTGAATCTAGTTCAAGTTCTTTCACAGGCAGCCCTGCCTGATGCAGTATGTTTGGGATGTTAGTTTTACCTAGCCCAGTTTCCTTTGGTCTTCTGTAGAGTGGTTACATGCTGGCACAAGCCTATGCTGGAGACTTTTGGGTAGAGACTTGCAAGATGACTCTTGAAACCACGGTCTAGACTGATGGATACCCTATTAGGGATTCTTTTTTTTTTTTTTTTAGTTTTAAGACATTACCAACCTATTCTGAGTCAAACCACTGAGGAGCTGTTGTGGAGTGTAAGGAAATGGTGCAGCACAAGCACTTCTCTCTATGGTCTTGGCCCATAGGTCTAAAAGTATTGTTTTCACTGTGTACTGAATTCACATGTATCTTAATACGGAAAATAGATTCACATAGTGCATGTGTTTTTGTGGGTGTTGCCCTTATTGGTAATAAAGCAATCAAAAAACTCGGCTAATGGTAGGTAGTCATGTACTCGGATACTTTTACCCTTGTGCCAAGTGTTATGTGCTGTATTGTCCCGTCTGCCAGTTCAGATGATTTCACATGACAGTGTTGTTTATAAACCAGTTTTGAATAGTAACACTTGCAGCAATAATTGAGATATTTGATATAAAAGTGAATGAAAGTATAAGTGCAGTACATAGTGAAGAAGACGAGATAGATCAAAGTGGAGAGATTAAAATATGCAGTGCCTTGGTTTCTTCAGGTAGGTGCTAGGTGCATAGTGTAAATTGAAATTAGGGTATAAGAGCACATGCCAGACTAAAATAAAAGATAAATAAGTAAATAAATTAGATGAGCCAGGATAGGTATGTGCTAGAGCAGTCAGATTTGAAGAAATGTGCTGTGCAGTAATTAGTAACTAAAACAATCTTGAACCACTAGCATTTAGCTCACAGAACTCATAAAAAGAGCAGCTAATACAGAAAACTGAAAAACAATCCAGTAACTGGAGTTGTACAGGGAAGACATGTGAAATGAAATCCTACTGGAGACCAGGGTACTCCCAGGTGTTAACAGAGGCCAGAAAAGAAAACTTGGAATGTAGGGAGTTAGAACACAAAGTGCTGCTTTGAACTGGAGAAACGCCAGAAGTTGATGAAGACCTGTGCTAAGCAACATTATTTTTGGGAAGGAAAAATCAAGTATACAAATACTAAGGCAGATGCTGTGGATGAATTCAGGTAGGCAGCTAAGCACCACACAGCTGCTTGCTCGCTCTCCCCCAGCAGGATAGGGGAGACAACTGGAAAGGCAAAAGTGTGAAAACTCATGGGCTGAGCTAAAGACAGCTTGATGAGTAAAAGAGGGTGAGAGAAAGTGATGCAAAAGCTGTTGCTTAACACCAGCCAGCCAATGCCAATTCCAGCTAGTCCCCTGGAATACTGCCCTTCAGCTTTACTGCTGAGTATGACATTGTGTGATATGGAATATCCCTGTGGTCAGCTGTCCCAGTTCTGTTCCCTGCCTGCCTATTGTCCACCCACAACCTGGGTGGACAGGAGGTCACAGAGAAAAAGGCAAAAAACCTTGATGCTGTGTAGACTCTGATCAGAAATAGCTAAAGCACTGGTGTGTTACCAACACTGGTTTGGTCACAAATCCAAAACATGGCACCATGTGTACTGCTGTGAAAAAAATCAACTCCATCCCAGCCAGACCCAGTACAGCAGAGAATAACATTGCTGAACAGTAATGCTGCTGGGAAGACTCTATTTGAAATAATTTTTTTGCCATGTGCCACTTGCAAGAAATTCCTTATTGCCGTGTAATACAGAGAGCCTCAGAGTAATTATACTGATCTCCCTTGTGCTGTTGAGTTCTCTGGAGTCATAACCAGTTCAGTGGCAAAACTTTGAGAAATGGAAATTGATGATAGGTCATACCCTCTAAATGTAAACTTCTGCTTGTCTCCAGCTAACTCTGTGGGGATATTAAAATAATGGAGTTTGTCTGGAAGAAAACACATGAAGAGGGTTGCAAAGTGGTTTTTTTCATGTATAAGGAAGCTGGAAAGAAGATTGCATTCAGTTATTTTTGTTACTAAGGTTTAATTTAGATGGAATATTTAAGTTTGCCATTGGTATAATGAATGGAGACTTTTAACTACTTGAACAAATTACTTTTGAAACTCAGAGCCCTGTCACTTATTGCCTTTCAAGATGGTTGGGTAAATATTTGTTAGGATCAAGAAAATCTAAACTATCCCTGCCTCAGCATAGGCCTGGGTTAGACAATTTCTGGGCAGCTAGTGTTGTTCATTTCTGATTCTAAATGGGCTTTTATAGAGAATTTAATGTGCTTCTGATTCAGTACCCCCTTTTGAAGTTAGAGTGCTTTGCTGTTCCAAGACACGCTCATCCAGCAAGCCTCTGGCTACAGGCAGTTGTTTCCAATGCATGACTCAAAATCCTAACCTCTGTGTGTGACCATTGCAGGCATCAAGATTACGTGAGGAAGCCCATAACATGGGAAGTGTCCATATGTCAGAAATTTGTACTGAATTAAAGAATTTAAGGTCTTTAGTTCGAGTATGTGAAATTCAAGCAACTTTGCGTGAGCAAAGGTAAGTGTGTACTCTGTTTATTGTCAGTTTTCAAGGTGGTATTAGAACTCTCGTTCTGGCATTGTTTAGCATGAGTTCTGTACTGGTGACTTTGTAAGTACACTGACGCTTGCATGTTTACAAGCTGTCTGCCCTGTGTACATTCTACCTGTTTCCCACACAGACACCTCTTAGCCTCTAGTGGATAGAACCAGATAAGCAACTTCTGTATCTATTTCCACTTGGATAGAAAAGCATCTTTGCAGATACCATAGTGCATTACAAAAAACTGATTAACTCACAGTATTTCAACATGCTTCTAGAATATTTGCCCATATGTGATACGTAGATGCACATCTGCACAGCTTGTGCTGGTCTGAAACACTAAAGGTTATGTGAGACATTTGTTAGGTCTAAAGCTGGAGCAGGTTTGAACAGGTGTAATTTACATCACAAGCTAAGGAAAAAATAATATTAACTTATAGCAAAGTAGACTTTGCTTCTTAAGTCAGTAACAGCAGGTGTCTTATGTATCACTGAAGTGATGCACAACCACGCTGTTAAAGATTGTTGTGCAAGATTGAAAACTTTAGTATTAAAATACATGCTCAAACTTTTCACCAGTAGTCATGATCCTGAATCTACTTCCATATTCAGTTTCCTTTTTGAGTGATGTTATGCCAGCTATTAAGTCACACTGCAGTTTGAATGCAGTGATTCTGATTTATTGTTTGAAGCCACGTTAGTAGCATTGCATGATATTTAAATAGCTATCTTTATCCTAGAAGCTCTTGCATTTTTGCAGTTAGTAAAACAATCCTTTAGTCTGAAGTAGGCTATAATATATTTGTAAGTCTTTGCTGATAAAGAATTGAAAATACCCTTCTTTTTTGAAGTTTTGTTTCATAACTTCACTACATGAATTGCAATTTCCATGGTATGTTTAATGAATTGCTTGGTTTCTTACAGGTTTAATTTGCTAAGGTGCCTTTTCTGTCTCTTGAGTGAGCATTTGATCTAAAATAACATGTCAAATATCATTGTTAGCTCACTAAATAGCATCTTGTTTCTTGTACATTGTGTGTCCTTAAGCTGTCAATGGATAATGATTATTATGACTTTGACTCTATGGTAACATGTATCTTTTATTTTTGCTGCAATCCCAAAGATGTGGAATACATGGCATAAGTAACAAGTTGATGGGGGGAGGCTTTTGCAAAGGATGGGGTTATCAAAGCCAGTATATTTGAATGATGAGAATATTTCTGAACTTTTGCACAGAAGAGAACTATTTAAATTTCTTCTAAGAAGGAACTGCATCTCTAGACAAAGCGAATATATTGTTTTAACCATAACTGTGAGCATGTGAAAAGGCACT
The DNA here is from genome assembly GCA_035583185.1 of Anabacerthia variegaticeps. Classification (NCBI taxonomy): domain Eukaryota; kingdom Metazoa; phylum Chordata; class Aves; order Passeriformes; family Furnariidae; genus Anabacerthia; species Anabacerthia variegaticeps. Next base: position 15,352,854 of record JAWWEW010000078.1, on the reverse strand, counting down.
TTTCATTGACTACTATATCTTATATGCCTATACCTCTAAGTTAAATAGTTTTTCTTCAATGTGTCCATCTTAATAATTTTTCACCTACTTTTCAGTAGAAAATTCATTTTTACTGAACTGGGCACATATTTGAAAAGTGTTCTGCAGAAGTCTGCTGAATTGATGTTTTTTCTGCATTGATTAGAGTGGCTTCGAACTTGATAGAATATTTATATAGGACTTAAAAGTCATAATGAAATAGAGCAACTTAAATTTTTGAACTAGGGTATCATACACACCAGGTCTCTGTGTATCTGCACAGTGTTTTTGGGTTATTGAACAGATGTGAAATTAATATTTGAATTTTTTTAATGGAGTTAAGGAACTTTATCTCTTTCACTGAAATTGTGTACAAGAAGTACTTGTGTAGATGCTTATACAATATATCAGTATAATAAAAATGTTTATATTAATTTATTTCTTTTCTCTTGCAGGATACTATTTTTGAGGCAACAAATTAAAGAACTTGAAAAGCTAAAGAATCAGAATTCCTTCATGGTGTGAAAAGTTGTAAACAATTGCACATGGTTTTGAGTACAGGAACTATTAAACTGATGCCCAGTCTTAACACTTTTGAGCTGCATTTGAGTAGACTTTGGACCGTTGAGCTGGGCAGAAAAAAAAGTTGACATGGGGAAGGGGACAGGAGGGAGTCAAATTCAGGGGAAAGATACAAGAATGATTTGTAAAACCCTTGAAATGTAGATTTCTTGTAGATGTATTCTTCACGTTGTAAATATATTTTGTAGAGTGAAGCCATGGGAAGCCATGTGTATCAGAGCTTAGACATCCAAAACTAATCAATGCTGAGGTGGCTAAATACCTAGCCTCTTACATGTAAACCTGTCTGCAAAAGTAGCTTTTTTTTCTTTTTTTTTCTTTTTTTTTCTTTTTTTTTTTTCCTCTTTTTTTTTTGTTTTTTTAGTTAATTTATCGTTCAAAGATCTTTCATTTCCTAAAGTTCAATGCAAGCGCCAGGCGATCTGTGTCTAAGGCTGCAACAGTTTGGGCAATGTACAAAATACGACGAAACAACTGTTTCCACACTTGCACCGAGTCGAGAGCAGTGCTTCTCCATTTCTGTTTTACAAAGAAATGTTTTTCATCTTCTGTGTTCCATTTCCCCGTGAAATCCTAAATCTGATTTTATCAGCTTTTTAATGCTTCTAATTTTCTCTTTTCTTAAGGCACTGTTGCTATGGCACTTTTTCTATAATCTTTTCATTCCTGTGTACAGTAGCTTAAAATTGCAGTGATTGAGCATAACCCACTTGTTTGTATAAATTATTGAAACGTATTTCCATTTGCACCCTGTAAGAATGGACTTATAGTACTGCTGGGCATGTGTGCTGAAAGTACATTACTTGCTCAAATATAAGGAAATAGCCCAATGAACATGTTAACATGGTTGTGGGAGGGGAAAGAGGATAAAAAAAGCTAGTCAGATGTGAATTGTATCTGTTGTAATAAACATGTTAAAGCAAAGAAACACTGGTTTTCATTTCCTTTGGTCAACACATTGAAATTTGGTCTGTTTGGGGACTCTTTATTAGAACTGTTCTTGTTGAACATTTTTGTACTTAAATAATTCCTCAAGGGAGGTTTTGTTTAAAACTTGTAAACAGGAAAATGTGTATAAAATATTTAATGAAATATAAAATTCAACAAGAATGATTTAAGACACCTCCCCAACAGTTGTCATATGTTAACTCCTGGTTTACCTGTCTTGATATTATGACATTTCATTTCGAAGGATGTTTGTGTTGTAGCTAACTGTTTAAGTCTGGTGCTGACTGCTGTTCTTAACCATCACAAGACGCTGAATTTGTGTAATTGGAGCAACCCACCGTTTGAAAATGGTGGCAAAGCTCAGCTTTGTATATTGTTTCCTAAAGTATATTAAAAATAAAAAAGAAACTATTGCTACTACAAAATAAATGTGACTTTTTCTTTGCTTAAAAACAACAGAAATAGTGATATCAGTACTAGTTTAATATTTGCAGAGGTGTGTATGTCACAGCAGTCTGTTAAGTAGGAAAGGTTGTAGGGGATGGATTGAAAAAAAAGAAAATGTTAAAGGCGTTGACATGTGATGCTACGTGTTTTCCTCCTACAAAATACTTTCAGCACCAGAACCATTACTTGATTTTTGTGTTGAGTGAGCTTGGACTGATTTTTAAAATGAAGTTTTCATCAGTGGAAGCTGAATGCTCTGACCTTACAAGATACTGCAAATGGAGCAAATTGAAATACCTAACTAACAACAACAGTGGGAAATTGGGATAGATGAACCTGTAATTGTTCTTCACTTTTTAACCCAAAATGTGCTGTTGTGTTTCATACCATGCAACTGTTTGATTTTTTTCAGAAAGTGGGAGTAATCTTGAATGAATTAGTTTGAACATAAGTTGTTTCTGCATTTTTTGAGACCCAGGGCTGAGTGACACAAGGCTGCCTGAACACACTTGTATTTCCCTCACATCCTATGTCATGTGATGCTCATCATCTTGAGGTTTCCCAAGCGCAGGGAAATAGCATGTGAAATGCATGGATGTACAAGGGATCTCTCATGAGTGGTTGCCCTTATTTCAGGCATTTTGCTGTTTAGTTACTTGCTGAGACAAAGGTTGCTTTGGTCTTAATAGATAAACTGCATCTATTTAATATATCTATGTAAGGTAAAAAGCGTATTTTATTTCCTTTTGATTCTTTTATTGTCCTCTATAATATTCTGTATCAATGAGCTTCACAATTTAATGTTATTTGTAGAAAATTACTTTGGATTATTTTTTGAAAATCTGTTTTGAATTAATTTTTTATCCTTGTCTACTGCCTGTGGATCTTATTATTCATTGTTTTACAGAAGATTCTCACCTACAGCATAAAAACTGCTAGTCTGTTTATCACTTGAAAACTTTCATAAAGTCACAGATAACTTGGGAGTAACAAGGATTAGTGTGCCACTTTAACCCCTTTAAAACACATGTTCATGTACATCTAACCGAGACACACACTCTGCAGGTGATGCCCTTCTAAGTAGTGCAATGAAGGCAATGCTTTGTCAGCATCCCATGGCATGCTGACACCTTATTGGGTTCTGTATTTCCTCACCATGCATTAGCTTTCCTCCCCCATCCCCCACACCCTTCCAAAGCCTGGTGCTGGTTTTGGCTGAGGAGGCACAGCTTGCCAAACTTTCACCAGCATTAGAGAACTTGGGGGACAGGATTGCAGGCACTGCTTTAAAGTTGGCACTAACTGAAGGGGCAGGGTTTGGGTTAAAGTCCTTCAGAATGGCTTCACTAACATGGTAAATGCAATTCTGGCCCTACTGTGTGGTCTGGAGTGATTTCTGGAGAGAAACTACAGTTTCTGTAGTGACAAGCCAAAGCTGGCACTATGTAGGTGACGGGGTGGGGAAACACCGATTTTTCTCCCCCCTATCAAATCTTGTATCTGAAGCTGGACAACAAAGATGTGCAGGTGCACTGAAGCGTGTTACTAGATTACCAGCTTGTCATTAATAATCCATACTGAAATTAGCTATCCTTCCCATTTTTTAATGAAAGGGGCTTTATTGAATTGGTCTACACCTGTAAGTCAAATCAAGTGAAATTCCCATGGATCAAACCTTTCCTAGGCAGGTGTTCAGAAGGTCTTTATTGGAGCTGTGAAATGTGTTTTCTATATTAGTTGCTTAATACAGGTGAAAGAACTGTTGTAGCATATGTTGCTTATGGTTTTCTTGTTATGCATTTGCTAAACAACTATTTAGTATAATAGAGAAATGGTCTTTAGAATTACTGAAGAGCTTGTCTGAGCCTGCAAGCAGTGTCTTTGGGGTAGTATTTTACCACGTGTGGTGGTATGCTCAAGGACCACAGCAGGAGGAGCTTAATACAATTGTAAAACCGTGTGACTGATCAAGGGACTCCCATTTTGCGCTGGCCTTGATCCAAAGGTGCTGTGGTCAGTTGCTCAACCTGCAGCCTCCTTTCCAGACTTGGCTTTTAGTTTTGTCTCCTTTGGTAGGAGCATCTTTTCTTTTGGTGGACACTGGTGCTGTCTTCACTGTTGCAATTCAAAACATATTCAGAAAAAGTATCTGTTCCTTTTTGGAGCAGTCTCATGGCAGGAGTATCCCCAAAGATCCATGAGAAAGCACTGGGTAGTTGGGCCATGTCTCCGAAGTGTGTGGATCAAAGACAACCTTGTCTTACCTTTTGTTCCAGTGTCACCTTGCCTGTGCTGACAACCTGAGAACTTCCCAGAGCAGAGTCCTTTGTTGCTATGAGTTTGTCTGCAGTGGCCAATACTGTGTATTCTGCTGTGAGGGAGGAGTGATGTGCCCTGAGCATCCTCTCATGGTGCCTCAGGGGACTCGTGAGTCCGTTGTGTGTAAGGAGCAGTCACTTACTCCAGCTCTAAATTACCACATGACTACTGTGTATGTAGCTAAATACCAAGCCCATTCTTGGAAATAGCTGGATGTTTCTGTGAAAATGTCATCCTTTGTGCTGTTTCTGGAAAAATATTCTGTCCTCACCAAAGCAATCTCATTTACAGATGTAAGATAATAGGCAATTCTGGATGTTGTAAAAATAAATGCCTTGACTTTTGAAAGTTTCCTGCAGAGGAATTTTCTGAGCTGAAGTGCCATCTCATTGACACTAGCCCATCTTCTGCCCATCACTGCTAATTGTTGATATGTGGGAGGTTTCTTTTGTGTTTTGTTTTGTATTTGTTTTGTGTTATTTCTTAAGAATCAGAGCTTTGAACTTAGAAGGAATTTGTTTCTTTGCCTAGCCTTTTTCTTTGGCAGTTGTTTTCCTGCAGTCAAGTAAAAGCTTTCATTTGCAATTGAGATCCATATATATGTTGGCTTATGCAATTGCTTCTCTCCCTCTCTGTCTCCTGAATTTCTGAAGTTGGCACATGGAGGTCAGTTAGCGTGTTGGCTCAGAGTTCTGGACAGCCTGGACAGCTTCCTTCTGCCTGGCCAGGCAGATTTGCTGACAAGGTCTTACATACTTCTCTGGGCAAAAAGCTGTGATTGGATCTTTTTTCAGTGTAATTGGGATGCTATTGGAGTTTCGTTGGGCTTCTTGTGCTGGATGCATCCTCATTAGCAGCAGAAAGCTTGTACTGGAAGAGTTATTCGGTAAAGTGACCAGAGCCATGGCAGATGGTGCTACAGAAGGTGAAGGTGTTGTCAGCAGGTCTGGACTGTGTGATGGTGCCAAGGGGCTCTGTTGTCCATCAGTTCAACCCAGGTTCCTTTAGCTGCTCTGCATTTTCGGAGTAAAGGCTTTTTTACACATTTTGAAATGTATATTAAACTTATTTTCTTGCTGGGGATTCAATGTCACAGTAAGTCTTTTTTTTTTTTTAAATGGAAAGCTATTAAACCACTGACAGCATGTCCCTGTCTTCACTTGCTAAATAAAACTGCCTTTCCGCTTGCAATAGCATTGCTAGTGGAAGCATGGATAACTGAACCTCTTCTCATTCCTCTGTTTTTAGGATAGAAATTCTCAGAGTTCACTTTGACCTAGGATGGTATCTGAATTTCACTTCATTAAAAAAATTGAATTAATTTGTTGTATATTTTATTCTCATGTCCTCTGACACCTTTTCACCTGAACAATTAGGGATGGAGGTGAGGCTGTGCACAGAGTGTGATATGTGTAACACAGTGATAGGACAATATCTCTAAGGAGCCCTGTTTGCTTCACAGGTGGTTTAACTGAAAGAATTGCTTGGTGAGGATGAGGCTTCAGACACGGGGAGAGCTTCTCTGACACCCAGCTCCTTGCAAAAGAGCAGACCCTTCCTTACTGCTTCCTTGCTCCAGGTGATGTGCTCCTGCTGAGTGCTTTTTGCCAGCCCTGAAGCAGTTCAGGGAGCAAATCCTCAGCAGAAACCTGCCTGGTAAATATGTTGCTGACTTCAGAGGCTGAAGGAGCTCACACCAGGGTCCAAGCAAGGGCAGGGCTGGCACCTTCTGGCACTGAAGGGCAGGTCAGAGTAACACTCGGGTCGGCACTAAGCTCGAACGGTAAAGACTACCTGCTCTTCAAACTCTCGGGTACACATGCGGAGAGAGGAGGGCTTGGGGAAAATCAGCTTGGCTGTCCTCACCTGCCATCTGATGAGTGTGGACCATTTCCTGAACTCCTTAGTTGTTCCATGAGGATTTTGCAGGCTCCCCTGCAGGAGCCCTGTGAGCAAGCACATGCCCTCACCGCGGGTGCTGAGCAGACTGCCAGGCTGGGGAGCTCCCACGGTTCAGGGGACAGCTCAGGTGCTTGGCAGACCTCTGCCCTTGAGCCAGTACATGGAAAGACACAGGCTCTTTATCTGCATGTGTTTTCTCTCACTCTCCAGATGATCTGCCTCACTTCTGTGGCAGCTGAAACTGTTTGGTGCCTGCTTGGGAGGGGGAACATGGTATCTGAGCAAGTCCAGTGCTGCCCCTGGCTCAGCAGAGACAGACTGGTGCATGGCTCTGCTTCAGCAGGCTCTTCTTTACTCAACTGGAGATTTTCTGCTGTAGTAGCTGAGGAAAATCCACAGTGCAGGAATCTCTCTGGCACACGCAAGGGATCCAGCTCTGGATGGTTGGAGCAAGAGAATCACTGAAACAAGGATTCAGAAAAGCATGTCAGGGGGTCCACGCTCACCTGAGCTGCTTCGAGCACTGGCCAACTCAAATCTAATTTTGGCAGTGCTAGGCCAGATTCCTGTTCCTCTGGAAATTGGGTTCCTTTTGCTTAAAAATCTACGTCACCAATTTTGGGGCTCTGTTATCTCACCTAGAAAAATCTTTGATATAAACCCCTAAATCTCTATATTTTTCTTCTAGGTAACAAGCGTGGTTTTCTCTCTTAATATAGCTGAACTTGTTTAATTCTCTAGCATGCAGTTTCAGTACTGATCAACCTGGATCGATATAAGATTAGGTGGAGTTTATATGTTAGGTGCAGTCTTCTGACTGATTTATTTTAATCTGAAATGTCAGCAATTGCTCCAAGCTACATGAGATTAGAGGTTTAATTTTATAGAGTTTATTGATCAGAAAGCAACATTCTGGTAGCTGATTTATGGGTGTTTGCTACATGCTTTTGCAGTTTCACGTGACTGATCTTCGTAGCGCTATGATCTGGTAAAGCATTATGATGATCTGAGTTTCACAAGAGTCTCCCTTTTGCAGTGGGGAGTGGGATTGATACACATCATTCCTGAACAGTACCTAATAAGAGACTTTGCTTCAGCCATGCTATAGATTGATTATTCAGCATTTTCTATTCTGAAAACAGGTCTTTATTATCAAGAATTTACCCCAAAAGCTGCTACTATTTTTCGGAAAGCTATTAATATCACAAGATTAACCTGCTCACATCCAGCATGCTCACCCACAGGCACTAGATTTTGGAAGATTTAGTGTGACAACATTGGGATGTGGAGAGGCTTAAGCCTACTTCAGGCTTGTGTGGTGGTACATAGTTTTAGATGAGGACTTCCTAAAAGAAACCTTCCATTAATTTCTTACATAGTCATTAAGAAAACCCCTCATATTTTTAATGATGTTCTATTCTTTTGTACTGCCTTGTTCAGCTCCAGTGGGATTTGTATTATCACAAGGGAAATTTTGTTAATCACATTTTTCCAGCAATGGTGTCCCAGGCTGACAAGTAGAAATGTTAATATAACTTCATATCTTGTACTTCTTCATGGTAGAGTTTGTAAGGTTTTCTCTTCAGAGCTGGAGTGATTAATTCACTTATATAAAGTTATTCAAGAGAGAGTATTTCTACATGAGAACCTAGCATAGTTGTGATGCTTTTCATGTGCTTTTTAATGCCTTCATCTTTTTTTTTTTTCCAAGCAAAGCATATGGAAATGAGAAGTGTCTTCATAAACAGTGTATCCTAAACCCTCCAAATTTCAAAAAAGCTGTGAGAATTTACTACTTTGCTGAAGAGAGGAAAAAGTTAAAAATTAAATCAGATTTCCCTGCGCAGACTTGAAGTTTTCAGTGAAGTTGGATTCAATTTCATTAAATACCATCTTTTCTGTGTGCTTTTCCATTTTGTGGAATTTCCTGGGATGAGTGACAGGACATTCATGAACTATGGGAAACAGTTTAATCTGCTTTTCAATATTAATCTAAAACTTGGAGATTATGAATGCATTTTAATCAATGCAGAAGTAGGCTGCAATGACTTTAGAGACTGCCCTGAACTGAGAAACCAGCCTGGTAATTTTGTCTATTTTGAACCATCCAGGCCATTTTACTTGAAATGTTACCCTTTCTTTTTAGTATTTGATGCTTGTTTTTCTTCTCAGCCTCACTTTTATGTCTCTAAACTCTTTACTACATCCTGTCATAGGGATCTTAATCTCTGGTCAGAGACTGTGTCCCCTCTTCATGCCTACACCAAAAGTGTCTCGCTCTTGCTGTGGTATTTCAGTCATGCCATTTCTCTTCTTCCAGGGAGGATTTTATCATACACTGCAGTCTTACAATATTGATGCTGAAGTTTTGACTGTCACGGCCTCATCTTCCTCTGCCTAATTTTGTTTTTCTGCTGCTCTGCACCGCCTTTGGTCAGTGTCCTTCTGCTGTTTAAAGGCAATTGCCTTACCCCTCCTGTGGTTAAATCTCCCATGGAGTTCTCAGAGGACAGCGCGTATAGAAACGTAGGCTCATAAGGGCTAGAAAAGAGCTCCAAGATCATTGAGTCCAGCTGTTAAACCAGCACTGCCACGTTCACCACTAAACCAAGTGCCCCATTTACATGTCTTTTGAACCCCTTCCCTGGGGAGCCTGTTCCAATGTTTGACCACCCTTTCACGAAGAAATTTTCCCCTGATATCCCATCTAAACCTCCCCTGGTGCAAGCTGAGGCTGTTTCCTCTCACGCTGTCCCTCATTACCTGTGTGAAGAGGCTGTCCCACCTGCCCACACCTGTACAGAGCCATAAGGTCTCCCCTGAGCCTCCTTTTCTCCAGACTAAACACCCCCACCTCCCTCAGCTGCTCCTCATCAGACGTGTGCTCCAGACCCTTCACCAGCTCCACTGCCCTTCTCTGGACATGCTCCAGCACCTCAATGTCTTTCTTGTAGTGAGGGGCCCAGAACTGACCACAGGATTTGAGGTGTGGCCTCATCAGTGCCAGGTCCAGAGGGGCAATCCCTGCCCTGGTCCTGCTGGCCACTCTATTGCTGATACAGGCCAGGATGCCACTGGCCTTCCTGCCGTGATGTGACAGGTTGGTGACCATGTCCCCGTGGGTTAGGAAGGCTTCATTCTGCCCCCGCGAAGGGCTGAGTGCCCGAGGAGGGCGGGTCAGTCCCGCCGGGTCCCTGCCCGCCGTGTCCCGCACCGGCGGGGCTCGGAGCCGCTCCCGGGGCCGCTGGGGGGCGCTGCCCACCGGGGCTGCCCGCACCGCACCGCACCGCACCGCACCGCACCGGCACGGCCGCTCGGGGAGCGCCCTCGGTGCGCCTTCAGTGCTCCCTCGGTGTCCCCTCAGTGCCCCCTCAGTGCCCCCATCGCCAGTCCCGCATCCCCATCCCCTCCTGCCGCCTCAGCGCGGCGAGATCCCGCACCGGGGATCCCGAGCAGGGGAGATCCCGAGCACCGGGGATCCCGAGCACCGGGGATCAGAGCAGAATCCCGAGCATTGGGGACCCCGAGCACCGGGGATCCCGGGCAGAATCCCGAGCACCGGGGGTCCCGCCAGGCTCGGGGCGAGTTTCTCCTCCTCCGGCGCTTTCCCCCAAAGCAGCAGCAGCAGCAGCAGCGGAGCGGGTTGAGCTGACCCAGAGCCCAGCCCGGCCGAGAGGGTGACAGTGCCAGCCTTGCTGGGCGTATCCCGGGGACTGTTTTTTGGGACCACGTGTGGTTTTCCCCTTCTCTTCACCCCTTGCACCTCTTAACCCTATTTCCATGGGGTTTACCACAAGGGAGGCTCGTTCTGAGGACAATTGTTTGAACTTATGTAGTTCTTCACCAGGCACAAGCTCCACCATCTCCCTCTGGAAAAGCTCCATCTTCATCCAGTGCCACAGCAGGTTTCCTGTAATCAAACCCCCAGGGGACCCATACGTTTTCCCTGATTAAAGCTGAGCTGAAGACACCAGGCTGCGTGAAAAACTGAATGTGCTTCCTCGTTATTTGTGTGCTACTTGTGCTTCTTAATGTTACCTAAAGTGCCATTGTACCTTTCTGCAGAAGGTGTTTTGGTGAATGTAATTTCTAAAGGGTGCTTCTTTTAAAAAAAAAAAAAAAGATTTTAAAAATCAGTACTTGGTCTGTGCGAGGGTTGCAGGTATGTCTGTCCCTCGGGGTCTCCTCTGTGCACAGGGGCTCACAGCACGTGGAGGGAAAGGCGATGCTCAGCCTCGATGATGTTCAGCCTCACCACATTTCACCTTTCCTCCTCCCTAGCACTGCTCATCCAAATCTGCCCCTGAAGAGCCTGCCCTCAGCTACTGCAAAGTGATGGCAAGCAAAAGCCTGTTAGGAAGAGCAGGGCTTTGGGTACTCCTATGTCATCCTGGAAAAAACGCTTGATCTGAAAGCCTGTTTGAACTGGTTTTGCAGGTTAGTGCACTTCTTTGTTTTTTTCTACTTTGAGTCCCTCCTTTCTTAGCTGAAATAATCAGTGTTTTAATGTAAAATATTATATAAATACAATAGAATAGCATTTGCTAAAACAACAATAAAAGGACCCAACCATGGGGCTTTGCTCTCACTACTGTTAATTAACTGAAGTGGGTTATGCCATTTTGCTATGACTGCAGCTTTCACCAGGGCTGCTCTGGCAGTGTGGCTCAGCATACCATTTGTCCTGTCTGAATGCTCTTTCTTTCAAGAATTGTATATACTTGGGAACAAAACCGGGAAATTACTGGGGAAAACATTGTTTTCATGTTGGTTGTTTTTACTGTAAGTGTTGACATATTCTGTCCCTCCAAGTCTTGGTGATTAATTGAGGAGGCTTTTGACCCTAGAGATGACAAGTAAATTCACTTGATTTGCTAAACTAGAAATGGAGTGTCTTGTGATGAATTTTTTCTGCCTCCCTTGCCCTTGTTCTTCCTCACCACATCTGTCCTACTTCCCCACTTTCATACGTGGCAGAGCTGCTTTGGTCCCTTGGTTGGTGGTGACCTTATATTTCAACTGCAGGAGTACTGAGTACTGTGTTTCAGTTTGCATACCCAGCCTAAACCCCAGCCAGCCTGGAGGTCACCATGTGATTTTAAAGATTTGCTCCTACCTGGAGGGTCAGGGTTTGAACTTGCTTCTCTTTTCACTCCATGGTCTTGAGAGGCTCCATCCTCAAGTCCAAAGAGGGGGAAACATCAACTTGTTTCTCCCAAACCACCAAACTGAGATGTTACTCAGCATCACTGCTGATTAAAGGCAGATCTGAGCAGCCCTGAAATGGCAAAATCCTCTGGTACCCACTCCCCTCTGGCCACGCACCCTTCTGCTCCATTTGCTCTCCTCTAGGGAGAATAAGGCAGAAGACCCCCCTCCAGGTAAAGTGCTTACCCTTTAGAAACCCCAGAGGAGGAGGCAAAAGGACAGGAACCCGTCACCCAGGACTGGCCTGCCCTCTTCCCAAAGAAATGCAGCTTGACTTCCAGCTGACCTTCAGGCTTTTACAAGCTAAAAGAGAGAGAGTTACAGAATTGTTAACAGCTATTTTATTGCACTTACAGATTGTGTGAGTTGCGTTTTATTGGAACGCAGCACTTGGCAGGTTCTGAGTTTGGCTGCAAGGGGAAGTTGAAGGGCTGTGGTTACTCTGACATGTTAACCCCCTGCTTCCAGCGTCTCCTGCTGTGCTGAGCTAAGCCAAATGCTTGGGCACAGCTGCAACCTGTTTCTTTACAGAGGTGTCATGCCAAAAAACAGTGATGTGAAGCTAATAGTTTCTGACCATGAGAGGATATACCGTGGGGTCGAAGGTATGTAGAGACAGAGGAATCAAAAGGTTTTTTGATCAAAGTGCCATTTACTAAGACTACGGCTTATTGCTCAGCTTTGAGGAGAGGTGATGCTACTCATGACCTTGCAGGGTCAGGCTCCAAAGCTACTTTCTTCCAAATGTTTTTTGACTAAGAGCTCTACGCAGAGCAACACCACCTAAGAAATAAAATCTCTCCTTCCTTTTTCTTCCATAGGTATAATTTTGCAATCTGATTTATTTCATTTTTTTAAATTGATGTTTGCAGTGACAATTCACACAATAATGCCTTTCACAGTAGTAAAAGGCCTGTACCAAAGGCATTCTGTGCGGTGAGAACTTGATGTCTGAGGTGCTTTAAAACCTAGAACTTGAACTTGAAGACAGACTGTGGCTGGGATGAGGCCCTGGCTCCTGCTGCCATTTGCTGGAGGTGTTTTCCCAGTGCAAAGTTGGCAAGTGAGGGGTACTTCAGGCTGAGGGACTTCCAGAGAGACATTTTCACAAGGTGCTTCAATTTGTGGAGGAGAGCGGCTATGCTTGTTTCTTGAAGGAAGGTTAATATGTGCTTTTGAAAGTGTTTGTGATTAATACCCATACCGGGTATAAAGCAGGACTGTCCCCTTAGACTTTGACAGTCAGTTTTGTTTTCCCCCATGTATCTTCTTTAGCACAGCTTGTTTCTCCATGTCTCCAGCTCCTCTCTGCATTTCTGCCTAAGTGTCCCTTGCCTCTTATAGGGCTGCATAAATTCACTTTATTTCAGGCCTTCACAATTTGGGAGGCAGAAAATTTGGACAAGAGGATGGGAATGCCGTGACTGCCCGTTCTCTTTGCTCTGCTCTCTGCCCTGATTTGGCATCTGTCTGTCCTCACAAAGGAAGAGGCCCTGGCAGCTCCCACAAGGCGTGGGATTTTGTAGCCTGTTTTTCTAGTCCCAGGGTATATTGGAGAGAAAACAAGTTCTGTTGACCAGTCCAGCTTGGCAGCATAAACAGAATGTTGCAATAAGATGATTAAGAGAGTAATTGATTGATTTTTAGTTTGAGAACCCAGACTTGGCTTCTGTATGTCAGACTTCCCAAATCTGCTTGGACACAGACTGGTCTCTCTGCCAAAACACCTCCTCTGTACCACAAAACCTTATCTTGCACTAAGGATACATTTCCCTGGGTGTGACCTGGGTGGAGATCACGTCCCTTACTTGTTCATTCATGGGTCAAATGCAGCCATGCAGCTGAAAGGGTCCAAGGGTCTTGTCTGCGGTTGAGTTGTGCCAGCAGTTGATCAGTGCTCAGGCTGAGTGTAAACTTGCCCAGATTTGGGAGGAATTGTGGGAATGGCACTCATTGTTTTAGTTGAGAATATGAAATAGTTGCTTCTGAGTCCCAGAAAGGACATGGAGCGTTTCAGACAGTAGGAAATGGCCCTCACAATGTACAGCCCAGTATGTTATAAAGCAAGATACACTGACAGCCACTAAAAGTACTGGGAAAGGAAGGAGAAATCCTGGTTTATTATTCAGTTTGAACCTCTATCTGCAACAACTTAGCATATTAGATGAATTAGCTTGTCTAAAATTCCCTCTATCATTTGCATGCATCTAAGTCATGAATTTTGTGATAGATTTCCTAATCTAAGTATGCTGACACCACCACGACTACGTAGCTTTATCTAAATTACCCGTCAGAAACAATTTTACAAACTCCCTTCACTTTCCTATACCACCCTCATCCCCCAGCAATCCCTGCCTCTGAGAGCTCTTGAGACCTCAGCCCTTCCAAGGTCTAAGGTCCCAGGTCCTGCAGCTGAGGTACCAAAAGAGCAGTTTTGGGTAGCATGGAGAAGTGCAGACAAACCACCAAAAAAAACCCCAACAAAAACACCAAAAAAGCAAACACAAAAGTGTTTTTGGAGATGTCAAAAAATGTGGAGGCTTGCAGAAATCTCTTGACTTAAATATGTAGGGATGCTTCTTTCAACATTGAGATGAGACACAAACTTGAGTTATTTATTCCTGTTTCTTTGGAAATGATTTTAAGGCATCATCTGATAAACAGTTTGAAAACATCCATGTTTTGGTAATTTTGATACTTAGCCACCTGTCCACATCTGGGCTAGGGAAGTATAACCTTGATCTTAATAGTCCTTCTGAAACTGGAGAAACTTGGTGCCCTGTAGTAGGTCAAAACATAAGCCCTCTGAAGAATGGACTGTAAAGAAATGGGGAGGCATTTACCATCTCTTTCATAATGTTCAACACAGAAAGAACCAACCTCATTATGTTTTCAGAGATATTTAAACACTAAGAAAAATAGCTAAAGTAACACAGAGGGAAACTTTTACCTGACTCCTTTTGAATACTAGATTTTTTAATATCTAACACACATACTAACAGTTGACAAAGCTGATGGTGTGCACACTGAATTAAAAACAGGTCTCACAAATACTGGGCTTCTTTTACACATGCACAAGTGGCTATTTAAAGGAGAGAGCAGCTCACCTAGTTGAATCTTAGCACTCATTCTGACAAGGCGGTCTTGTAGTGAAAAGACCTGATCTCTATAGTTGGTGCAGCCAGCCCTGTTTCTGTTGTGTAAGACAAGATGAATTGGCAGCCAGAAGCAATATCCTTGTTTAGAAACAGACGAAAGGGGTTTGTTATAGCTCTGATGCTCCTTCTCCTCACTCTTTCTCATTTAGCCTTTCCAGATCATGAAAAAACTCGTCTGACTGAGATGAATTTATAGGGAATCCCAGCACAGCAGTATAATCCCTCCAGCCAGAGCCATCTGCTGCTGCTTCCCCAGCCACATCAATTTAATAATAAGTAGCATCTCTGCCCTCTTTCTGCAACCCAGTAAAGAGAGCAGGAGGCAGTTGTGTTGGGAGAGGATCTGTGATGCCTCAGCCCCGGCACCTGTGAGTGAATAGGAGATAACAAGAGTGGAGGGGTTTACAGCTTGGATGGCACATAGCCTGCAAGGCAGCGATGATGGGACACAGTGCTGCTGGAGCTGAGTCCTTCCTTGACCTGCAGGCATGAGGGCCAGGCCCACATGATCACCACAAATATGCCATGCTTCAGCCTGGATCCTGGGCTGGGTGGCTGAGGACTGAACTCCACATTTTTTCTGGTGGTGGGGTCGAGGAGAACAACATCCTCCAGTGTGGAGAATAGTGCTGGGGAAACTTCTGTAGAAGCAGACTGCAAGAGCTGAGTGAGCAAAAGTCAGATGGAGAAAGGACCATCATCCCACAGGCCCAGAGAGTGTGAGTGTAGAGGCCTGAAAGAGCAAAAGCTAGGAAGATGAATGTTTGAAGCAACACTGCTAATGAGAGAGGAAATGCTGCCCTGCAAGGGGAAATCGGTCACTGTTGACCTGTCCCTTAATAGGAAAGGGTGACTAAAGAATTGCCAAAACACTAAGTGGGAACTGAACATCATCAGTGCAGAAGGAAACACCACACACCTTAACTTCTGTGGCTGTTGCACCAAAGAAGAAGCAAAAGCTGGGAGCCCCTTCACTGCTCTCACAAGAGTTACTGGCTCTGTCAGTGCTGATGATGGGTCGAGGAGAAGGAGCACTGTGGCTGTACAAGTTTCTGCAGGCTGCCATACTGGGAAAATCAGTGGACCAGGCTGCCTTTCAGCACCTGGTCAACACCATCCAAAGCACCGGGTGTGACGGTCATGGAGGGCTGCAATCATCTGCGTGTCTACTGGGAAAGGATGAGTGGGATGCAAAGTGGCAAGAAATTCCAGCACTTGTTGCCATAATGAGTTATATTCCTATATGAATGAGATGGAAAATTATTTTTTTTCACATTCTTCGTATTTATAAAAAATAATTAAAAAATAATTCTAAGTTTGATTCTAGCCAGTAGAATGAAACAGGTTGACTATGAAGATAAAGGGTAATGTATTTACTGTTCAGGGACACAAATTGAGAGAAGAGCAAACTATAGATGAAAGTCTTGAGTAAAATCAGGATTAGTAGGTAATTTCAGGGAGGAAGCCTGAAGGAAAAAGGAGGTAAGCAGAATTGGTAATTCCTTTAAATAATTAACATACAAGTCCCAAGAATGCCAAAAGAAGTGGTTCTGGCATGGACCAAGGAAAGAAAAAGCAGTAAGAGGTGATACTGTCTACAATGTGATTTCTTCTTTCACAAGATAGGAGTGTAAAGAAAGTTAAAAGTATTTTTTTCTGAAAAAAAAACATGGGATGAAACTCCTCAGTGAAAGGAACAAATGTGCACATTCATTTGGGAGAACCCACTGCAGGAACATGGCTGGGGAGCAGCTGCTGAGGTATAGCCCTTTGGAAGGTGTCTGAGGGTCCATCTGTGTATCAAGCTGAATGTGATACTGGTGGTGTATCTGTCAGACATGCCTTGTGTAGTGATGCCAGCCTTTTCAAACTTCCTTTCCAACCAGCAGGGTTGTCTCCTACATAGAAATTTGGTTGCCTTAGCTAGACAACTCTTCAGGAACATCCTTTGGAGTAGTCTCTAAGTTTAGAACATGGAGATTAGCTTCTCCCTTGTAGAGATCTGTTCAGGATATGTCTCAATGTGTTGCTGTTGCAGAAAAGCAGCAAATTCAGAGGTATAAATTGTGTTCCAGTCTGCAAAATCAGACAAGGAGGGTCTGAGGTGTATCATGAAGTCTGTATTTGTAGACTGCAGTTTGGAAAGAATCTGGAGAAGAACGAGGGCAATGTTCTCCAAAACACGACATGGCAGAGAGGGTTGTAAAAACAGGGGTAGCTTGGCCTGATGCAGCCTTAGGGTGAAAGAGAGGAACATGCAATATGCAAATCTTCAAATATATAGAGGCCTGTCGTAAGAAGCATAAGTTTTTCTGTGTCCTTGGCAGGTAGGACAAGCTATGAGCAGCTACAGCTGCACCAAGGAAGACTTGGGTTACTGTTTATAGTAATTAAATAACTGGAAAGAGCTGTCCTGGACAGCTGTGGGGCCCCTGCACTGAGTGGGACAAGAATCTGCTGTAGGGAGACATGATTCTGCTCTGGAGAAGGAGAATGGCCTTGATGACCTTTTAAGGTCCTTCCTAGACCTATGTATTTATGTTCGATTTTTTTTTAATCAACTATTGCGTTTATTTTATTTTATTTTGGTTCTGCAGTGGTTATGTATGTTGGGATACTTTATTGCAACCTGCAGCTCTCTCCTTGTCATTTCTGAAAGATTATAAGTGAACTTTCAGCATCTGTAGAACTCAGTGGCTTCAATTTTGGATGCTAAACAAGTCTCACACATTATTTTATGTACTGAAGCAAGAATCTAGCATGGGGTAGGGCAGCAGTTTGCATAACTGAATTATTTCTGAAGCTGGATTGAGAAATACAGTTCGTTTCTGTTTCTTTCCTCTATTCTTAAGGGATCCAACAAGATGGTATTTGATGATTTCCACAGGGACATGCCTAGTATTTCCTATAGATTTTCTGTAAGGGCACTGTTCAAGGGAAAGCCAGGAGAAAAGAAGGTCTTTTGTATGGAGGTCTACTGGACTCCTTCAGTGTAACACTGTACACAGTATACCGCCTTCTGCTGAGGGAAAACAATCTGTTGAAGTAAGTGCGGTTTTTCCAAGGGGGATACTTTAATGAGTGTCACTGGTGGGCAAGCAAAGGCACCGACTCATTCTGGCTGTAGCTGCTGCACCGCTTTTACTGACAACTTGCTCTGCTTCCCATGTCTACCGCATTCAGACCTGGTTTGTAACCATCACTCTGTGGTAATACATAGGAGTGTTTCTATGGAAAATGGGAGCTTAGCATCACTAAACTCCCCTGAAGAATCCCAGTCTTAATCGTTAAGGTTGGAAGAAACGAGAAACCTGTGAACGAGTTATTGTGCTTTCTGAATCAGCTGTAGGATTGTTCTTGGTAATGGTCCAGGGAAGTTTAGTAGTGTGGTAAGAGCCATGGGGGCTGGTGACAGAATTACGTGTTTCCCAATTTATAGAGAATCAATTAACATTTATTTCTCCTCTTTGAGAGTTGGCATGTGTGTTTCTATTCAGGATCATCACCCACACCACAGTTGAGAAGGTGCAGGTCTTTTAATCAAATATCATAAGAATTAATCATTTTGGCTGGCTATTTTTCATACTGGGCTTTGGGCTTCTTTTAGAAGCATATTCTTTTAGAATATGCTTTGTAAGCTGAAGGTATCTCCTGACACATTATCTGCCAGTCCCTGATGGTTGTTGTTGGTAAGTCATTGCATACCACCAGATTTTTAAGCAATCTGTGCTGAGGGAGTCTGAGGCAGCTGTGTAGTTTTAAGGATTAAGGTAGGACCGTGGAACAGTTTCCATTTCCAGATTTCTGACAAGCCCTTCTTTCAACACAAATGAAGTAAATCTCTGACACAAACGTAGTCGGGAGGACTGCTCCAGATGTGCCAGCAAAGAGGGAAGGAGCATGCCTTCTGAAAAAGCCATGTCATTTATGCTTTCCTAATTACATCATTGAAATCAGAAAGGAAAAACTCAGTCAGCTATGGTGAGATATTCCTCACCCAAGTGTTGCTACAGGGCAGTCAGGGATGGAGTAGGCCATGGGGAGACTCATTTTCTGGGCACAGTGAAAAATCCTGAGCTTGGCATGCTGAAAATAAAAATCTGTCTTTGGAGCAAGGTACCAGTTTCTAGGAATGAAAGTATGAATGCTGTTGTAGACTTGCCAAGAAGGATGCAGAGTGGCCCTTTTAGCAGAGAGAGGGATCCTGACGGCACTGTCCCACAGAAGAGGTGTCCTTGAAGGTTTCTGCCCTCCTGCCAAACATCTGCTCCTCAGACTTCAGGTGCACCTCAGCCTCCTTGTGCTCCCCCTGTACTTCCCCCCTGTCCCCTGTTCTTCTAAGCACTACCTCAGTGCCAGCTGGGCTCCTGGGCTTGTCAAGTTGCAAACCAGTTGAGAGGACAGTGAGGACAATTTTTCACATGTGGGTGTTTGGTGGTTCCAGTCCCTGTCAGTCAACATGTCCTTAGCCTTCATTACCACATCTCTTTTTCCTGGCACATCATACCTTGTTCCCTCAGCATGGTGCCAGGACCAACTTTTCCCACTGCAGGGTTTGTGCTCAGATCCACTCATTGCTTTTCACTCTGGTGGCTCGTTTCTCATCCTTCTTCCTTGATAGCTTTTTGGACTTCTCTCCATTTTGGCCTGTTTTCACCCCACATTGTTCAACAGCTTCGTACTTCTTCCTGTTGCTTCTTTCTAGCTTCATGTGTAAATACAGGGGAAAATAGTGTGAGTGAGATAGGTGAAGGCAAGTTCGGGTTTTTGGGGAGAGACCTGAAGAACATGTCAGTAGGAGTGATCCTAAGCAACTTTGGTGCTGACTGTATGTGAAGAACAGAGATGTATAGGAATGCCCAGCAGCACAGGGAAGCAGGTGGGTAGTTATTCTCAGCTCCTCACCATTTGCCACTGCTGCAACATTTTCATCACTTTCCCCAGCCCCTCTGCTGAGGGTGGGAACACAAGGCTGGCACTGAGTGAAGAGCAGCCCCAGAGCCGTATGAAGCCCAGGAACCCTGCTGCCTGTGCTGGCCAGCATGTCTTGCAGCCCCCATGTGACAGGGAAGCAGCCACTGCCAGTATCACACTCAGTTTCACAAGACAGAGCTTCACTCCTCATACAGGAGTCCCAGTATGCATTTTCAATATATTTCTCTGGGGGCAGAGAGAGAAGGGGTAGGGGGAAGACGCAAGGGTAGAAACTACTTCTCTAGAAGGCCGAAGGAGAAGGAGCAGTTGGATAGCAAATCATTTAATGTAGGGAATGAAACATTGAATGGTCTTTTAACTCCCCAGAAGTGATGGGAGGAGGAGGGGGTGTGCAGTGCTCCAGAGGAAGGTTCACCTAGCAGGATGCCCAGCCTGCTGTCTGCAGCCCCTGAGCATCTTCAGCCCACACTGGCACTTCTCTCATATTCATGAGTGACATTCCCTTCTGCTTCTCCCCTTTACCTTTCTACTGAGCTTTAATGGTACAGAAATGTTGCCTAGTGCATGTAAGGTGACTTTGGGCATCTGAGTGCCGTCTTTTTTGCAGTGAAGGGGACAGGCAGAGCTGCCAGCAGACAGGCAGAGAAATCCTGCACCAGGCTCCTCAGAGCTCAATCAAGTGGTACCTCCTGCTACTGGAAATAGAAGTGTTTCAGTTGGCATTTGCATCATGAATTATCCAATGCTGTTTTAACCTGAGGGTTTCAGGAAGGGCAAAGAGATCTGGTCAAATGAAACAGTGCTGGCTGGATGTGGCACGGGGGCAGAGCTGGTGCCGGTGCTCCCTTCTGCCACACCTGCTTTGAAAACAGCAGCTTGCAGGGTCCTCCTTCCGTTGCCACAGAGCCTGAGTCCAGCTTTATTCATAGGAATGCAATTCAGATTAATATTACCTGTATTTATTTAGAAATGCAAGTATCTATGGTTAACAACAGAGATACTAATTAATGCAGATTGTTGTGTCTGATTTCTATCATGCTAATAGCCTTTCAGATGCTAAGTGTTCAGAAGCAGTTTCCCTTAACTGGGCTCCTAATACCAGCCCTTCTGTTATTCCCATGGTTAGAACAAGATGAATTTAAAATCTGCATTTGGGAGGGAAACAGACATTCTATGCTTTATTAATCTTCCTGCCAGGATCTCCATGATGACCTAAAGAAACATACTTAATATCAAACTGAATACGTCTTTAAAGAGATTGACAGAGTTGTGTTTCATTATGACTTGATAGTGAAGATAAAAGTGAAAACTAGGTTATGATTGAATTGATTGAAAAAGGAGACGTTCATAGGTGTACCAGTGGGAGCACATGGTCCTGCCTGCTGGGAGAGAGGTGTGTGGCAAACAGGGCTGCAGCAGGCATTGGAGCACAGCACTACCATGAGCATCAAAGGCAATGAAAATAAGACAAAGCAGTTGGTCAGCATGGTCATGCTCTGTGGCAGACTGGTATCTTTGCTGAAGGTCATAATTTAGTCTCTTCATTGCTTTTGGTACATCCTCACAGCCCATCTCACTTTGGCTCTCAGACTGTAATAGAGCCACTCTCACTACCTCATTTTTTAAACTTTTTTTTCTGTCTAAGCAAAGGAAAAATATTCCTCCCTAAAGTGTGACAGTAGCAAACACAAAAAGGTGGAAGAGCGGCATGTTGGAGGTATAGCAGAGGAAGAGGATGGCAGCCTGGAGGAGGCAAGCACCAGTTGTGTTCTGCAGTTGGAGACATGTGAAGCTGGAGTCTGGGGGCAAGGCTTGGCAGTGGCTGCCTGGCAGCTCTGGCTCTGGGGCTCTGGGCATGCTCTCCTGCTCTCCACCTCCAGGGGCTTTAAGTCTGTTTCACTACTGCTTTGAAAGCCTTTACCTGGGAGGAAGACCTCGGTTTAATGTCCTGCTGTGCTATATAATACTCTTCATGACAGAAGATGCTCTGAGAATAACAATGACTGCTTTCTTACTCTGGGGCTTCTTAATTTTGCTTTTAGTCCTGTGTAACTCTAATGTCTTGCACTCGTGGTTATGAAAACACACTTCTTCCAGGACTACCAGGTCTCTCAGCTCCCCTGCCTCTTCACTGATTCAGAGGCCTGAACTGTGAGGAATCTGAATTTCTGTTGCACTTGGTATCACTTTCTGCCAACACTCTGCTTCTCTCCGCCCATCCTTTCCTCTGCCTGATTTGCCTTTGATCTCACAGTGTTCCTATAGATGAATCCCTGTGGCATCTGGAGGTGTTACTGGCAATGAGCTGTGCATTCTTCTCCTCTGCCTGAGATTATCCTCTCTGTCAGAGGGTGGCAGGACAGTACTCAAACCTGTTCCTTGGGTGCCAGGTTGTGGATGAAGAGGATGGGTGATCCTATCTGCAGTCCCTGCCACAAGGGTGGGAGTCCCTCAAGGAGTGCTGGTAGAACACTGAAGATGTCACTACCTTCACCCTTCTGGGTTAAACCCACTAGAGGTGGTGGGTTTACCTTTTCAGATGCTGGTCTGCCTGACGTCTGGGGCATTTAGTGCCTCCAACTTGTTACATATTTGCCAAAGCTCACTGCAGCTCCTCTTGCCCTGGTGTTTGTCCTTTTTACAGTTTTTCTGACTCACAGGTATCAGAATTACAAGCTGTCTCTGACATAGTTACTGATTCTGCCATAGAGCAGGGGAGAGAAGTGTCCACACTGTCCCTTTCCAGCACACCATCACATGATGCTAGAGTTTAAGCAAGTCCACAGCCTTAACTGACTCACAGCTCCTCACGTCCCATCTCATAAATACTCTTGTCCCTTCTGCTTTTCATGGCAAAGTGAGAATTATGATATTATTATTATTATTGCACATCTGTGCTTAGATGTTCTGCTGAATTCTATTTCAAACAGCAGCTTTCTGGGGCTGAATTATTAAAGTCTTATTAAGATACATATCCATCTTCTCTAAGCTGCTGGCCCTTGCTCTGAGATCTAGCTCTGCCTTTGGTCTTTTCTATTGCATTTGCAAATGCTTGTCAGAACTGGAGCTTGGTGTAATCTGGCAGAGTGCTGCCTACTTAAGTAGCTGAGAGTCCAGTCTATTACAATGTGTATAGGCTTTCCTGACTTCCATTGACTGCCTTGTCTCTGGCATTTGGCTCTGAAATGTGCAACTCAGAAAAGAGAGCTTGAACAATAAATATTGACTAATACTGAGCACATATCACTGGAGAGTTTCTTTATCTGCATCAAAAGCTTTTAGAGCTGCTGCTGTTGTTGGGGGGGTTGCTGAGAATAGATTTGCAAGAGTGGAGAACAGCCTCATATAGCCCCCAGGCCCTGCCGAGCACGCAGGGTTTGCCTGATGAGTGTAAGCCCTCCAAGTGTTAGGTTCAGTCCTCCAAGGAACTGACATCTGTGTTCAGACTCATAGACAGTCTGTCTTGAATGTGCAAATATGAGCCTGAGACTCTTGCTTAGGCCATAGGCTCTTATTCAGAAGAGGCTCTGGTTTCACTGGCAAACGTGACTGTTTCAATATATGTCCTATACCCTAACTATAGCTGTCTGTAAGAAATGTTACTTGAACTGTATGTTCTGTCCTGCTACAGTGACGCTCATTTTCCAGGGGGTTTTGGCCACGTCATGACTACGGTGCTGGCTCTCCTCTCCTGCATGCTGTGCTGTGACAGGACATAACTAATGGGTTTTTTATGCTTGGAATCTAAAGCGAATTCCTAATATTTGCCATACCTTATCTCTAGACACCTGATAACTCAGATCTGATAGGTGGTGCTTGACTTTTTAGGTACCGTTTATGAATTGTGACATGTAACACCTTCACATGGATGTTTCAGAAGGTGACGGCTGAATCCTGGATGTTAACTACAGCGTGCACGATGTGGCTGGGGCTAGGAGCTGATGTGAGCTCCGGTGTATCACCGGGTCCCGCACCACTCTGGCTCTTCAGGCAGTGGGATTACTCATCTGTATACCTGCAGGCAGCCGCATCCTGCTGGTCCAAAGGTTGTACCTCCTCCACCCAGCGCCTTTTCACCCTGCCCTAGGACGGGACGGGTTCCTCAGGGGCTGCAGGAGAGGCTGCTCCTGCTAGGGCAGGCTCTGCCGGCAGAGGGCAAGAGGTGCCCGCGCTGAGCCCCCGCTGCCGCAGGGCTGGGAGCGCGCCCGGGACCCGCCGCGGCTGCGGTCGCCTCTCCGCATCCCCAGCACCTCACTGGCCCCGGCTGCCTTAATCTCCAGAGGGGTCAATCAGCCCGTCCCGGTGCCGGAGGCTCACTGACCCCCGCGGCCGAGGCTGCGAGGGGGCTCCGTGCCTGAGGAATCCATGGGGAAGGCGCAGCTGTGTGTCCAGTGCACAGCCCTCGCCTCAAAGCCGGTGTGAGCTCCGCTGCGAGATCAGAGAACGTGCCGGCCGGGCACAGGGTTAGAGACACTGGAACACCTGCACCATGTCCCGGCGGAGCCGCAGGGCAGGAGGAGCTTCTCGCCAGCATCTCCTCTCTGCTCCCGGGGAGCTGCGGGGAAGGGGCTGCGATGGGAGAGAGGGGGTCTGCAGGGGACGGTGAAGGTTAAGGGGCTGGGTCTGAGCTTGTCCTGCCACGAGGTTTTGTCCCTGTCCGAGGGATTCGGTGCTCAGGGCGTGACTTTCAGTGCACAGTTAGGATAAACACACCGGGAATTCTACAAACACGGGAGTCTCCCATGGAAAGGGAAAGGAGGACTCTGGGACCCCGGGAGCAGTCAGATCCAGAGTGTCTCTCCCAAATGCATCAGCGCAGGAGACAGGCCTGTCCCGGGAGCACCCGTGCTGCTGCTGCTGCAGGGGGGGAGCCGGCCGGGCGGCGGCTTGCGGGGCTGTGTGCGGGGTGCGGGGTGCGGGATGCGGGTGCGGGGTGCGGGAGCCGGGCTGCGCCGCCGCGGGGCCGGCCGGGCTCGGCCCGTCTCCTTCATGTGTGTCTCACTTTGTATAGAATGATGTTAAGCAGAGCTGGAGCTGGCGCCTCGGCCTCATTACCTTCAATTACAATAATTGTTGCCTTTCTCCAGTGTTTTGCATTTCTCCCTGGGGGAAATCTCTCTGCTGCTTCTTTTCCAGTCTTGCTCCAGCTTCCCCCTATCGATTGGATCGCTCTGGCCCCGATCCTAGGAGCGATGCCTCAAGGAGGATAAATGCAAATCGTCCTATTGATTGGGAGGAGTAGGAGTGCAGCTCGTTTGTGGGAGGGAGGATTAGTTTTAAATGGAAAAAAGTAAAGTGATGAGCATGGCAGGAAATGCTTCACTTTCTGGGCCTCTTAAATAGTGTCTCTATCATGTCCTGTGTCTGAGGGGGATGCAGATTGGTGCCATCTGGATGATATATCACACAGGCATGGAGAGGTGGGTCCTGCCACACGAACACTAGCCTGGTTTCTTACTTACGTGAGCAGGTATCACTGATCATCTCTGGAATGCAGCTGTCCTCCTTCAATTGCAGGTAACTGAGTTTCACTGGGAACGTGCTAATTGCTGCCGAAAGTGAGCAGGGAAATGGTGTGCAGCCCTCCATCCACCCCTTTGAACTGCCCCAGTTATGGGGATAAAGCTCCCTGAGAGTTATTAACCTTGTGGGAACCTGCTCGGCAGCCTGTCTGTCACAGGGGAGCGGCTGGGGAAGGAGCCAGCCTTGGGCTCTGCATGGCCTTAGATCCTGTAATGGCTACTTGATTCAGTAAATTCATGGCCAGCCCCAGAAGTGGGAAGCCAAAGACATTGCACAGAGTCATATTATGTTCCCTGCCCCCTGGGCTTTATGCCGAGCTATGCTAGCTTAAGCCTTAATTATTTTTTAAAAGGCAATAATCAGCATAAATAAAAGTAATTCAGTAAAATTACCTTGTGTGTATCATATCCAAAATGCTAGCAAAATAATTGGAAAAAGCTAGTTGTTTGTTGGCTAGCGTTGAGCAGTTAGCAAAGGGCCCAAACTACTCTGATTATTATTGTTCCAAAGATGCCTTAAACAGTCCCAATACTTTTAACTTCATATAATTTCCAAATGAGAAATTCTCAGCCGAATTGTAATTTCAAGGTGCAAAAAAGAATGGATATGGTGTGCAAATGCTGTTTTTTACACCAGTTTGCTAGTGAAATGAGCATCTTATGTGGCAGTACAGGCAAATGCCAGTGTGCACATCCAGCAGTATGCAAATACTCAGCTCCCTGAGGAATGTGAGTCTCTCCAGGACACGGCTGCCATGGTGCCTTGACTGTAGAGGTGAATGGAGAAAGGATTTACAAATTACAGTTGTTATCTAGTTCTATTTTTGCCTTTTTTTTGGGGGGGGGGGCTGGAGGGGTAGGGGCAGGAGATGGTTGAAAGCTTCAAACAAGCAAGACACAGTTGTTGTTAGAGATTGATGGAAGGGTTGCATCCAATCACTTGAGGGAAATGGTGATGAGTTGCCAGCATGCCAGGCAAGTTTACAGAAGGGTGAGGAATTCATGATAATGTTCAAAGCTGCCAGATGAAGGAATTATTTTTCACTCCAAACTGTTTTTCTAGGGTGAGTTACTTAAACTGGGGGCACCTGAAGGCTGAGGTTTTAACTTAATTTAGTCAGATTTCCAGGCACTCTGCTACAGCGGTGCATAAAGAATAGGCAGCAGCAGCAGGGACAAGCATTAATACCAATTCATGTGTAAAAGAGAAAGGGCATATATGAAAGAAGCAATACAAAAGGAGGAGGTTGAAATTTCCAAAGCTGGGTTCCCAGAGCCAGAGTGGAGCTTTTTCTCTCGTTCAAAGTTATTACTCAGAAAGTGCTGCCAGGCTGACTTCTGTCTTGGCTTGTCTTATTTTCCCTCTTGACACAGAAAAGGCCTAAATCCCTCATGGCAGCCATCCTCTCATGCCTGTTCTGGGGCGCTCAGGCACATGGAGCTTCTGGAGAAGGTGGTGGATGTGGTTTGGCACTTCATTCGAGGCATTTCACCAGCTGATATTGGAAAGGAGACTCTTGTTTAGCTGCACTGCTAAACAATGCTCCTGACAGAATATAGTGAGTGTTTTCTGGAACGTGATTGTAGGGTACAGAAGGGTCTGTCCTGAGAAGCTGCTTGCCAGATAGGACAAATCCTGGTCTGGAATAGTTCAGGACCCTGGATGCTCATCTGAATTAATCTTTTAGAAAGACTTACCAGTTCTAAGGTCCTCCTCCCAGAATTTTGGCACTGCAACTATTGGCTTGTGAAATGAAATAAAAGAACTAAACCAGCATTTGTGTGACGGGCAAAGACTCATTGGACAGACCTCTTCTTTTAGCTGGCAATTTCATCTTCTTAAAGACAAAAATTTTTATCTGTGACAGAGTTCTGAACTGATGCAGAGGAGAACGTGCTCCTGCGAGATGCTTCCCAAGGCCGTCCTTTTCCCTGAGGTGCCCAGAGGCTGATTTTGCAACCAGGTCCTTCTGTTCATGTTGGCTTCAAAAGGCTTTGCCGTATCTGGTGGGAGGGAGCTGCCCTGTGCTCTGCAGGCTCTGACTACAGGCTGTGTAGTCCGTTCAAGTGGAGGCTCCAGGCTGCTCTCCCATGGCTGCTGGAGACACGTAATGCAGCCTCAGGCTTCTGACGCTTTCCTTGATGGTTCCTTGTAGTCATTATCCCACATTCCTTCTGGTTGCAGAACATGTTGTTATTATTGCTTTGTGCTGGGTCTGTCTCCTGTCCCTTTTTTACAGGCCAGTCTGGCCCTGTTGGCTCTTGCTTCCAAAACAAAAGCAAATTATCACTGCAGAAGCTGAATTATCTTGTTTATGTTATGGTCTGTCAGAGGACCCCACACAACCCTTGCAGGGCTCTCTGAGCAGAGTATCAGCAATTGATGAGACACAGTATATCAGTCAAACCCTCCTGACACCCTTACTTGATTCACAGGTTCCAAAAGGGCCTTTAGTTTCTTTGGGGGAAACTAAGTCTGGACAGTGATCCCTGCTGTCCCTCCCTCACTTGTTGTATTTCATGCAGGCTTGTAGCATACAGATATACCTTTTTTTTTTTTTTTTTACAGTAAATTATACCTCACAATTCAAACTTGACAGCTGTCAATGAAATTTGCTGTTCAAACCTGATCTCGAGCACATTGCCCTCTGGTTAGTCTGTCTGTGGTCGCTTGGCCAGGATGTTTATAATACTCAGGGAGTCTCTCATGTTACTTAGTGCAGTAATGTGGCTCCACGAATAAAAGCCATTTCCAGTCTGTCGGTATGGCATGTAACAAATGAGATCTGCTAAATGCGCTTGTCACCAGTGGCAGGAACAGGAGAAACAGAATTGCACATGTTTATGTAATGATTCTAAGTTATAATGAATGATATTTTCGTATGTTTGCAAATGAGTGTCTGATAGATGGTGCCAGAGTGGGAGATACGGCTTGGCTGTTCTTGCTGTTTTTGTAATTTCTAAACAGAAACAAGAATTAGGAAATTACTTTGTGGTGGTGTGCAAATATGTATAACATAAGTGTAAAGTCTGTGGTGCAGCACACGTGTATCTATCTTATACATATGCAAATCACAAGACTCACAGTAAAACCATTATAACATGTGATGGCATCAGCACTAATTAGCTGGAGATCCAGTCTGTTCCTCTCTGCCAAAGTAAACTGGAGTTATCACAATCTCAGATTTCATATTTCCTCCTTTCTCTTTCAGGGAGGAATGTCTCTGTCACAAGGTATTATGTCCTCTAGTGAAAATGTCTTTAAAGACTCAAAACATTTCAAATTAAAATTCTAAAGTAATTTTTTGCTATTAACTTATTATCTACACATCATCCAATGGTTTTAATTCTAGCAGTGGCCCCAAACATTTAAAGCATTTTGCCCATAAATGGGAAACAGTGCTGTAGAAATCAAGGCTTATAAAATGTAATGAGAATAGAAGGAATAAAACTAAGTTAGCAAAGAAATTTTAATTAAGGCACACATTTTTTTTCAGCACTAACACGTGAAGGAAAAGTGTCCAAGCTAAAGACCTGAAAGAGCTGTGTCAGACCTCGGTGGTAGAACATCACGTTGTGCTTCCATCCCCAACAACTGGTTTTGGAAAGGAAATACTGGAAGAAGAATAGAGTTACTGCGGGGTATATTTGCTAATGGCTCTGTCCCAGGGTCTGCCCTTGCTGCATGGATGTGACAGCAGCAGGTAAGACCCTGCAGGGCTGAGCGGGAGGCACAGAAGCCCCTAGAGCCAGAGCGTATCCCGGTCCCTGAGAGCGGCGTGGGGCCAGGGATGGGGATCCCGCTGCACCCCGGTTCGGGCCGGTGGCTGCCAGCTCCGCGCTGCACCGAGCCCAGACGCAGGACTCCCATAACCCTGCAAGAAAAAGCCCTGGCTGCAGCGAAACTGGCGGCGGACCCGCTGTGGCAAAGTGTGCTGCACCTCGCACAGCCCTGGAGGTCGGGGGCGGCCAGGCGGGGCCGGCGCGGCGGGACCGGCGCGGGGGCTCGGCAGCCGCCCCGTCCCGCTCCGGCTCTGCCCGTCACCAGCAGCCCGGGGCTGAGGAGCCATCTCTCCATCCCTCCATTCCTCCATCCCTCCATTCCTCCATCTCTCCCTCCTTCCCTCCATCCATCCATCCTTCCATCCATCCATCCGTCCGTCCGTCCGTCCGTCCGTCCATCCATCCCTCCCTCCATCCCTCCGTCCCTCCATCTCTCCATGCCTCCCTCCCGGCTCCGCCGCACTCGCAGCCAGGACATGACATTTTCTCGTGGAACCCAGCGGTGCCGCCTCCCGCAGGGGATTATCCCGGGGACCCGGCGGAGCCCGTTCCCCGCTCCCGGAGAGCCCGAATGTAACGCGGCGAGCGAGGGCGCCCGGTGAGGCTAGCGGCGGGGATGCCGTGCCGAGCCGGGATCAGAGCCCGTTCCCGGGCCGGGCTCAGCGGGATCAGCGGGACCGGAGCCCGTTCCCGGGCCGGGAACAGTGGGACCGGTGGGATCAGTGGGATCAGCGGGACCGGAGCCCGTTCCCGGGCCGGGAACAGTGGGATCGGTGGGATCACTGGGATCAGCGGGACCGGAGCCGCCGCCCGGGGGCGCCGCGGGGCCGGGCGGGCGGGGCGGGGCGAGCAGATTCCCCGCCCACCTCCGGGTCGGGCTCAGCCAATGGAAGGGCGCGGGGCGGAGGGGGCGGTCCCTCCCCGCGGTGTCCCCGCCCACCTCCGGCGGGCGCAGCCAATGGGGAGGCGCCGCCCGGCCCGGCCCGCGCCCGGCGCCGCCGTATTTACGGGGCGGGCGGCGCCGCCGCCGAGTCAGAGGTGCCGGGTTAGTGCGAGCGGCCGGGTCGGTGGCAGCGCCGGGAGGGGACCCTGCTCGCTCCGCGGGGCCGGAGCCCCCAGGCCAAGGCGCAGAGCCCCGGCCGTGCCCCCGGCCCGCAGCGGTGGCCGCGCCACGGCTGTGCCCGCGGGCGAGCGGCTCCTCGGCGGGGCGGGGCGGCCGTGCCTGCGCTGCGGGCTGCGGGCGGCGCCGGGTAAATGGATCGCCATTCCAGCTACATCTTCATCTGGCTGCAACTGGAGCTGTGCGCCATGGCCGTCCTGCTCACCAGAGGTGAGGAGCCCTGGGGGGAGCCCGGGGGTGCCCCGGAGCCGCTGTCCCGTCCCGTCCCACCCCCGGCGGTGCCGGCGGCTCCAGCCCCGCCGCAGCCCCGGGACAGCGGTGGGTGGGTGGGTTAGCGCCGTGGTGATGGGCGACGGTATTTATTTATTTAGTGAGGAGGGCTGTAATTAAGCCCAAATCACAGGCTTGCAGCGTGCACGGGGGAGCCTGCTGGCCCCATCAAAGCGGGCAGAACTGGGAGTGACTGAGTGATGTGAAGTCGCAGATACTGAAACTATGTGCCTGATAATGATATAATTAGGGGATCACAGACTGCTGGCTGCTGCTGATTTCAAAAGCTTTAAGAGAAGCCTGCAGTCTCTCCTGTGGCCATCTTGACTAAAAGCAGACATTTTTCTTTAATAGCTACATACAGTAACAAGAAAGAGGAGGGAACAGAAGGGCATTGTTCACTGTTTCAAAATACTAAATACCCTTTCTGGCCTTTTGCATAGCACAGGAAGAAACTTTATGAATTGACAGAAATACAGTTTTAATACAGTAATACAAAGTCCAGTCTGTTTCACTGAAAACGTGGCTTTAATTAAAAAGCAGTTGAATTAACCTGATGACTGGACTGTCAGATTTTGTTCATAGGATTGTCATAGGTCAATAAAACATAGGTGTTTTTTTTTTTAAAGCGTGATTGTACAAGTAGTTAAAATGAAAGTATGTGTATTGTTTCACTTTATTCCCATGCTGTGCTGAGCCTCATGAAAGGACTGTCAGCTCTGGTACTGTGCCATGTTTGCATCTTTTCACTCTCATACAGTGAGAAAATCATGAAGAGTATTTTTCTCACAGAGGGTAGAGGCAAGACCTCACATAATGCTTAGAAAACGATTCTGTAACATGCTGGATGACAGTGAGTGTGAATTCATGAAAAATTAGGTTACTTAGCCTAAAAGCCCAAGGGAATTGGACTGGAGACAGTGAGACACTCCATCATTTGGCTTCTATTAAGCAGAGTTATTAAAGAGCAGCGGGAACTTCAAGGCCTGGAGCCTGCAGTAGCATTTTGTAGGAAGTATTAAGGTAGCCCGATGAGGGGAGGCTAACGTGAAAGGGATGATTTGTAACATCTTGCAGAACAGGTTTTTTTTTTAGCTATAGGTGGTAGTAGCCTCATAAGAAGGGGTGGCAGCTGGGAAGGCTGTAGTTTTTTGGTTTGTTTTTTTTTTTTTTTTTTGGAGTGCAGACTGTAGAAGGAAGACATCTGACAATTGGGTCGACTCTGAAAGCCTTAGTGCCACTATAGTGGCAAGTACAAGTGGCACATCAGCAGCGGGTTTAGTTCTGTTCTTTCAAGCATGACTCCAAAATCTGCCTTTCTCTTAAACCTTGACTGAATAGCACATTGAATTATGTTTGGGTTGCAACTTGCCTAGTAAGAGTAAGTTTTCACTACAGCACAGGACATGTTTAATTCGTACCAGAGCAGTTTGGAGAGTACAAAATGAAGAGTTTTATGAAGGGAACCTTTTTATCGCTTCCTTCAGAAATTTTTGAGGTTTCCTGAGATTTTTTCATAGAGCTGGTAGAGGATTTTCAATCTGTTTCCCCTTTTTGACTGCATGTTGGATTGCATGTGAAACTGGGAAGAGGCAAGGGAGGGAGAGCTTTTAGCCTTGCAGTTTCACCCCATTAAATAACTCTAAATTCGAGTTGAGGGACATTGTCGAACAGAATAGTTATAAGCTGAAACTTTTTTGTTTTATAATACTGATAAAAAAGACTTTTTGCATGAATAACTAAAAGAATTTCTTTCTGGATAAATTACAAGTAGTTGCTCAGTTTCACACAGTAAAAACCTTCCTGACTGGGAGACTTGGATGGTAATGGTTCTAGCTAATAGCTTTATAAGGTGTTAGTTAAACCTCTTAAATTTTGGCACAGTATTGAGAGGTAATAAACAATTTAGCAGTTCCGATTTTTTTTTTTCGTTTGTCACATAAATACTTAAACCTGGTATTTTTGATGTATGCCCAGTTAAAAGAAATGTGACTTTTATAAAAATAGAATGCTGTACCTAGAGTAATGGTTAAAACATAGATGTGACTTTCTTCTGGGACTGAAGGTGTGTTCCTTTTAGAACTGGGATTTCACTTTAAATGTGGTTAAGTGCAACTGCTGACAGCAAGTGGAAGTAGCTATAAAATGGTCTTGTTAGTTATTCACCTTGGAAAAAAAGCCACTGTAACCTCCTCCCCCGCCCAACTCTCCTCCAGTCCCTGTTTTAGTGAAATGCTTTTGCTTTAATTCAAAGGACTATAGTTCTAGTAATTAAAGCAAGTGCCCCAAGGCATCTGCAGGGATTAAGCTTACAATGAGGTAGGCACGGTACAGTGATGGGAAGGAAACAACTCCCGCTCTCCTGGATCTACAGTCTAGAGGAGTACCTCATAACTGGCACTGAGTTTGGTTGTGTGATGCTTGTGGCTAATAAGAATATCTAGTGAGGGTTCCTTGGAGGACCAAATTCTTACCTTTCTTACACAATTTTTATTTTTAGGTGAGATCAGATGCTACTGTGATGCTGCACACTGTGTTGCAACTGGCTATATGTGCAAATCTGAGCTCAGCGCCTGCTTCTCCAGACTGCTTGATCCTCAGAATACACATTCCCCGCTTACTCATGGCTGCTTGGACTCTATTGCAAGCACAGCTGATATCTGCCAAGCCAAACAAGCACAAAACCACTCTGGCACCACCACCATGTCCACATTGGAATGCTGTCATGAAGATATGTGCAATTACAGAGGACTACATGATGTTTTGTCTCCTTCCAGGGGCGATACTTCAGGTAGGGCAATAAAGCTTTGGTGAAATCTCTCTTCTGGCCATCAGGCTGGCGGCAGTCAAAACCTTGTGTGTCTGCTATTATTGATCTGATTGTTAATGCAAGTAGAGACACCAGAGGGAGAGGAGGGTGGCTGGATGCAGAGAAGCATTCCTGCCCAATTAGCTTTTTTATCTGCATTAATATTGGAAATACCTCTTGCCAACTTGACATTGCTTCCGAGGATCAGTGGCAGTGGTATTCATAGTTAAATCGGCTACTGGGGTAAGAAATTCCATGTTATAAGCAGCCTTAGAAACTCATCTTTTTCTTTACAGGAGTGTTTTCTGCAGATACTGCAGGGTGTAGTTGTTGCTCCTTAAACTTGTCAGTGTAGGATTTAAGGAAGTTGCTTACATGTAAACCAGTATATATAAATCCTGAAATAAGCTTCACCTCTTTGCCTTTTTTCAGGACAAGGGAGCAGATATCAACATGACAGCAGCAGGAATCTCATCACCAAGGTGCAGGAATTGACCTCATCAAAGGAGTTATGGTTCAGGGCAGCTGTAATTGCTGTTCCCATAGCTGGTGGGCTGATCTTGGTGCTCCTTATCATGCTGGCCTTGAGGATGCTCAGGAGTGAAAACAAGAGACTGCAAGATCAACGACAGCAAATGCTCTCCCGTTTGCACTATAGTTTTCATGGACATCATTCGAAAAAAGGGCAGGTGGCAAAATTGGACTTGGAATGCATGGTGCCTGTGACTGGTCACGAGAACTGCTGCATGACCTGTGATAAAATGAGACATTCAGACCTCAGCAATGATAAAATTCTTTCACTAGTCCACTGGGGAATGTACAGCGGACATGGGAAGCTGGAATTTGTATGACCAATTGTTTTTTAATCTGAGCTAAACTTGCTCTCTGAACTCTTGAAGAAGGCCTTTGGGTTCTGCTGGACAGGAGCACTTTATCTTAAAACGAGAACTCTCATAAATCATCTTTGAGAAACAAAGGACCTCTGCAAACAGAATCTTGGATATTTCTTCTGAAGGATTCCAAAAGTTGTCTTATTTGCACAGAGTAAAATACACTCAATTGTATTGTTTGCTTCAAAGTTATGAAAGCAAAAATTAGAAGTTGTAAACACTGTCACCAGGGTTATCTGAACTGTAGGGAGCTGAGAACTGAATTATTATAATAAACTGTGTGCAAGCTCCTATGTTTCCTGACTTATTGTAAAGATTTTTTTAAATATATATATATTTTGTCTGAAACTTGCTTGTGGCTTTTGTTTTGGAAAACGGGGTTTTTTTGGGGGGGAGTAGTGGGAAACAAATCAAGGTGGTATGCATGGTAATGCCGTGCATAACGATTAGTTTCTGAAAACAGACTCTTTTCCTACTCTGTGAAGGAAATTAGGTGATTATTCCAGAAAGAAGGTGGCAGCTGTATTGTTTAATACTTCAAGTAACAGTGAACCCACATCCTCAATTCTTGGCTATTAAGTTTTGTTTGTAACCTCAGTGAATTCTTCCAAAGCTTTGTGTGATAACTATTTCTCTCTGTTAATGAACAAAGACTTCCCCTCTCTGTGCAAAACACGGCAGAAAGTAACTTCTAATTCCTTATAGCTGCTTTTCCTCCTTTATCTCACAATTCTTGCTTCTATGATCTGTTTTTCTTTTGTACCTTTTACACTCAGACTTTTCTGGGGAGAAGAGGGAAACCCCAAAACTACACTGCCTATTCAGCTGTGGGTTGGGTTTTTCTTTGTTTGTTTGGTTTTTTGGGGTGTTTTTTTATGCTTATAGCCCCTCGGGGCACAGTGGAAAGCCTCTGCCTTGCTCTTCTTGGTAAAACTAAGTATCACATGCTGCTACTTTTGTGTGGGACTGAAGAATCAACAGTGTACTTTAATCTCTGGCTCTTCCTTTATGCTCTTGCATAGGTGGCTTTTCTTCCCTGCCAATATTTGTGCACTTAGTTATTTCTTACTCCTTCAGCTAGTTGGCTTCACTTGATCATTTCATTTAGTTGATGCTTAGTTGCTAAAAACAAACAAAAACAAACAACCTCTGGATTATTCAAGGAATTTATTTTATTTATTTTTCTTGCTTTATTAGACTTTGCAGTAATTACAGTAGACTTGCTTAAAAGGCTGATACCACATCATGGTGAAAGAAGCATCCAAAATGCTGCTGCAGAGGATGAAACTTGGCAAGAGTCTAGTGTTCATCTATGTTTTAAACAGCTTTAGAAGTGCTTCTGCCTCCTGTTCTGGCTGTGACGTTGAGCTCCTACTGTTGCCAGCAGCGAAAAGAGGATGGCACACACGGGGTTACAACTTTCATCGATGCTCTGGTCCTGAGAACTGTTTACTGTAGTAGACTGCTTTGGGATGTGCAGCCTGAAGTGCAAAAGGGATGTAATCCAGGAAAACCTGTCCCTCTAAGTCACAAGCTGGTGTTCCTGCAAGTACACTTAAACTTTATGGTAGGGTTGTTGTTGGAGATAAGTTGGTCACTTGGCTGTGCAAACAGAGGTATTGATATTGCAAACTTACACTCATACCAGCCAAGTGCAGTGAGAGCCTTGGGAATGCCAAGGTCCCACTATGCCCAGGTTTGCAATATTAAAGTGCAGTTTAGTTTCATCTGTGTACCTTAAGCTGCTGGCCCTTTTTACTTCCTCAAAGTGCCTGCAAAGTTGCTTTTAATGCAAAGAATTATATTCTTTGATTTTACTTCCTTCTGCTAAAGTTTAAGAAATTACATGGCCACAACTTCTCTTGGAATCTGGCCTGTGGTCTTCTGGCTGACCTTTCCAAGTGCTGCTTTCCTGTAAGAGCTCTGTCCTTGCTTTGCACTGATCTGAAAGTCTAGGGCAGTTGTCTGCTCCACTACGGGTATTCTTTTTGGGAATGGCTGACTGGGAACTTGAAGCTGAAAGAGATAAACCTGAAATACTGTCTGTCAAGCATAGCTGCATCAGTGGTTACTATGACTAGACAAGTTAGAAGATCTGATGGCTAAACCTTTCAAGTGCTTTCTCCAGAAATCGGAGGGAGCATGTTGTATAGTCATTTAAGCATCCTGTGACCTTCACCACTCATTTGCTGCTGATTTGAATACATAAGGGCCTATTTATGCTTGCCATTAAAAGGCTAGTAAGACCGGGGTACTCTAATTGGCCCCTTGCTGTGGAGATGTTTTGAAGAAGAAAAGAGCTTGTTTGCCATCCCCTGCAGTCATGGGAGCAGTGCCACGGAGTCGCTGGGGATGGGGCTTGGATTAGCAGCTGAAGTCTCCTAGGGTTGTTCTGTTACCTGTTGGTGTACGTATAGTTAAGGTGTGGTAGCTGATATGGCCTAGAAGTTTCTGGGCTATGAGTCTTCTAAGCTACTAAGAAGAAAATTAACTCTCTCCCAGCTGAAACCAGGAGAGTATGAAATCTGGATTTCCAATTTATTTTAAAGCCTCTGCATTCAGGAAACTATGTTATGGGTTCTGGTGTCTGTCTGGCAGCAAAGTGAGTTATGGAACAAGCCCCAAATCTTTTCACGAAGCTACTGGCTGCAGAGTCCAAAGGGTGTCAGGGCAAGCACCGGCCAGCTGCATTGCTAGAAGGTATTTCCGTAGTGGCTGCCCGTGTAGCCTGCACAGCTCAGCAACACCAGCTTTCCATTGAATTATTTAGAAAACTTGTAGTCCCGTAGCAAGGAGGGTCCTTGGTGATGTTCCCTGGGCTTCCTGGCTGCTGTGTGCTGTACCAGCATGGAACAAGGCAGTCCTAGACACCCACTGCACCCAACCTAGAATTACAACAAATATTAATACCTGAAGAGCCTGGCCAGGGGCTGAAGACATGAGACAGTAAGCAAAGGCTATCCTTTTAAAACGCATTTAAGAGCCTGGATTCACCATTGTGCTACCACTCTCGGATTTCCCCTGCAGACAATAACAAACACTCCTTTCTTTGAAACCCCTGCAAGCCTGGGAGCGTAGGAAGGACAGCCCTCTCTATTTCCAGCTGAGAAAGTCTCTCGGATTGGAATAAATGAAATCAAATGTCCAAGATTTAATTTAGCGTACCCCGTGCCTCTCTTTCTGATTCTTTCCTCAAAACAATAATGGTTGTGGCTTTTCTTATGTGTCTGCCTCTCCTGGCTTTGCGAGCTGCTGGGTTGGTATGTCTCCTCTTAACTCCTGCTGAACTGATTCTATTAAAAACCCCTTACTCCACAGGGGGCTTGACCTTTTTCTGAAATACCAAATGCGTCTGCTTTGGAAATCACAAACTTCTCCTCTAAAGAGCTTGTAAATCTGGTTTCAATATTGAGTGATTACAGGCTGTGCAGAGAGCTTGAAAGTAAGCAGCCACTTCTGGTAGCAGAGCGCTGGGGCTGGGCTGCCGGAGCCGAGTGCGACTCTCATTTTTCACCCCAGTGTGTGTTTAGCATAAACCCACTGACGTCAGCTGATTCACCCAGATTAGTGGTGGGGTGACTGGTCAGGCTCCGGTGGCAGGACGCTTGTCTTCTCTTATCAGGACCAAGGAATCCAGTTTTTGTTGTTGTACAACCCCTTGTTCTGTTGTAAATCCGGGGATCTCATTGCAAATGGATGATGCCCTGAAGGGCAAATACCCAAAAAAGCCTGAGAAAAGAGCAAGGTTGTTTCTTAAGTGTAATGGATGCATCTGCACCTTTCCTTGCTGCTGTTGTGGTTGTTAAAACAAGGTACGAAGAGGGAAAATATATCGCTGGGCTGCCTGTGCAGGGTGGGATGTGCCTGTCAGCTACTGATCAGTGGGGTTCCACAGTGAATAAATGAAAGCAAAATTTGGCCTTCTCATTGAAAAGGAAGGAGATAAGAAGATTATCTACCAAGGAAAAAAGATCTACGGTCAAACCCCCCCCACCATAATGAGGCGCAAGTTGAGAGAATAAAAGAAGAATGTCTCCGAAAAAGGCAAAATTACCTTTATTTATTTTTTTCAGATGCTTTTCCAGGTGGAGGTCACTCACTGGAAGCATGTTTGTTTTGTTCCAGTGTCTGGTCACTTTGCAGGGAAACAGTCTTCCTTGTTTTGGTTTTACCAGTTACTTGGAGAAATGGTATTTTGGATGTGTCATTGTATTTTATTTCTGGGGGAAAAAAAAATCGAGAGGTCCTGTAAAATTATGGTTATCTCTTGGGAGGGGCCCAGTGTCTCCAACATTATGAATTCTGGCTCCCTCTAAATAAACAACCAGCCTCGTTTTCTTTGTTTCACCTCTAACCCTCATCTGCAGCCTTTACAGTCCCAGGGGGTGAATCCTGAAGTAAAACAAACTGCAAGGGAAGGAAGCCAGGAGGGAGCCGCAGTGCCTGCAGATTAACAGAGCCTTCTGCTCTCCAGCCAACCTTGACAAAAGGATTCAATCCTGGACTCACCTTCAGGGGGAAAAGCAAAACAAAAACCACCTTGACTTGAACTTTCAAGACCGCAGGAGTTTAACGCTCAGTTTGATGTCTCCTAAAGGGAGCACAGAGTTAGAAATGCCAAACACCTGTCTTGCAAACCCAAATCCTAATAACTTGACAGAAAATCTGAATCCCAAATCACATGGCTTGGAAACAGTGGTGAGAAAATACCAAAGTTTTCAAAGTCAACCAGTGTTGCTACAAAGGCCTAAAAATGTGATTTTTATTCCCCGGTGTGTTTCTCTAGGCAAATCTATAACATTCAGTTAAGCAAACAGTAAGTTCTGTTGAAACATCAATATTTAGATGCAACTTTTCACTGAATAAATATTTCTGCTTGGAAGCAGGTCCTGCCTGCAGACCCAGCCCTGCTCTCTTCCCTATAGGCAGCAGGGAAGAGAAGAAATCAGCTCTGATTTCATAAAAACCACAGTGGCATGATTTTAGGGTGATTCAATTTTTTTAAAGTTTTTTTTATTAAAACTGAAGTGTTACAGTATTTTTCTCTTTCTAGTTATACCACCATTTAAATATATCAATGGCCATGCAGTTGGGAAAAGTGCGTGAAATATATTATTTCACTCCCTTTGGCTATGGGCTGCATTTGGAAAACACTGACTTGCAACAGCTTTGTTTAGAGTGGAGTTTCTTCTGGAATTGCTTTTTTTACCTCTTAGATTAAACTTTCAGGATAGTGTCTGTGCAGGAGCAAGACGATGAGCACTTGCCTTTTAACATTTAGTTTAGCATTTCTGTTTTCCAACCAAAAAAACATAGAAGTGGCACAATGATGAATTTCTAGCATCTTTCTGCAAGAGGCTCTGGATGACAGAGGACTGTCACTCTGGCAGTGCCGGTGGGGTAGCCAGTGTGGCTGCTGTGTGCCAGGCTAGTCTCTGCTTTTGGAATAGTTTCACTCCAAAGGGCTGCAGGTTGCAGATATAAATCCCTTTCCTGTCACTGGGGAGGAAAATATTGGTGCACTAAATCTCCTCCTGGCACTTGGCTGTGACAACAGGGAGGGAGGAACAGTGCGGGCTCAGTGTCCTACCCAGACTGGGGATGCTTGTATTGGAGTGCAAATCAGGGCTTGTGTCAAGCAGGTTGCTTTGAAATGCTCAATTTGTTTAGTTCTGGCTGTGAAGTAGCTATTTCAACAGTGGAAGAAGATTTATTAACCAATTTTTTATGGCTATCGACAATGGCTTAGCTCCAGCAGGGTCCCCAGCATTTTTATGAAGTGCAGTGGGTTCCAGAGGCAGAGGTGTTTTATACTGTTCTGGTATTTTAACCCAGTGAACTAAGGCCTCTATCCTGCAAATACTTAAGGATGTGCATAATTCACTCCGGTCCCAGGGTCTGTTTTGTCCCAGCTGCTGGCAGGGCTTTACTGAGCTCTGTGCTGGGTACCTGCACTCACAGTGGACCTGCTGTTGGGGGGCTGCAGCAGGCTCTGGGGTCCCTCTCCTGCCATGGCATTTGCTTTGTTAAAGCATTGTGGGGGGCTGAGAGTTAATGCCAGCGTTCAGTCACATTGCTGGTGGCCATCGAGTCGATGTTTTCCCCAGACTGGTCACCCAGCTGCCCTGGCTGTGGCTGGCAGGAGCAAAAGCCCACGCTGGACACAGTTCAGGGTCCAAATTAGTGTGAATGTGTGTTTTTCAGGGCAACATCTCACCTGGTTCAGGAGCCTTGTCCTAGGCTGCAGGTGGCTCTTCCCACAGGCAATGTAGGGAGGAGCACCCCGACAGTGCAAAAGGGAGGAGGGCTGCTCAGGGGTGCTGGGCTGGCTCTACTGCACAGTGAGACTGTGCTCAGGAGGGGGCATAGTTTATAGATTTTGAAGTCATGCTTGGTTTAGCTTCCCAAACCCAAAGCAATACACCCCAGAAAATCCACACCATCCCTGCCCTGTGCTTCTGGGCACCTCACTGCCATGTGAGCCCCAGGCCAAGACATGGTGACTAATTTCCAGAGCCATGAGGTGATGCATTTCCATCCTCTTGCACCTCCATGCAGGGGCCCTGGGCTCAGTCTGGAGCATGCTCATAGCACAAGCAAGAACAGCGCAAAGCAACAAGGGCAGAAGCACAGATGCTTGTGCAGCAGTCTGGTTGCTGGCAGGATTGCTCTTTTCCATGTCTCCCTGCAAAAGGTTTCCATCACCTAAACCTTTTATGCTTTTGCACACAAGAAATCACAGCATGATTGCTAAGACTGCAGAACACCAGCTCTTGAAGTCTACCAAGTGCCCAAAGCTGCACGCACAGCCATGATCCCCCTCTTTCACGCACAATGCATGATGAGGAACATTTTAATTAGATGAACACATGTAATGGTTTTTCCACAAAACTCTCCCCTCAAATCTCACTCCCTGACTGTCTGGGCCCTGGCGTGGCTGGCTGCAATCTCTCCTCAGCTCCTCATCTTGCAGCAGTGCTCCACTCCAGCTCTCCCTCCCCTGGATGCCTTTCCTCAACCTCTCCCCACAGGGCCAGAGGTGCAGGGGGCCCTGCCTACACTGGAGCAAACTCTCCCTGGCAACAGGTACCATTCCCAGCCTCCCTAGCTGTTATCAGTCTGCAATAACCTTTCCCTTATTTGATTTTTTTTTTTCCCCTAGGGGACTGTAGGGACAGCCACAATTATGTTTCTTCCAACCCAATCCACCTGCCTGTTCCGTACTGGGAGAGCAGACAGGAGTGTGGTTCCTTCAGGATGGGCTTTTGGGTAGATGAGCAGAGCCTGCCTCCACTGACTAGCAGCCTTCTCTCAGGATGGGACAGGTCCAAACACTGGGGTCTACCTCTTCATAAGCAAAAAGTATAAACCACACTCTTGGAAGAATCAGAAGCTGGAAATATTTTTTTTTTCTGCATCAACAGATTACAGAAATAAATCCTTTTGTTTGTTTGTTTGTTTTGTAAAAAATGCACCAAATTTGGGACCTGCTCACACTTTTATTTATTTTAGTGCAAATGAAACTTGTCATATGGTTTTTGCTTTTAAAAACATTGTGCACCAAAGCATATAATTTCTAGTGGTGTTTGTATGTTGGGTTAAAATTGCTTTACAGCAGCTTTTTGCTGCAGGACAGATTGTTTGTGGAATTCCGTAATCTCTGCCTTCATTACATGCTCTATCTGTCCTGATTGCTGCTGTGCTTTCCTGACTGCAGGATAATTCTGTCTGTAGAGAGGTTGTCACCTTTTACCTCTTTGAAATGAACTTCGTCCCCTTATATCTGCTGGTGGCAGTCAGCCCTCCTGTCTTTGTCCCGCAGTAGAGAAGGACCCTTTCCCGGCCCCAAGGACTTGTCCACTCTTCTGCATCTCTGACCCATTCCTCAGTGACCCCCTTGCTGTCCCCACTGGGTAAAACAAAATGCTGGTGGTTCTGCTGGCGCCTTGCAGCTTCCAGGAGAGCTGCAGCCTCCAGGAGGAATTTTATGGCAAGCACCTTATCATAGGTTATGGCTGAACATACACAAGCACTCCCAGTGACCAGTGTAATCCACTCTTTACTGGCATAATTTGACTTTATTTTTTATTTACACAGGGAGGCTTGGGTGGAGTGTTACGTACATGGTATCAGCAAAACAGTCTGCTCCACCTCGAGGCTGCACACGTGCTGGAGCCAGCGCACCCGCCGCTCCAGGGCTTCAGCAGCTTTGTATGCAGCGTCTCTCCACGTGTGGGAGGGGTTTGACTTTCTCCTATGAACATCTTAGCGAGCAGGTTATAATGCCCCAGTAATCTTCAATATGCGGCTGAATATTCAATGACATTTCCCGTTCTTAAATGGCAATTGA
This sequence comes from Anabacerthia variegaticeps, assembly GCA_035583185.1. Classification (NCBI taxonomy): domain Eukaryota; kingdom Metazoa; phylum Chordata; class Aves; order Passeriformes; family Furnariidae; genus Anabacerthia; species Anabacerthia variegaticeps. Next base: position 15,310,593 of record JAWWEW010000078.1, on the reverse strand, counting down.
CGAGCCTGGTACAACAGTCCTGAGGACAGCACCAAGCGGGTGCCTCCTGAACACAGCTAATCTCTTATCAAAACAGTGGATCCCTTCTGGTACTGCACCCTATCTACTTATTAATATTTGATCATTCATGAGCAATTTGCAAATTGGTAATGAGTAATGAAATACTCTTGGAACTGTTTGCTCACAAATAATTTCCAGAGTATTTCAATACATATGACAAATTTGTAAGTATGTAGTTGCCAATGTTGGGCTTTCTGAGTCGTCTGCTCTTGAGGAAAGTGCTGCTGCAGGACAGATGGCCTGGTGCCTGTTTATTCACAGCTGGGGATGCTTTCAGTGGGTTTTTGCCACGTAGACCTGGGCTTATAGATACTAAATCCATTTTTCCTTGATTAGTTTTTTTTGTGTTTCACCAACAGCTTTCTAAAAGTCTGGTACAGTTGAATAGCAGTAATTGGAGAATAACAGCTCTGAAATATGAGGTTTCAGAACAGGACAGTGGAGTTCTTGCCTGGACCAAGGTGGAAGAATTTGGCACAAAGGGAAGATCAGACCATGCAAAAATCTATTTTCTTCCCTGAAAATAGCCATGTATGTTATATGAAATTAACAGAAAAAGCAACAGATGAACTCCTCCCAGCACTGATGATGATCCCAACCACAACATGGATGAGTAGGCTTCCAGCCTTCAGTGATCCCATGGAGTATGAAGGACTGGCTTTTGTTGCAGCCTGTGGATGACTGCACTGGGCAAGGGTCTGATGAGTTGGCTGCAGCGAGCCTAAAGAAGTGTATGGGCTTCAACTCAATTACATTCAGCTCTTCAGTGATGCTGTACTACACAGCCTGTGGATCAGGTGAGTTTGGACCTCATGGTGCTTTGTGTTTCACGGGCACTGCAGCTGGCATCAGCCCCTGAAGCTCACAGCTCCCAGAGAGCAAAGCCACCACCAGAGCCAGCTGCACAGCAGTGGGAGCCGCTGGGTGCACAGCACAGACAGGTGTCTAGCAGCAAGATTTCAGCTCCTTAAACAGACCAGCTTGCAGACAGAGCACACAGATAAACTCAAACCTTGAATTAAACACCTAACTGCAGGTGGCAGAGGCTGGCAGTCTGTGCTCAGGGCCAGCCTGGGTCAGATTGCCTTGCTGTGGCACTGTCACCTGTCACTGCCATGGCTGTCACTAAACAGTTTCTGGGTATTGCATAAGTGAAAGCTTGACCAAAGGTCTCCTGTCTCTTAGGAAAGAATCTGACTTGCTAAGTTTTGGGTTACACATATTCTAAAATACATAAAAATATGTTTATAAAACTTACAAATAGAATTGCTTTAATCTTCTGGCTGAAGATGAAGATTATGTAATTAATTTGTATATTGGTACTATACGAACTATTTTACAATTTTTTTTATGTTTTTGTATAATTAACAACATATCCAATAGAACCTGAGTTATGTGAGTGCCCTGTCCATTTGACTACACACTCATTCTTTGCCCTTCTCCCTGCTTCCTCTGGTCAGCCTGTATGTTCTCTAGCTAGGGAGAAGACTTCACCCTTCAAGGAGTTTTTGGGTCCATCCCACACATGAGCAGCAGATTTCCACCAAATATATCTGTGTACAGTAATGCCTGAATACGTACAAGTGTGTGCAAGGAACTATGGGTGTGTGGGTATGTACATATGTAAGTACTTCCCAGGCAAGCATGTGTGGCAGCAGCCAGTTCCCCAGAGAAGCCTTCAAGATGTTCAATGTTCCTCCCAGGAGACCCGTTTCAGAGGGCACCATGTTTCTAGGCCATGTCCTTAGAGAAATCACCATTACATCTGATCTTTCCAGAGCCAATGTGGACTCCTCCAGGGCGCTGGGAAGCAATCCGCTTTGCGTTGTGGCAATACTTGGTGCACAGAGAGAACCAGCCCTCTTCTCGGACAAGTTAGATAAACTTTTTCCCCAGAGTCCACACTAAATCAGAAATTATTCCTTGAAGTTTCCTCCTTTCTTTTCCCATCAGTCAAGAAACGTTCACATTATTTCTTAAAAATAAGGAAAAGTACTTAAAACGCTGCCCTGAAACTGTGACTATGTGGGAAAACCCCTACTTGGCCAGAGGAGGAAATGGTAGAGACGTAGCGACAATTACGGCTAAGTCTGTTTATGTTTGCTCTCCCCAAAACATGAAGAATGGGACTAAATACCATTAGTCACCAGCCACTGGTGAGGGAGAGGAGACTGATGAGTCACAGCCCCACTCAGCTCTGTCCCCAGAAAGGTCAGTGCCAGCGTGTGGTGCAGGGGACAGACCGCAATGTCTCCTGGACTCCCTCTCCTCAGGAACAGCAGCCCTAGGACTGGGGTGCTGCAGGGGCCAGGCCGTGGTCCTACCACCTACTGCCCTGCCTGTGCCCTGGGATGCTCACCCGTATGAAAGGATGGGATTGATCCTCCACAGGATCTCTCTGCTCCCTCTGGGCATAGCTACACTGGTACTTCAGTTCAAGCTTCAGCAGCATGCAAGATTGAGCCACTTTCTCACTGCTGTCCAAAAAATTGCAGTTGCAGATGGTGCAGGTCTAGAGAGGCAATCAGGCATTCCAGAGAAAGGGACCTGAAGGAATCTTTCCATCCTGCTGTGTCCAAAGTGAATTTTTAAGAACTTGTTCGAGTTGGTGGCTGGGATGACTCCCAAGCAGATATGTCTTACCTGATACTTTCCTGTCTAGTGAGTGTGCAATGTTATCACGCGAGCATCTTTTGAAACCTCTCTCTGATTTCTCTGCTTTACCCCCTCAAGGCAAACAGATGGAAGTTTAATCCTCTCCCTTTAGTGTCTCTGGATTGCAAAGCCTTTGTCAAAATGGAGTCTGAGATCTTAAAACCTAATGCTTTTTCCTAGATATTGAGATAATTGCTATGGGGTGGATGCAAGGAGAATAAAGAAGCCAGGCTAGGCAAACGGTAAATGGCAGGAAGTGAGAACTAGATAATGGGAAAAGTAATTCAAAATTATTTTCTTCGTGTCTCCATATACTGATTTGTTGCTAGAACAAATGGAAATGAGCTTAATGGATTCTTCTCCACTCTGAAGGTTTGAGAATAGGTGAATTGAATTTATGCCAAATTAGGGAAGAGTCTGGGCGTTTCCTATCCAACAAGATGAGAGAAAAGCAAGACAAAAGAAATAAGGAGTGTTTCCCATCCCAGATTTCTAATAGGTTAGGAAGTAATGCAGGTGGATGTAGCAAAACCTGGGATGACTCTTTGAGATTGTTTCTTGCTGAAAAGCAGCCCACATGTAAGGCTGGTACAGGTACAGAGGGAAGGCAAAACTTTGTTGCTTTAGGTTAGATTGTCCTTGATCAGGAGATGCTGTGACTGGCCTGGTCAGCCTCTAAGGATGGCCCTTTCTGCAGAGGGATGCTGAAGGAGTTGACATCCTTTACAGCCATGCTTTGAGGATGCTGAGGTCCTTCTGCAATGGCTCTCATGACAGGAATGGCTTTTCTCCTCAGAGTCTCTTTGGAAAGCAGAGGCTCTTCTCAGGGTGCCTCTCAGTGTGTACTCACACCTATGTGAGTGTATGGAAACCAGACAAAAAATTAAGAACTGTGCAGAGTATTTTACTTTCCAGGCCAATTTACTGCACAAGTTTTATTATTGTAAATTCATTATTTGTGTCTTGCTGTCTGAAAAAAAACAGATGACGTAGATGTCTGTAAACTGATGCTTTCTTCCAAACAGGAAGAACAGCAGCCCTGAAGATGGTTGGTCAGATATGGGTTGCTGCAAACCAGCTTTGTGGCATTGACTTCAGTGGGACAGCACCGATCTCTGCATCTCAGGCTCTGTGACTGGGCATGTCCTTATATGTCATGGCTGTGGCTTTGTTTAAACCTCACTGCACATAGTCAATAACAGGAAGACTCTTTCGGCATTTTCAGCTGTCAGACAGAGATCACATTGTTGCAGAAAAGGTCCTGTCTAAAACCACCTCTTGAGAGCAGTGTCTGTGCAGAGGGAGAGTGAGGGGAGGGTTCTTTGGCCTCTGGGTCCCCAGCAATGTTTGCATGACGCTTACCCTTTGGATTGATGATAGAGACTTGCTCCAGCAACAACCTCAGATTTTAGCTGCCTGTCCCCATCAAGAAACCATGAGAGAAGCCGAAACACCTAATTTGTGTTTGGTGATAACCTTAGGAGGCAAGGTACTTTTGTTGCATGGAAAATGTATGATAGTCCCTTTTAAACTGGAGGTACAGTGTAAAGTATTGTGGTGTGTCACAGGAACACCTTATGAACAGCTCCCAGGTAGATCACTCCAGTGCAAAGGCAGAGATTAAACGTATTTTTTCCTGAATTGACCTAGTGCATATTGAACTTTCAATCAACCATGGCACAAAAAAAAAAAAAAAATTAGAAGGCAAACTACACAAATGATCAATGATGTTAATTACAGTTCTCAGTGAGGGAGATAATAGCAACGCAAGAAAAAGTAAATACTTATTAGCTCTAAGGAGCATCCTGTTATCTGTATGATAAATAAACATATTTATCTAGGCATCACCTTAATGACTCCAGCTATGAAGAGGTGGTGTGCTTACTTCACCCAGATGTTGGCATGATTTATCATGTCTGGTGAAAAAGAGAAGAAGCTTTGCTGATGCTAATGTATATAAAACTGGTTTGAATGGCCAACTAGACCTTAATATTCACCTCAGCTTGTGCCAGAACACCAGCCTGTTACCTTGCAGCTATGGCAGGTGTTAAGTATTACTTAGCAACATGCTATACATTATATTTGTAATATGGTGCATTATACAACCTCCCTCCCGGTCATCTGAAATCCTTTTGAAGATCTCGTTAGCCCTAATGCAAAGTCAATGGACAGTTTATAGGTAGGTAGGATGTGCTGAAGGCCTCTGGAGCAAAGATGGCAAAATATTTAAGTCTTTTCTTTGAGATCCAGATGACAGTTTTGCTGAAAGCTGTTGTGGTTTCATGTTTGGAGGTGTTAAAAATCCCAGTGGTTACAGGGTGGGTGGCAAGTGCTCAACACCTCTGGATGGCCGGCCAGGCATGTCCTCACTGGCCACTTCTCTTCAACCACCTCCAAATGATTCCTCAATTTATTGTCACTAAAGGCTTAAGCCCTGTCTCAGAGGCTCTCCATTAGTGGTATAACGAACTGATACAATGCTGAGTCAAAGGATTCAGAGCTAGTGTGCAGTAAACATAAACATATGCTTAGCATTGGGTTATAAACTACTGTAGCCAAAGTGGGCAAGTGTTACAAACTTCAAACACGAAACAGATGCAAGTTAATTAGAGGCATGAAAGTGATGACAATAGAAGTGAGCTGTAGCAAGGAAATGAAATGTTAGTTTAGGCAGAAATTGCTGCAGCTCTGCCTTACCCTGGAAATGCCTTCACTCTTTGCTGAAGATGGGAAGTCATAGACATATTTTATTGGGACAGCCAGGAATGTTGCCCATATACCAAAAATGTAAGTCACTGCTATGAGTGAATGCACGCAGAAAATGCAATCTGACAGGCTTTTGAAAGCTGGGAATTGGCTTGCCATGAGGTTGACTGTGGCTGAAGCTGGGCTACACCATAGAATCGTGGAATGGTTTGGGTTGGAAAGAACCTTAAAGATCATCTAGTTCTAACCCCCTGCCATATGGGAAGGTCCTGTGCCCTGTCAGAGCTTACAGTTTAAACCTCACTTAGGTTTAAAATGTCAGGGCTTAGAGTGCCCAGTGTGCCACGAGGAAGCAGATGTCCCACTGGCATAGGCATCCTCTGGGGTAGGGAGGCTGGGCTCCCCAGGCAGTGTTTTGGGCTGGCAGCTGTCCCACCCTCAAGGGCTCAGTTCTGCCCTTCCCCTCCAACTTACCAGCCCTTATTCCTCATCATGAGAGACTTCCAGGCCCTCGCCAGGGGCTGTTAGATGCCCAGCTGGTGACATGAGTCCCACTAAGAAGGCAGAACTTCTTAACAAAGGATAGGTAACCCTTGTGACTACAGGGCTTCTTGCAGTTCCAGGGTCTGTCCCTGACTTGCTCTTGGCTTTCCTCCTCCCTATCACTGTGAACAAAAGATCCTGTGATGCTCTTCTTGCCAATAACTCTCCTCCCTATCTGCGTATATTCGGCTCATCTGTCTGTCATCTGAGTAGTCCTAAATGCAGTGGTTTGGAGCAGTTGCTGTTTTATTAGGTTCTTGTGAGTCCGTGTCCTTCTGGGCCATGCAGCTTGCCATGGTTTGCATGGATAGTGTGCAAGAAGAGGGGTGTTTGGTGTTGGAAGGAGAAGAAAAAACCCAGATAAATGTCTTAATAATAGAAGCTCTGAGGTAAGTACAGAAGCCTTGGTTATGTATGTTCCTTTAGTCTCAGATAAGCAAGTGTACATGTACCTCTCAGTCCTGTGCAAGCCTGTGTTCAGGCAGGCAGGCTGTGTTTGTCCTCTTGGAGTGCTGCTCTTATATTCTGCCCCCCAATGTATTCTACACCTCTGCCTCAGACAGACTTGGAAGCCAAAAGGGCTACCCACAAGGAAGATGATTTAAAATAGCTCCCTGGTTAAAAGAGCATTGCTGTTCAGCTGCTCCTCCTTTCCTCCCACAGGCACTGGTGCTGCCGGACACAGAGTTGCTGTGCCCATATCAACACTCCCAAGCAGCCTGTTGGCTCCAGGGGCTAGCAGGATGCTTGGGCTCTGCTGCTGGGGCACTGCATCCCCCTGCCCTGCCTGCTCAGTCCACCAGCATTGCCGTGTACCTCCAGTGCTTTGTCCTGCCACCACACAGCCGACAAGGCGGAGAGGCTCACCCTGTCATTTGCCAATTCTGCCCAGTCCAGCCCCGTGCCCCAGTACCCCCATGTAAGCCAAGGCCTTGGAGAGGTACATGAGGGATTAGCAGCAGTAACAGTCATCCTCTAAATGAGAATTTCAGGTTGGGACCTGAAACTGGAGCAGTTTGGAAAGCACCCAGTGGCTGTGCTGTCAGGGAGTGCTCACAAGCAGTAAAATAAAACCGTTGCCTAATTATAGTTTCACCATGGGGCACTGTAATGCTATGGTATTAACTCCTTGCACATAAACAGTGATGGGCAGGGGCTTGCCAGCAGTACTTGTACCTCCAGGAGATAAACAGGTAACGGTATCTTGGTGCCGCCATGCAGACGGTAGACAGCTGCATGGTGAAATTACAGGCACATTTACTCATTCCGTAGGAAATTACATGTGACTGGGGCAGGAATTACACCTAAGTGTTATCCAGCCCTCCCTTTACCGGGGGGGAAAATCTGTGATTAGGAACGAAAGACCACAGTAGAATGAGGCAGGAACAAAAAAGGGACTTCCCACCATTTGTGGAAATTGAAATTAAAACAAACAGAAAAAAAAGCATCAGCCCAAGGAAGGCTGTAATTACTCTACAATCAACTATTCATTTAACTAAATCACACACTGGCACAGTGCTAATAGGAAGGTCTTCAGCTGTCAGAGGGGTACAGATTAAAGTGGGGAAGCTCAGATGTTGTTGATATTTTTATTTGGGGAAGGCTTTTTCCATTTAATTATTTTAGACAGGATGATTTGAAAAATAAAAAAGAAAACCCCTTTGCTGGAAATTGCTGTATCAGGAGGAAGGCTGGGGAGGTGTGCTGGTGGGGGTTTCTATCCACACCAAGCTGTTCCTTGGGGCTGGGTACTTTGGTCCCAGTGCTGCCCTGGCTGAGATGGGCAGGGGCACGTTGCAGTGCCAGGGTGAGCTCTGCAGCATGGACATGGGCTGGCTGGGGTGAGACCCTTCTCCTGGTACATCCTGGCTCTGGGAGGACATGCCATGCAGGAGTGACTGGAAAGTGCATGTGTGAGTAGGGAGAGAGTGCAGAGCCTTGTCTCAAAATTCAGACTTGCATGAAATTTCTGATGCCACGAGCAAATGCTATAGGTTGGTTTCATCCTTCAAATCTTAGGTAAAAACTAAGTAGTTTTGTTAGAGCTCCCAGTTTGGTGTGTGCCAGATAAAAGAGTGCAGTGATGTCACCTGTGGTGAAGCCCTGCCATGCAGGTAACTGCTAAATAGGGCTCCTTACACAAGGAAAGGCTACTCTCATGGGCAAGGGAAAGAACTGGAAGTGCTCTGTGACAACAGTGCAAGGTCATATTTCATTTCTGTAGTGTTTTCTCTCCCCAGGAGGCAGCCAGCAACCAAAGCAAAGCTCCAGTCTCTGAAGAATTCCCTTATTAAAGTTTACCCAGCTCCCTTGCTGCTCCAAGATGTCTCTTAGGAACTGCTTAATTCATACAGAAGGTATTTTGCTTTGTGTATATGAATTTTTTAATTATTACTTTTTAATTGAAAAATATCTTTCCTTTCCTATCATCCCTTCAGGTCAGGTTAGATGTTCTTTGACATAGAAAGGGTTTTTTCGCATGTTGAATTAAACTTTCCTGACTTCGGCAAAAAGCAACTGCAGGGCCAAGATAATTAACTGGGACTGATGTGGTGACTTATCTCCCTAGTTCAGTCTCAGCAGTACCATCTGCTACAGAGCTTTGACAACTGCTGCTGGACACCCCACAAAGTAAGAGTTTAATCATCTTTCAGGAAGTTTTTCTATCAACTTATCTGCAGTTTGATAAGTTCTGTTTCTTTCAAAAAGTCTTCAGACTTCCTGACAGATCTGAATTTGGTCTATAAGAAGGTGGCCCTGAGTGTCTTCACCCCTCAGCTGCTCCACAAGTGGTGCCAGTGCCCCTGTTGCTTGGCTCTCTGTAGAGTCCACCAATGGGAAAAACGCACAGGTCCATATAGAGTCTGCCCAAATTCAGAGAGGGCAGCTGTGGAGATTACTATGGGACTGAGCTTAAGAAAGTGTATTGGGAAAGACAATAACATTACCTACCCATTAGACAGTAAAATTACCTGGCCTGAATATTACTGAATTTGCCCTAGTAGTGACTAACTGGTGTGTTTTGGAAAATAAGAGTGTTTTGGGTTTTTTTCCACTTGGAAAAATACAAAAAGAGCAATTTTAAATTGCTTCTATTTCTTCGTATGACAATCTGAAAAGATCATTGCCCAAACTTACCATGCCTGGATTTAAAAGCAGCCTCAGTAGGAAGAAGACATTTTAACTCCAGCTCTTTCTTAATGGGTGTCTGTGGTAGTGAAACCCTGTACTGTGTCTCCCTCTCCTTGGGCATCTCTGGACCCCCACTGCCTCCTGCTGAAAACTGCCCAGAATGTTTAAGTTCTTTACCAGCCTAGTCAAGTCCATATATGCAAGGACCAGACCCAGCAATGGGATTAGGTGGCACACTGTTTAACTTTCAGTTACTTGCTCAAAGCAAAAAAAGCTTTAAAAACTCATTAGTATGAATCACTGCTGAAGGAAGTCCTTCACTAGTTGCCTTTTACAACATACTCCTCACCAAGTTGGCCTGGTGCACATTTGTAAGGAGTGTTTGCCTTCAAGAGTTCTGCTTCTGCAGAAGAAGCACAACACAAGTTTGGGTGGCATCACCTCTTGCTAGCCAGGGATGTTTCTGTTCTTACCTGAATGGAGTTGTCTCCAGGACTGCAGGACTCAGATTATCATACAGGTATGTGTTCCTCACCCATTTCTTCTCCCCTTTCAGTAACAAGAGGGTATTAGCTGTATCATAGCTTTAGTCACTTGGCTGCTTGTGCTTTAGGCATCACTCTTTTCCACAGCTACTTCGAGGCTGTCATCAAAGGGGTCACAGTCACTTCTGAGCCAGACTGGGCTTAGGCAGGTGAGGCAGTGAGGCTCCACAGCTCAGCGTCATTTCTACTGAGGCTTAGACCTGCACCACCTTTGGCTAAACAAGAATGCAAAGAGCTGATTCTGGATCTGCTGGCCAAGGCTTTGAGGTAATTTTTGCTGTGCAATAAAGCTTCTCTGATATAAACCAAGCAAAAGTATCCTGTCTGGCTGAGTATAACAGGACATATTCTCTGCACAAGCTCTGTTAAGCTTTGACTTAGAGTCTAACAGCTCTTAATGTCTCTCCTAAGCTTTCCTGTTGAATGTTTGCACCATTTCAGGAGAACTAGAGATTATTTAACTGAAACAGCTTTGATAGATTTGAGGGCCCCAAAGATCAGCTGACTTAAAAAGGGAAAAGAGAATATTTAAAACCAAAGCAAGGGTTACTCTGAAGGTTCATTCTTTATTTGAAGACAGCTTAGGAATGATTTAACAGGGTTAACTTCAGAAAGAAATATCCTGAAGTCCTCTAGGAGACATATTCTTGCAAGTTTGCCAGCTAGTTTATAACTGAGATTCCTCATTCTCCGTGGGGGTAATTACTGCAGCTGGTTTGGAAAGGCTTTGGTATTAAAACAGCAGTCAACGAGCTACTGAACACAGGCTCAAATCCACAAGGAGATTCTTAAAGCCTGAGCTGATTAGAGCAGAATAAATCTTGGACTGGATTGTCTGTCCCTGCCTTAATGTCTCACACTAAGGGGGATATGGTATGTAATGGGGTAGGCTGGTGTGAGCGTGTCATGCATTTTATCTGAGAAATGAGCTTTCTTTTTCCTGGGAGGTTGCCTGGAAGAGCCACTTAAAGTGAAAGCCTGAGGTAATGAATTCAGGACCAAGTGGTGTAATAACCAGTAGCAACATAAACCCAAAAAAAAGTCCATCTCCTGGCCCTGCACAGGATGATCCCAAGAATCACAACATGTGCCTGAGAGCCTTGTCCAAACATTTCTTGAATGCTGGCAGGCTTGGTGCCATGACCACTTCCCTGTTCCAGTATTTGACCACCCTCTGGGTGAAGAACCTGGGTGAGGAGCCAAGTGACATCTTTTGAGCAATGCTTCCTGGGCAGCTGCTTCCCTTTGGTAAATTCAGAACAAAACCCACATGCTTTAAGGCCTGTCAGTGCTTCTGTAGTCTGGATGGGTACGTGGGAAGCTCTCACTCCTCTGCAGGGTGTTTCCCAGTTCTATCCTTCTTGCCCTGTGGGTTGAGGGTCCAGAGGGGCTTGCAGGTTCCTGGGCTGCTAGGGTGGCCATGTGTCTCCAGAGGGGTTTCACAAGGAGCTGCTGCAACACTCTGCTCCTGCTTTCAGTCAAATTCTCTTGTTGTGACTTTCCCAGCCCTTCACCTCTCTTGCTGACAGCAGTGTCAGGTATTCTTGTAATGAGAACAGAGGTATTTTCTCATTCCTTTTGATTCAGTGGAGCTATGGCAGGATGAAAAGGAAAGGGAAAAGCTATGGCAGGAGCAAACACTGATGTTCTTGATGTGCTCAAGGGCCACTTCTGATTCACAGTCTGGCTGCAACTCAGACATCATTTGGGTTGCCTTCAAGTTGTCTTTGCCACTGATCTTGGCACCCACTGCCATGAGTGGCAAGGACCCTGTGCCTCAGGTGCACCAGGTAACTGGGTCTCACCACAGGCAGCCCTGCAGTAAGTGGATAAATAAAGCACCCTTTGATCAGCCGTGACCTCCTGGGTGCCTCTCCAGTTCTCAACATATTTTGTCTTGCACATGAAAGAAAGAATGATCTCTGGGGGATGTATAGTGCCCCATCACTGTAGCAACTGAACACTTCATCTGGGTCTTGAACTTCTTTTTCCTTATAGACCTGTTGTAAGGACAGAAGTGCTATTATCCCTCCTTTGAGGGGAAGTTTAGGGACAGAACAGTGAAGTCAAGAGTTGAGCTGCAGAGTTTGGGGATCCTGGGTCAAGCAGGATGAATGCAATGGCACTTTGTTTCCCCATTAGAGCTGGCATCCCTGAGTTATTGCATTGCTTATTGGGATTTGAACTCAGATGGTCCAAATACAGAGATGTAAGTGAGAACACTTCTTTTTCAACCTCCTGCTGCAGTGCTGGGTGCTGGTACATGTGCAGTTCAATAACACCTGCTTAGGGAATTCCGAAAGGATGCAGCACTCAGCCTCTATTTCCCACTTCAGTCTTGCTTGAGTGCATTGATTAACCTAAGCATGTTTGGTTTATCTGCATAGAAATCACAATAGGGTATCTTTATACATAACTGGCAGATATATTTGACTAATCATATTCTGAGAAAAAACAGTAAAATGAAACAATTTCACTTTTTAAGTTTAGAGAGACAACTGAAAAGTGATCATTAGGGAGGAAAGATTAAATACCACCAAACTGGAGATATATCAACAGTTTATCTGGATGTGGGCATGGTTTTTTTGAAGTCCATTTGAAGTTTCTTCTTGGGAACATTAGTGACTTCTGCCATTTCCAGCTGTCCTTGGGCCAAAATGCTCTGTATCTGCAGGCCATGTGCTCTGCCAAGAAGTCCTTTTATTAGGGACCTTTTGGATTTAAAAATCATTGTTCCTTAAACAACAGGAAGCAGAAGTGAGAGGTGAAGCAGTAAGTGTTTCTGACAGAAGCAGTGTAGTAACTAGTCAGGAGTTTGGAGGGTGTCTGCCGGTGCTTATCCCACTGCAGGCATGGGGAAAGCAGGATGAATTTACAGCCTGATGTGTTCTAAGAGCCCATTCCAGGATTGTCACTTGAACTTCCCATCCCTGTCCTAACGAAAAGGCACTTTCCAGGTCTGAGATTGTTGGCTTCATTTTCAGCAAAGTCCTGGAGACCGTGGCCACTTGGGGCCAGAGCAGCAGGTAGTACCAGCAGCAGGGCTCTATCAGTGTTAAGAGGCTTCCTTGAGATTTTGGCTGGCAAATAGCTTGTTCCCTTGCTCTTGCTGTGGGATCGGGAAGCAAGTCGTAACAAATACCTGTGTTTGAACAACTACTTGTTTCCAAAAGCTGGAGTGATTGTGATGACTTGAACTTGTTGGCTAGTGGATTCCAGGGCAATCCTTTAGAAATAAAAGGGTTTTTTCCCTCCTGGGCTTCTGGAAAATCTGGCAGTGCAGTGGCTGTCAGGAGAGCTGCCATTTTTATTTTCCTGTTTTAAGCTTTGGCGAGATCTTGCAGGGTTAGGTAGGGTTTGGAACCGTAGCTGGAGTGAGACTCTGGTCCTTCCCTTGAAGCTGGTAGGGAGCATTAGACAGAAAAGCCTTTTTATTCCTTGTATCAGAAGCTTTTGGGTGGCAGCGTGCCAATTTTGACTAAATTCCACTCAGGGAAATATCTCAGATCCAGCTCAGACAAAAGTCATTCTGCAGAAATGCTGCTGATGGGGTGGGTCTGATGGCTTCCTGGTGGGACAGGGCTGTGCCCCTGGTCCTTCTTGCTGGGGCCACTGGAGGTGCCTTTCCACAGCTCTGCTGTTGAGGCTGTTGTTCCCTTGGTAAGCAGGAAAAGTCTCGCAGAGAGAGAAACTTTCCCAGATTACATCTCAGGGCTTATCCTGGTTCTGGAGAAACATCTCAGTTGCAGCAGCCCCCGTTACACTGTACTGACTTCTGTGAGTACTTTTTTTACAGGCGTGTCTAGAGGGTTTCTTTTTTTTTTTTTTTTTTTTTTTTTGTAAAAAAAAAAAAAAACTTCCCAAGGTCTCAGCTATGCTCTGATGCAGCATGAGAACATTTTTGAACTCTTAAAATTGTTTACTGAACAGGAAAACCATTTCTTGTTTCAACTCTGCCTGGAGCTCTGTGGAGGCATTGCCTGTACCTCCTGGAATGGCTTCACCTTCTGGAAACAGTGCCTGCAAAACCCTCTTTGTCTTTTTTCTTTTTTTTTTTTTTTTTTTTAAACTCGTTAGCCTTGTCATCCGGCCTTGTGAACTGCAAGCATGGTGTTTCCTATCATTTTAAAAAAGGCTGTTCACTGAAAGATATAAACGCATAAACAAAAAGTTCATGTTTGTTGGCACAGTTTTTAAATGCAGACATCTGGGTTAGAGATGTGAGAAAATTGTAAAGAATTTGAAAGGTTCAAAGGCTCATGTTATTAAAGTTTTAATAATCTCCTTTTCTGCCTAGCCCCAGCCCCCTGCTAGTCTTTGAATCTTGAAGGAAAATGCCGTCTGAACAAGATTATAGTTAATTAGGGTAGGATCTTCTCTTTGAAAGCCTGTAGGAAGCTGTCCTGCCCTTTTATTTTTCAGACTAGAATGAGCTGTGTGTAGGAGGAGATACATGGCAAAAAGCACTTCAGTGCAATGTTTTAATTTAAAGACTCCAGGGGCTCTGTTAAGTTTCTATAACACAGACGATGGTATTTTCACAATCACTTTGTTATGTAATCCCCGGAGAAATAATTCACCTGAGGTGAAATTCACACCTTGTAGAGGGGCCAAGGAAGGCTGGCAATAAACATGTGTCCCTATACACACGTGCACCTATAGACACGCAAGCCCATACAAACACATCTGTAGACACACACACCTATAGACACACAAACTCCACAGACACGTGTACAAAGCTCATTGTGCAGCAGCTCCAGGAAGGATGGGGTGAGTGGGTAAGATTCCTGCTGAAAGACTCCTGATTCTTGCTGCCCTCCTGGTGCTGGGTGATGAGGAAGGATAGGGAGTGGATGAAGCCTTTGCCTTGTTGGCCATGCCCCAGGACTGGCTCCCGCAGTGCAGAGGACCAGAGGCTGTGCACTCCCCATCCCTGCAGGTGTTAAAGGCCAGACTGGATGGGGCTCTGAGTAACCTGGTCTAGTGGGGGTAACCATGACAGTGGGGGTTGGAACTAGATAATCTTTAAGGTGCCTTCCAACCTAAACCACTCTATGACCACAGCTCCAGGTGTGCAGTGGGCAGGGGGGCTCAGTGGCTCTGACTGCTGGCCCTGCAGCACCGTGGTGCTCTGTGCTTTTGTGGCATGAACCAATCTGTCACCTTGTCTTACTCCTGAAGTTCTACATGTGTCCTGTCCGGTGTCTTCCCAGCAGTGGGGAGCCCGTAGCACCTGCTTGTGGCTGATGTGCTTTCACAGTGACTGTGCAGGCAGCTTGCAAATACAGCAGATCTGCACCCATCTCACCCGCTCCTGGAACTGCAGGCTCTTGTGGCCCCTTCTCCAGAGACCTTAACACTCCGCTCCTGCAGCGGAACATGCAGATGCTGATACAACCCTGGCTGGCATGCAGGAGCGTGGCTCCTTCACCTGAGATGTCACTGAGGTGCAGGAGCACAGAAATAACCTGCTGGACCCTGCATTGTGTCACTCAGCCTGCAAGAACTACAGGCAAGAGTGTGCAGACAACATGATGGTGGCACTGTGACTGTGAGGACTCTGCTGGTCAGCATTCCCAGCTAAGGCAAACTGAGCCTGGATGCTGTAAGTGGTTCTTCACAGCCTCAGCCATCGCCAAATGAGAGGTGAGTTTGGGCTGACGATTTGTTTTATAAAAGAAAATGTGTCGTCTTTTTTATTCCCCCCCTCCCCCCGAGTTTGCTATAAAAAATAAAGCCAGTTATATTTCTGGTCTATTTTGCTTTTAGTGCTTGTGAGATGTCCCGAGGGAGCTATTTTTTCAGAAAAATAGGGCGTTAAGTACCGTAATTTCCCTAACATAACAATTCCATATTTATTTCACTTTCTTTTTCTTTACACTCAGTGGCTTATAATAGCAGTGCTTTTCCTCATCTCCTCCTGTCTCTCTAGTCTGCTAACAACCCAATTAGTGAGTGCCCAGAGCATGAAGTATTCCTGGCCTTGCTGCTGTTCCAGCCAGTCATTAAGTAGGTGGAGAAGGTCTAACAAACTCTGGAAAAAAAAGTGAATTTGTTTTTTAGAAGTTAGTTGAGTTTTACAGCATCCAAATAGAAAAGGTAGTAAAAGAGGGGAAAGGGGGAGTAAACACATTGCCAAAATACTAAGTCAATTAGCTTAGTTGAAGGGCCAGGATTTTCTGATGTAGCCTGCAGTCTTGAATTGCTCTCTTCAGTAAAACACTTCCAGAAGGTCCAAAGAGCAGCTATGCTGCTTTTTATTTTTATTTTTCTCCTAGGGTTTTGATACTCAGGCCTTAAACTCCCATCTTAAGATATTCTTTTGTCTTGCTTGATATCACTGTATCTTGGATACCTTTTACTCCACTACTGGGAATTTTTTCCATGCCCTGTTTGCACCAAAATGCTTTACTAACTCTTTAAAGAAAGTTCATTTGCCTTAAGAGCATGAAATCAAAGACTCACGAGCCCCACAACCAGTGTCCCCAGTAAGCCTTCTGAGCCCTTGTGTGCCCAGATACAGTTTTTTGAACTCTGCAGCACAGGCGCACCATTTTGCAGGAAATGGTGCCAGATAAGTGGCCATGAGGTGACAGGAGAGGGCAGTTCATGGCTCTGAACATCACTAGGTAGGACATACTGCCCCGTAGACATCTGGGCATGCAGTACTGCTGCGGGCACGGTGACTGGTCTGTAGAGCACCTAGCTCACTGGACATGGACAAGGGAGCCTGTTTTTAGGAACATATGGTGTGGAAACACCAACCAAGCAGGTCAGAACCCCATTGCACTGGGCCTTCACAATCTCAGCTGTAGAAATGGACCATCATACAATTTTCACCTCATTAGCACCCAGGCAAGGTCTCATTTAGAAAGATCTGCAGGGAAACTTCATAAGAGATTCAGGATTGGAGCCAGTCATTACTTAACATACACCCTCATAAAAGGTCCAAGTTTGCTAAATTCACACTTTTCAAATGAAAGGCTGGATCACTCTCCCTAATCATAAACCCTCCCATCCCCGAGGTGTATTCCCACCTGAACCTCCCAAAGCAGCAAAGCCCTCGAGTGCCCTGCCTTCAGCTATCTGACCTCTGAACGAGCAGATGGCATGGAGCCCAGAAGTAGAAAGACCTGTTTGCACTGATTATCCTAGGTGTCATTAGCAGGATTCTTTATAAACAACTCCCTCCTTTGAAGGGCACACATCCCCTTGCTTTTGCAGAATGACAGCAAACATTGGCTGCCAGATTTATGCTTCCTTCGCAGTGATCCGTTTGAACTGACTGCTTCCAGGAAAGAAAGCTGAATTTTCTGCTGGTATGTTGATCTGTCCTGTCAATTTTATTTTTCCCAAACGGAATGGGATGAGGTGGTCTGTGAAATAAAGCTGAAAAAAGTCTATTGTCAGAAGGATTCTGTGACCAAAAGGTGCTAAGCACCTTCTAAGTGAACACCTGGAGTCAGGTGAAGTAGCTATTGGGAAAGTCGTTAGCTGAAATTCGTATTTCGAAGTTCTGATATGACGAAGTTGAAGAAATGCAATGGTGGGAAGTGCATTTATCAGGCAGCCCCTTTTGAAAAGGGCTGGTACACATGATTTCTATTCAGAGATGGGTGTGATGTTCTGTAGCATTCACTTTTGTCCCTGGCATGGGATTATCCCCTGGGAAGGATATAGCATACCACTAAGTTCCTCTTTGTAAAGGTAATGAGGAATAGTGTCTCCTAAAGTCTTGCTGCAGAGGTTATAAAATATACAGATATATTTTTTCCCCTCTCTTATTACATCTTGGTTTATGGTATAAATGAAACTCCTACAGAGGAAAGACTAATGTTGGCACATAGTAGGAGAAGAGGTAACAAGATGAAGAGCAGAAAGTAAGCATATACACCTAGAACAGAACCTAGAGTTATTTTCAAACGCTGGATAACTCATCCCAATTTTTCCTTTTCTGCGTAACTTTTGCACTATACTGGATTGACAAGTGTATCCTTGTTTCCCATTGCAGACTATACATTGGCCAGTGGATTAGAGATTGGTCTGTTATTCCTATCACATAGGGCAATACTGGTGTCATAATTCGTGTAGTAGCAATAACTTGGATCACAAGTCTTTGCATTAGCTTGAGTGTGCTGCGTGTGTCTCTGGGACTATTATGTCTGCAGTTATCACAACGTGCTCTGTACTACTAAAGTTTCTTTCTTACAGCTTGGAAATGTAAACAGGGTCTGTTGATTTAAGCACATTAATGTGGTACACTTTATCTAACTAAAATGGAACAAAGCCTTAGGCATAACTTTGTAAAAATAGGTACACCATCTCAGTACTTATCAACATTATTTTATTAATTTAAGGAATGGGCTGCTACTCTGTGTCACACAGAGATAATTTAAGACAGGATTTGGTTCTTTCTTTGTAATATTTGAAGATGAAGTAGAAAAATATTGCACAAAAATTTTTGAAAGAGTCATCTGTTGTTTGGGTTTTTTTCTGTTTGTTTTTTTTCAGGAGTGGTAAATACAAGTTAGATTTTAATAGTACATGATATATAAAAATAATGAAATATGAGCCAAAAATACATTCAAAATTTATACATTTTATAGCAGTTATTTATTTAATATGATTATCCTATCTATGTCAGTCATATGACAGGAAAGTCACTCCAGTAACCTGCTAACTTTTGTATGTGAGAAACGTAGCAAAACCAAGTAAATTTACCTTCATCAGATGCATGAAAAGCAGGTCCAAAAGACAGAAAATGTTCTTATAGTGGTCATTAAAAATTGCTAGATGATGAAACTTTCTGAAGAAATTAAAGGGACAAAATTCTATAGTTCAACAACAAGGACTTTTCAACACACTCATAGGAAATGAAAATGGGAATGCTGAGGCATATTCAAGACCTAGACTACAGTTTGAAGGCACACTGTGTTAAGGAAAGGAAATAATTAACCATGAAAGGCACCAAGTGGTTTAATAATTGTTATTCCAAGAATGAAAGTATCAGTTCAAATGGGACTGGAAGGGAAAGTTGGATAAACATAACTGGGGAATATGCTGTGTACTGAGCTGATGGGGCTACACACAGGAAAGATTCATTCATTATTTGATTTGTTAGGTAAAAGAGAGATAATGCCAGCAAAAGATTGAAGGAAAGCATCAGTAAACAGGAACCTGAGATTACAAGTTCCCCTTACAGAATTTTTTTAATGTATGGAGCTTGTTCATCTCAACCAGCTGTCCCCAAATGACAATCTGATGTGTAATGGGCTGTCCTGCCCCAGCCCTATGTTCCCTTCAGCTTGGTTCCCCGGGTGGCTGCACAAGGTGCCTGGAGCAGCGATCTCAGTCCGTGACATCTCTGCAGAAAGCTGAAGATCAGTGGCTGGAGAGTGCCCCTTTGCAACTCAGGTTTACCACTGCTGTAAACAGGCAGTCAGGAAAAAGTTGGTTGAATTCCCTGAATGTAAAATGTGCCTCTGAGAAAACAATTGTGGGGAAAAGGAAACAGGAATATGGGAATGGTCACTTCACAAAGCATTACGTTGGGTGCAGTTTCTAAACATGAGCAGAGGCTGAAAGAATGGGTGGGCTTTCACCTTTTCTGCTTGTAAATGAAATGAAAGAATGAGGCCAAGAGGAAAAAGTGATTAGACTGGATTTGGAGTGAAGACCATCTGTGGCCCCTCCTTAGTTCACTCCCATTTTACTGCTTTGTCTTAGATCAACTGTGCTCAATTAAACTGAAGGACAACAGTCGTAAAATGGCAAGGGAAAAACTTCAGTACAAAAGTGATGCTCAGCCTCCTGGAGCTCGCTGCTCTAAGGAATTGCTGAGTTGCAGAGCTAGCAGGGTACATGGAAGGATTAGGTTTTCCAGAGGATTCTCAGACTATCCAGGATGGAAATATTTGGATCTGGACAGTCAGTGTGGAAATGAATATGAGCAGCCGTTTATGAGAATTAAAGGGAGTACCTGACAGTGGGGTGTCCTGCTGCTTCCCCCTGGCTACCCCTACCCAGGAACCCAGCATTCACCTGGGGGGCACCTGCTCCAGATCCTGCTAGGACAGGATTGGCCACTATCTGGGCCTTTGGTTTATCCAGCAGGAAAATTAATATTTTCCTCTGAGTACTGAGGATGAAAACCATGAATAGGAAGAGGTAATACCTGCAAGTGGAGAGCTACTTCATTTAAACCATCTCCTTGCTAGCCTGGGTCTATTTCTTCAAACCAGGTTGCATAACCAGTAGGGAAGGGGGAACCTCAGAGTCTTTGGATAAAACACGAAGCTGCTTCCTTGCAAAGAGCATTAGTTCTTTAATTCTTTACATCTCTGTTTATCTAGATTTTTTGGTATTTCACATAAATTTTGAATTAATTCAAAGACTCAGCCAAAACTGTCATATCTGCCTAGTCCTGGGTATAGGCAAAGGCTACTCTATTATTTTCCTTCTAGAAATTTAGTTTAATATTTTAAATTATTTTCCTTCTAGAGGAAGGAAATAATTTTGTTCAAAGGGAAGCAAAATTAGGCTTAGCTTGTAATAAATGTAGATAAACTTTTAAATAAATTTAGAAATTAAATTTTACTACCTGGAATCTGTCTGGGAAGTAACAGATTTCTTTGTGAGACTTCTGGTAATTTACCAGCATTTTTAGGTATGTTTTTCTGCTTCTGAATCTGGCTAAAAGAGCAGTGCAGCGCTGCATAAAAATTTAGAAAAGACCATGAAGCAGATGGAATTTTCCAAACCATTGCAACATTTCCTATTCTACTGAATTTTCAATTCCATTTCTCTGAATGTCTTATTTTATTGCTAAATGTCTTATTTTATCTGAAGAGTCTCTCAGCCCAAGGTATTGGGCTTTCCAGTAGATCCTGAAACTGTGACAGATGGGCTAAATGCCATGTCTTTGGAAAAGACTCCAGGATCCTGGTTTTGTGTAACTGAATGGTGCAGAGAGTCCTTCATTGTTCTGAGGCAGTGCAGCTGAGCAATTGCTCTTCATCCAGGTCTTCACCTCATGGCATCCCTAACAGCCCAAGGAGCCTGTGCTCAGCAGCTGAGATGGGTCAGGGATAAGGATTTACTGAAAAAAACAAGGAGCTTAGTGGTAGAGCTGCATGGCAGGGGAGTTTCCTTAGCATTGTTTGTGGGTCATTTTAGAAAAGTCATTTCAGGCTCTTCTATTTCAGCAGACTTCTCCTTTCCCTTCCTTTGAGTCCCTCCACTTTCCCTGTTTTAGTTTTTGCTGCTCCTCTTTGCTGCCATTAGTGAGGAAACAGTCTCTTGGCTTCAAGTTTGGGATTGGTTTAATGGTATATTGATCAGCCACCCGTTAGTAAAACTCTAGTCCAAGGTTCAGCTGCACAAATGAGCTTGAACTCTATTGACTTCAGTGACATTTCTCTGATTTCAACGTCTGACGACCTCCCTCTAATTCCATTGAGCAAAACCTAACACATGCAAATTTTATTTTTTTTTTTAAACAAACAAACAACAAAGCCCTTGCTGGCAAAGTGCATCTGTTTAACCAGCGTTGGAAAAATGCAGTTATTGTGGACTTGCTCTCATAGTAACAGCAACAATAAAGCTGTGGTAAGAGCTTTGGGTTCACTGGCAATGTTGGAAGCACAAGAATTGCATCCCATGCTCGAAGGAGCGCTCTACCTCCCCCAGCACCCAGGTCCAGCAGCATTGCTGGTGAGGACTCATCGCCCTCGGCAGAGGTGGCCAGGGATGCTGTGGGATGCAGATGTGTATGGCTGACCTGGGCAGGGGTGAGGAGCTCTGGCCCACGAGCAGATGGAGATAGTGCAGAACAATGCGCCTGGCAGCGTGGCCGCTCCTCACAGAGGCTCTCACAATGCAGCCCTGCCGCCCCAGCGCCGTGCATTGTTCTCCTTTGGTCGAGGCCTCTATTCAGTTACTGAGCAAGAATCCTTTCCCCTGTTTTCAGTGCTGGCTCGACGCTATCACACTGGTCCTTGTGTAACCACAGCGGTTTGACACAAGGCAGCTCCGATTGTGAGCTGTGCTGCACATTTATGTGGGCTTCCTTGGAAAGGCCCCACAGACATCTGGTCTGAATCTCCCTCCCATTCACATCCACAGCCCCTGTCACTTCCCCAGAGACTATAAATAACTCCTGGGGTTGATACTGCATGCAAGGCTGGACCTTGTGGACTGGCTTGTCCCTTCCCTCAGTGACTGGTGGGGACAGCAGCGAGTGTGCTTCTGCAGCAAGGCACGGGCAATGGAGAGCAGCCAAGGGAGTGCATTGTTCTTCTCTGAAGGGCTTTGTTAGATGTCTCTTCCTTTCCACCCTGGTGGCAGAGGAACCAGCCCGTGATTTCTGGTGCAGATATGTAGTATCAGACCTGGGGACTGCTTTTGCTGCTTCATGTCCAGTTCACTCAGCCCGACTGTGAGTGATGCCTGTGGCAGATAAGGCTTCTCCATACAGATTTTAGTATGGGAGATGCTCTGTTGGACCTAGATAGACAGGACAGATACAGGGCTTGGCTTTCTCGAACCAATCCATCACACTTCTAATTGCCTATCAGTCAGTGACAGGCTGTCACATTTGTTAAAGGAAACCTAGAAAAGAATGTGTTAACTCTTCTCCTCCTACTTTTTGTGGTTTTGTGGGAAGACTGAAGGAAAGTTAGGTCAGAGAAGCACATTGTTTAACATTTGTATTAGGATGCGTGGCTTCTGTTGTAATGTTGTCAGCCCTGTGGCTGGAGGATCTCACATTTCCTGGATGTGAAACTGCATCTAAGCATTACAAAACTTGGCTTGTTCCCTCTTTCCTTTTCCTCTTGCCCCATCTTCTGTGGATTGCAGTAAAAGCTAATGAGAAAGAGATGGTGTGAACCCGGAGCCCTTCTAACAAAGGAGGAAGAGGCCACTGAGGCAAGGTGCAGGTTTTGTTCTGGTGCCAGCAAAACCTGTGCCAGCGAGGAGAAACACACTGGATTCTGGGGAGGGGAAGGACAGGGGCCAGCAGGAAGGCAGGGGAGAGAGAGAAACACTGCCTCTGCTTTTGTGCTTACCCTTCAGGAGCAGGGAGTTGGCACACCTGACTACAGGACTGAATGAGAACAAGAAGGGCTACTGAAAGTCATCAGGTTTGTCGTCCTTTCTCCCTTCCAAAGGGAGTTTCAAGCCCCCGCGTGCCAACTGCTCAAAACCATTGCTCTGCTCCATCACATAGGCTGGTCCTGAGGTATCCTATGGGTGATGTTTTTCTGATGGTAGGGCACTTCTAGTGCTTTACTGGTTTCTGTTAGTCAGGCAATGACTTTCAGCAATGACTTTTTCCTCTTCCACAGTTAACACTCTGAAGTGCAGGTCCAGGATCTGTTGTCTCAAGGAAGACCTCCCAGACTGAAAACTTTTTCGGTCAGACTTATGGAGCCTGAGAAGTCATCCTTACAGAGTGATCCCTGCCACCACAGGGGTTCCCTCAACCTCCCTCCCCCTTCCCCAGCAATTGCTTTGTGTCTTGGAAACAAAGAAATATTTAGTAAATTTAAAGGAAATATCCAGAAAGTTCTATGCAGAAAGATGAAGGCTCAGGGTTTCATAGTGAATAAAGTGCAATTCATTTGAGCTCTGGTTCTGGCCAAGGGGAAACTGTGCTGTTGTGAAGACTGTGGTCAGGCCAGGTCAGATTAATGTCATGCAAAAGCAGCATGGGGATGCTATACCCTCAGTGTCTGGCATGTGGATAAATTGTGTCACCAGTTTAATCTTCCCAATAAGTACACATTTGTTCTCAAAAAAGATCAGTGGCCGGCTGGTGGCATGGCAACAGCCCATGACACTGCCATATAGGAGACTTGGGTTTGGGGGAGGTGAAGGGGAATGTTGCCACTAGGAAATTAAAATTGGAACTAGAGCCTACTTAGCAAATGTCTGACTATGCCCTTGTAACAACACCACAGTGCATCACAAGGAAAGAGTTCTTACTTAAATGTCATATAGTAATTTTTTTTTCCTGATGTGTTTTATAGGTCAATGGAAAAAATCTGGCAGCTAGAAGATTTTTTTTTCATTGAATCTTTTTTTTTGTTGTTATTGAAACAATTTTTTTTAATGGGGATATACTGTTTTCAGTGATTCTTCTGAAAAAAAAAAAACCAAACCCAGAAGGTGTATCTGCTCCATGCTGGATTTATGGACACAGTTTTTCAGCACAGAAGTCTGAAGAGAGAGGACATATCCAGGATATGGATTCTGCTCTGCTGGGTGAATGGAGAAGCTTCTTATGTCTCTCTTAAGCTACTCATGGCAAGTGCTGTCTTTTGATATAAATATTTCTTCCCTAGTTCTTACTTATGCTGCTCATCTTCTTTCTCAGCCTTGGTGTTGCTAGATTATACAAGTGCTTTTGGTCTCCTCTTGTAAGATGCTCCCCAGTTTTCCTCTTATTCTAGTAGCCTTCCTCTCCAGCCAAAGTCCTGGGCACACTGAGGTATGTCCATCCCAGAAAACTAAGCAGAGCAAGGGATTAGGCCAAAGATGCCCACACATGATTTACTGTCCTCATGGCTTTTGCATGTACTTAATCATCATTCTCCAAGGCAGTACTTGGGCTTAGTTTTGGAACTAGGAAAGGCTGGGGACTATTCCTAAAAGGCAATTTGAGGTTGACTCTTTTGAGAAGGTGGGGTGGTTTGGAGGTTTAAGCCTGCTCTGTGCCATGCTGCATGGCCTGCAAGCCAGAGAGCAGTCCCCAGCACACGCAGATCCTTGGTGACCAGAACTGGTCCTGGTCTTGACGAGGGTCTGCCATCGCCTAGCATTTATTGATTTCAGGAATCCTTTCCTTCCTGTAGTGGAAATACTTTACTTCATTCTAAGTGACATTTACCTTTTCCAGTGATCAGGCCACAATGCTGGACACATGACTGACGCAAGCTCCTAGTCATGATTTCTTAAGTGCACACCATTTTACTTTAAATAGTAAAATTTCCCTCCATGTCTATTGTTTCTGAAGACTATTTGGCTCTTTTTAGGTAAAATTCTGCTGCTTGTCCAAATGAACAAGGATCCTCACCCTCAGTCATCAGAAAGTTTCATTAGACACTCTTGTGCCAAAATTGTTAAAGAAAAAAAGGACTGATACTGACTCTTGCGAAACTCTGCTAGTGATTTTCTTCCTTTCAGCTCAACCCATTGTCACCTCCCCTTTAGCCAATTCCTTAACTACTTTGCAATTCTTATCTTAATCCTCACTTTCTCTACTTAAACTAATAGTTTCCATCTGGCAGAGTATCAAATGCTTCATTCTAGTCCAGATAAATGACATCTTCCCATACTTCCTTTGTCTCTAAAATCAGATAAGAGTATTCTGGTAGACAGGCAGAATTGTTGTTAGAGTTATGTTGCATTTTCTTCCAGGTTTAGTTTGTTTCTACGTTTTAAGTTTTCATTCCCTCAAAAAACTTCCAAACCAGTGATTTACTCCATAGAGCTTGAAATACAGTTATAGCACACATAACCTATATTGTAGCCTGCAAGAGGACAGTTTTTCAACCCAGGTTGTCTCAAATTAGAGACAATGACAATCTGCTGCGCAAGTCCCACCCTAGCACTACTAAGGCCAGGGATTGATTTCCATATACCTGAAACATATCTGGTTACTTCTATGAGCCTGCAAGCTCATTGCAGAATGAATTTTGGTTGCTGTTTCCAGCTTGACAGTTCATCCCAGGGACACATGAAGAGCTTGTTGTCTGTGAGTGAACATCAAGAACTAGTGATGGGAGGTCCAGAATACCACCTACTAATCACTTCTGCACATCATCATACTTTCTAAGTTAGGCAGAGCAAGTTAGGCTGTTACACTTGTATTTTCCCTTTGCTGTCCACAGAGCAGTCTTCAGCTAATGCAGGGAGATGTGGAGGCACACACATGTGCCACCAAGCCACCAACACAACCTGACACTGGTGAGTTTGTAGAACCTGTGCTAACTTTTCTATGGTCACATCTTTCAGATGATCAGCATAAATAAACATGAATTGGCTTCTAATATACTTCCTTGGATCAGGTTCAGTATAATCGTAAAGCACAGTGAGTATGCGGATTTGGTGGGATATATCTGCCTGCACTACCATCCTAGCTTCAGGTATGATGTATGTATCTGCTTTTGGCACACAAGATGTAAAAATTATTGTGGTTCAAAATACATGATCTAACAAATGTCACTGTAAATTAAAGCAACTGCAATGGAAAAGATGTAAACCTATTCCATGATTTTTACATGCCTCTATCAGCTATCTCCAGCAGTGAAGAAAAGATTCCCTGTGGGTAGATGAAGTTTACACTCAGGAGTTAAGAACAGTAATTAAAACTCTGTAAGTATGCTCATTAATTTTCAGTTTCTGACCTGAGGACACATGCTGCCAATAATGACTAAACTAATACTACTTCAGTTACCTCTCTGTTTTCTCTCTTCTGAAAAGATTGGGGTACTAAAGGCGTGCTAAGCCAGATTTCCTTGTACTGTTTATTTTCCTTTTTGCTGTCTTGCTTATTTTCATTTTTAATTATGAAAGTAAGACTCCTTCCAGCTGAGGGTCTATGAACCTGGGGAGAGAGTGGGGTTGCCTGCAGGTCCCCTCTGCTTGATCTGCAAAAGGCTACAAAGGAAAACAGCTTTGTGGGTGCGACACAGTGATGTCCCTATGTGAAATTTCTAAAAGGGTCTGCCCTCCTCTCAAATCTTCTAGCGGCTCTCAGGCAGAAAAGGGACTGTGAACTCTAGCTCAAGAGTAAGGCTTTGTTCACAGAGCTCTCAGCTCCTTTATGTGTGCTTATTTATTTATACAATCTCCCTTATCTTTTCTTGTGTGCCTTGCCATTTCCTTAAGCTCACATCTCTGCTTCTTGACCTATTCAACTTCTTTCTTTCATGACGTCAGTGCCTTTTCACATTCTCTTTCAGCCTGTCATAGAATAAAGCTCAAGTTTTCTCCTGCACGCTTTCTGAATGATTTCCTGTGCATGTGTGTGTCTGTGTGCGTGTCTTGTGTTTTAGTCTCAAGAAGCAAAGGTGATCCATGACATGGATGGTTTTAATAGTTCCTGTAGATGCACTGGGGAGCAGGGCTTGGAACCCCCACTGAAGGACTTGTGGCCCAAAAAAGCCCCCTACTCTGGGTAGCCCTAGGCTACCCCT
Source organism: Anabacerthia variegaticeps (assembly GCA_035583185.1). Lineage (NCBI taxonomy): Eukaryota > Metazoa > Chordata > Aves > Passeriformes > Furnariidae > Anabacerthia > Anabacerthia variegaticeps. The sequence goes on along the minus strand of JAWWEW010000078.1, from coordinate 15,283,751 downwards.
CTCCTGCTGCAGCAAGCGCTATTGGATATTCACTGTGTGGGTATATGTGGTGTTGTACACCACATATGTGAGCACATTTATCATACATACTGAAGTCTCAGAGATGGGACAGGAAAAGCCCTGAGCTAGCCCCTCACCTTACAACACCTGCAGCTCATGAGTGTGTGGAGCACAAGTGCCCTGCTCCAGGCTAGGGCAGCACACCAGGAGGGATGCCATGGTTCCATGCTGCATCTGATCTGAGAGTTCTGCAGCACGTCTGTCCAGTGACCACAGATGCACACGTACCTTTGTACCTTTGACCCTGACAGACTGGTTGCCCACTCCCAGTCATTTGGGCTGGTGCATGGAGACTGATGCTCTTGAGTGAGGCTTTGTTCGTGAGGCATTCAGGGGAGCCAGGAGAACTGCTAGGCATTTTATAGACATGTTTTATTGTTATTGAAATCTGAAAGGCATGCACACATCCTGATTTTGATTATTTAAATCCACTTTGAGAGACAGCAGGATTTTGACTTCCCACCTTGTGCTTCATAGTGCACAGCAAATTCTTGACTGTCCTTCCAAACGGCATGCAAGTCCCATCCCCCAAACAAAGTCCAGCAGCATTAATATTTTAGTACTTAATTTTTCATTTAGCAATTTAGGTCTGCCATGCAAACTGCTTGCTTTGATCACTTGGAAAAAAATACTGATAAAATAAATTAAAGGAAAAGTCTTGACTTAAGTTTAAAAACAACTTCCTTCTCATTAGGCTTTCCACGGGAACCATGTATCATATTTATTTAAGCGTCGAAGAAAATATTTAGCCTATCCGCAAAGGTTAAATAATCAGCTGATAAGATTTGTAGCTAAAGTATGTTTAAATGTACTCATTAAACATAGTATGTGTTAGGTAATTTTTCAAAAGCTCTGCTGCTACATGTAAACCATTAGGAAGTGGAAAGGAAAAAGTCAAAAGGAACGAAAGCATTCCTTGTGAACAAATACAGTTGTGCATTGTATAGACTGCAGCTAGTGAGAGTCAAAAAGTCAGAATAACAAGACCCAGAAGAAGGCTATAATGATATAATTTATTCTTCAGCAGAAACCAAGAGAACTAACCCCTGCATTTACCTCTAAAAAAAGTACTACATGTTTTAGCTCACCTTGTAATTTATGTCTATAATAATTGGAGAGGGATGGTTGAATGTAACTTATAAAAAGCTCAAAGCCTGTGGAAACAAACATTTCTTGCTGAGCTGAATTTACTTTCCAACTCTGTCAGAGAAAATATTTTTTTGTCTGATTGGTTTGACTCTTACACAGAATGATTCCATACCAGGTTTGGGCAAAAGTAAAATGTTACTTTTGTTTTATAAATAAAAAGATGACCTTTTAGAAACTGACTGGAGTTTGCTTTCTATATTTTTTCCCTGACTTGAATTTCCATTGCAAGGAGAAGTCAAAATGTCAATCACTTTAGCTGAAAGCATGAGACAAAAAGAGATGTCTTTTTGCTTAAACAAACCCTTTCCTTTGAAGACTCCGAGCCTGGTCTTTGCGATGATGTGAATGATATCTCCGGGCAAACAACTGAGAGAGTGAAAAGACTTTTTTATAGAGACTGCAAACTTGAGAACTGAGATCGTGAGAGGGAGCAGATGAATCTGGGAGTTCTGTATTAAAGATTAGATTCTACTGCTTTTGTTCATAAATGCTCTTGCTCTTTGGGTGATCCTGCTCATTCCTTTGGGACTATGCCTGAAGGTGGACAGCAACTTGGAGGGGGACCAGCCAAGGGTTAAACTGCTGGTCTTTAAGTGTGTGGCAGGATTTGATGGGAGAACACTGTAGTAAGAATTATGGGATCAGTGATGTATAAAGAAAGCAACTGCTTGGTCTGCTTGCTGTTTGTGCTCCAGTTCAGCAGTTATCACAGGGTTGCCTATTTTTCTGTTTGAGGGTAGATATGAGAGAGGAACAGCTGGTCAGGATTTTCCCCTTTGGAGATACTTGATACTTATGCCAGAACCTTTTCTCCTTCCTCCATATTTTATTTTTTTTTCTTGGGTCATGCAAACAGCTGTTTATTTATTGTGTCACCAAAACCCAAACACCCTTGATTACATTACAGTACGCTTCTGGTCTTATGGTAAGAATATGTATGTGAAATAGGTTACATGTGTGGGGTCTTATTTCTGGGCACACTATGTCTAAACTCTTGCTGAGGCATGGAAGCAAGCTTCTTTCTCTTCAAATGAAGTGCTGGGGGATACCTGCTTTTCTATTGTTTGTTGGATGCATGTTTGCTTCAGGTTCAGGGTTTTTGGAAGAAAGGATGATATGGAATGGGCTGTGGCCTTGGTGCAGCATAAAAGGACAGTCCTGGGCTGCAGGCAAGTGGACACCACTGGGACAAGGCTCTGCCAGTAATATCTGGAAGGAATTAATACATCTCTTCTGAAAAAAATTATAACTCTATCCAGAGTGGGATGAGACATGCAGGCAGCATGGAGTGATCATCAATGGACCTCTGCAGTACTGTTGTATCTGTTTTGTTTAGAGCAGGAGGGAGGAGGTGCTCATGGATCACCTTTGCCCATGAGCCTGGCAAGATAACATCATCTAGCATAGCACAGTTCAATGATCCCTTTTATTGCATGGCTGTGGAGCTGCATGTGGACTTTTTTTAAGAGCAAAAACATTTCTTCAACTCATGGGTTTTGTTTGCTTTTGAAAATCATTATCTGTCATCCTTGGTGACCTTTATTTCAACATTGCAGCAGTGTTGTGACATTACTCAGAAAACCATTTGGAAAAGCTAGAGGGACAAGTGCTGCCTGTGCCCACGCTCGGACACAGCTGCTCAAGGACTTCCCCACCGCTTGTAGGCAGAGAAAAAGAGTTAATGGGGAGGTTTCATAATATTTTACAGCACAGGAATCAATCATGGTAAACTGGCTGTCGTGCGAACCGCTTCCTCACCCAGGCTTTGATGACCTTCAGACCCACTCTGAATCACAGGTCATAAATGCTTAAGTACTCTGGCAGCTCTTGTGCATTGGAGGGCCCTCAACATGCCCAAGGCAGAAAACCAGGGAAATATGTATACACAATATGCACACACACACATAAATAAATGACATTTAAAATATGAAGTATAGATCCCAGGTTTACAAAACTGTGGTTAGAACTGGATTGGCTGAAGTGAAAGGGGCTATGCCTTTCTAACACTAGTCTGAGTGTCATGTGTTACCTGAGAAAATCTGTTCAGCTCAATAGCTGAATGATTTGGATTTGGCTCTCTGCAGAATTTTTTCTTTTCATCAGAAGATTAAGAAGGTTTTTTTAACCGTAAACTCTGCATTTTTCAGGGCAGCCAAACTATTAGGTTTGCAGGAGTTCAGATTTTTGTCAAAAGCTCAAACACCTCAGTAAAAAGCAGAAACATGGCAAAAAAGTCCAGTTTTGTGTAAGAAAACTTTTTACTGGTAAAAAGGCAAGACAAAAATCTCTACACAACCTAAATTATTTATAGGCTATGATATGGTGTAAGACATTGAAATGTTATTTCACTGACACCACTCCACTGATTGCTGTTTCATGGACACCTTCCACAGAAAAAGAAAACTATTTAGAATTATTTTCCGTCCAAACTCTTTGGACAGACCCAGTGAGACACCTGAACACATGCTTAACATCTTGGCACAGGAACTGTGCCATTGACTTTAGTGGTGTAGCTCATGTGCTTAGGCTTAAGTGTGTGCTGGAAAACAGAGATTAGAGTGACTGAGCTCAGAACTGCGGCAATGAAAAGGACCCTGTATTTGCAGTCAAAGCCGAAGTGGAGTGCAGGGGATAAAACAATACTACTAGAAAGAGGTTTTTTTTGTGTTTTGGGGGTATTTTTAATGTATTTTTTTCACCTGGCTTGTGAGCTGACACTGTTGCCATCACTGGCCTGCATGACAAAGGCAGCCTCCTAAATCTACAAAATTCCACTGTGCATTTCAGAGAAAGTGAAGTGTTAAACCAGGAATTACAGTGAATATCCACCCCCTCTTTCCCCCCCTTCCCCTACTTTCCCCCCCTTTCCCCATCTTTCCCCCACTTTCTCCTGTGTTCCTTTTGACATCTGAGAGGACCAACCACAACTGCATACCATTTATAGATTTGGCTGATTAAAAACAGTTTTCCCTATAGGTCACATCATGTAGAAGACACAAGGTTTTTGTCAAGAGACCCGCTACTGGCAGAAACTGTTTTGCTGCTATTGCTAGTAAGAAATTAGTAACTAGATCCATGTCCTGTTTTTTATGCCAGCTTTATAATTATACTATTTCAGTAGTAAGCCAGACATTTGGGCCAAGGGTAATTTAGAAATTCTAGATCTCTATTCAGTTTTGCTTTTTATGTTCATCTTTAGTGCAGCTATGTCTCCTTGCAACATATAATCTTCTTGCATTTTCCTCCCTTACTATGGTTTCTGTGACCCACAGTCATAATGTAACAAATGCATTTTATTCAGCACAGCTCTGTGAAGCCATAGGAAACAATTACTGGCTTTAAACAGCATTATTTTCTTGTTCTCTATGTCTCCATCCTCAGATAATTATGCATAGCTCACACTGTGCTGTATGACTGGTGGGTCAGGATTTGTCCCTTCAGTTCAGAAATGCTTTCGCTTTCCTGTCATTTCTGTGATTTCAAGAACTCTGTGGAGCCTATTTGACTCTCTTGAATGCCGTTTTTTATAACCTATGAGACTGTGGTTGGCTGGGTTATCCTTCTGGTATGGTAATGGTCTCTGCAGTCTTTACTCAGACTGTGATTACACAAAGTATATATTTGTCTTTTTCAGCTTATATATGCTGTGAACGTCCTGAGCTAATGGTATCTCTGAGATGTGGTTTTTGGATCACTAATGTGTCTATTATGTTGTGTTTGCTTTCTACAGTGAAACATACAGCCAAAAATACAACTTGTCCATTTCCTTCAGCATAAGCTTTCCTCTCTGCTTTCTTTCATGTTCTTCTTGTTCCTTTGCTTATGCTTTTTTTTTCTTTTCCTTTTTTTTTTTTTTTTTTGGTTTGTTTGTTTGTTTTATGTTCTTTGAACCTCTGGAAAATAGATTCTGACAAGCCTTGGTTTGAGTTGAGGGCATTCCAAACCATATGGATTTCAAATGAACCATTTCTCCCATTGCCTCTGATAAACTGAAGACACATTCATTGCAGACCAGATTTCTTTGTAGCCTACCTAGAAGCCCCAGCTCCCATTAGCTCAAATGTGTCACCACAGCCAAACACCATAACCACTTCCCAAGCTGAATAATGATTTTGTTGATGGAGCTCCCAAATAACTACCTTGAGCCTTCTCATTTTGAGCTGTCTTTCTGTTTCTGTTGGGCATGATAGTGTTGGTGGGGTATGCAGAACACTATACAAATCATTATGCATGCATAATATTCCAGGGAGATAAGGATGGGAAAATACAATGTCAAGTGAGGTGATTTGTGTCCCCAGCCCTCTGCAGAGAGTCATGGTTTGGGCACACACCTCCTTGTACTCTGTCTCAGTGTCAGGGTGGGTGGTGCCTTCTCCCCATACAGATGTTTCCTGTTTCAGGATTCTCAACATTATGGCTTTTTTTGATTGTATTTTCAGATCCAGATTTAGTTTTTGTTCCAGATAAAACATAACTAACCATTTTCATAAGTTATTCAGTGCCACTGATGGGATGTCTCTGCATGTGGGAGTGTGTGTGCCCCTGCGTGTGTATGGGTGTGTAACTGTAGGGTTTGCATCAGGACTATGCTTGGCACACGGGCATGGAATAAATCTTGAAGTCATTTTCACCACAGGAATTGGTGAATGAATTGCTTCCTTTTGTCTGTGGCTAAATGTATACGCAAAGCATATTTGACAAACTGGTCCTGAAATATACCTCCTAGTAAACATGGCAGCTACTCTGCCTGCCTCTTCTTCCTCCTATCATGCAAATGGTTCCAGTATTTCTGCACCTCACAACATGGGGACACATAAAGCAGCGACAGCCAGGAATTAAATCTTTAGTAATGTTCTGTTGCACCCTCTCCATCACATCCCCCAGTTGCTCCAGCTTTCCACTTTTCTTCTTTCAAGAAAAGGGGTTAATGGTTACTTGTCCTTTCTGCAAATTAATCTGTTTACTGGGACTCAGTAGCATTTTCCTGTCTTCCACATTCATCTGAGCTACCAGATAGTCCATGGTGAATTGTCTTTGCATGAGGCGGGCTATGCAGAAAGCTGAGCATCAGTCTCTAGACTGCACTCCCCATGGAAGGAGATGCATTGGGATGCACAGGAGTCATCTCCTTGGTAGAGCTCCTGCACAGTTTGGTCCAGAAAGGTCTGTGCTTACTAGAAATGTTTGCTCATAAGAGATTACCACCCCAGCTCCCAGGAAGATTTTTCAAGTAACCTGGGATTTTGTCTCCAGACTGAAATTCTGGAGTGTTGCCCATCACCAGGTTATAGCTTCTGTTTATACATTTCATTCTTCTGGCTCCTAGCTAATAGACAATAAAGTCTACTGTGCTCTATCTGCTGCCTACAGGTTTCCATTTGCAGCATGCTTCTTCTGCTCCTAAGTACCTGGTGTCAGTATTTTGGCACGTATCCCTTCTCGAGAGGTGGGTTGGTGGAGGGGAACCAAACAACTGCTTTTTCAGCTACACATTGCTTAGTTTATATGAGCCTTCATATCAGCCTCAAATTATTTATTCAGGCCTCTGCTTAGATTCTCAGTGCCTGATTTCTTATTCCAGAATAACTCCAGTGCTTTAGATAATAACAAGCCCCAATGCACAGAAAAGCTCTTTCTCTTTCATACAGTCAGGATGATAGTGGACAGCTTGTTTAACTTTTGCTGCAGAGAGCTGTTAACATGAGGAGTGTTCTGGCAAGGCAAGCAGGAGGGGAGTCCATCACTTTAATTCCATGGCATTTTAGGATAAATTTGTTTTCTCAGGGGAAAAACCATTATATGCGTGATCCATAAGCACTGAGTCAAATGAGAAGTTTGGAATCAGTAAAGATCTGACTCCTCCATTAAAGACTGAAATTCTTTTCTCACAGAGGACTTTCTGTCAGAGACATAAGAATATGTATATGAACATTTTTTTTATTTTTAGTGCCATTTAAGCTGTTATCATTTGGACTAGCTTCATCCCTTTCAGGGTCAGAGCTCTGTTCTAGCATCAGAAAAAATAATAGATTGTGAGATGCAAAAGCTGTGCTATGTGTGTTGGCTGCAAAGTTGGAGATGTAATGTGTTCCAAGGAAACACTTAACTTCCAAATTTTTTGCCACTTTTAGATAATTTCAGTAAGCTGAGTTGGGAACCTGGCTGAGCCATTAACTGATATCCAAACTCAGATGATATGTAACGAGGGAGGCTGATGCTTTCAATATGTAATTTCCCATTAGCCTTTTTTTTCTGCTGTTGTTCTTTCTTATCCTAATTTTTAGTGAACTTCCTCACCCACCACAAAATGTAAACAAAGTTAAGCATCTAATTTGACCTGAGCAGCTCTTCTCTGCCTTTTCAACTCAGGACTGATCAAACCAGATCTGTGATCTCTGGCACAGGACCACAAAGGCTGGCTGGGGTCTGAGGAGCTGCAGTCACTACTGTCAAGTGTTTGTCTGACCTCTGCAAATTTACCCCTCCCCTTCTCATAAGGACATGTACTCTGAGATCAAAGACCCTTCAGCATTTTTATGGGAAGTCAGCTGGAGGCATGGAGACTGATTGGGAAAACCATGAAAGCTCTGGATGGAGAACTGGTCATCTGCCTCCGCAAAAATGTATCTGCGCTGATGAATCCTTCTCCCCCTCTTCAACTTTTTCCAAGATCCCTGCTTAATATAGGACTGTTTTCCAACAAAACTATGATAAGGTTTCTCTGATAACAACATTAGGCTGCAGTATGGAAAGAGCCAAATTAGGCGAAGGGATGAGAAAGCACCTCACTGCTGTAAGACACAGCTGCATTGTTATGTCCTCTTTGCTCACCCTCTCCGTGACACTTTGCAACAGGGACTGGTGGTGCTTCTTCTTGTCTTGGGAAGGGCAGCCCATTGCCCTGTAGCAAGGCACCTTGCTGCTGCCACCTTTGCTTCCCAGTGTCACCAAGCCATGGTCATGTCCCACAGGGGTGACTGTGGGGCTGGGGGGCTTGTGTCCCAGTGGGGCTGCACCCAGGGCTAGGGAGTGATAAAGTGGGCTCGTTCAAAGGGAGGGAAAGGTAAAGCAGACCATGGCCTGTCTCAGTATGGAGTTTGGCTGCTGAGCTATAACATCATTGTCACTCAGCTCCAGGGACAATTTCACTGTCTGCTTCAGGTGAACTGCAGCAGTTATAGATGGAGCCATAAATCGAGGCTGCTTCAAGAACAGCTACAGCACTCTGTATTCCTCCCATAATCCTCCCAGATGTCTTTCAGACCCCAGGAAACTCAGTGAAAGAATTTATGACTATTACTCCCAGTCATTTCACTATAAAGAAAAAAAATCCCAACCCCAAACCAAACTTACATCTGAGATAGTTGATTTTATAGGTACAGCTGAACTGCAGTTTTGTCTCACTGGTTTTGTAGTTGGGAGTGGTTTTTTCTTTTTTTTTTCTTTACGAAGGTAGCAGAAATGAACTGCAGTGTAAATTGCCTTCTTGACTGCTCATGGGACCAGCAAAAAATTGATTGCTTCACAGAGGTCGTTTTCTTGCAGAGGTAGAGTAGAGCTGTAGCTAGTAAATTTGAGGATACCCTAGGGGTGGTCCTTTAAGCCAGGTAGGGACGTAATGTGGTGAATGCTCACACAAGTTTCACTGTATTCTTACAGCTGTATAAAAATTGTAATGAAAATGCAAAACCAACTGAAATTGTGTGAAATTTTCAGTATGAAATTTTCAGAGCCTCTCTGCTGACCTCTTTGTGCAAACACAGCCTTGGGGAACTGCCTTGGGGAACTGCTGCCCTGGCACTGTGGTGGGGCTGTAGCTGCAGAGAGGGAAGTGGCCTCCTGGTGAAATGTGGGGGCTGAGCCCTGAAGTCTGACATGTGATAAGCAGAGGCATTGCTGGGCAACAGGTCAGAGATGACATCTGAGCTACGACACATCTTCAGCACCGATGGATGTTAGGAGCTCATTGCAGAGCGCTGAAGGGGGCTGCCTGTCCATGTGGTTGGTGCTGCCTGTGGTTGCTCACCCTGTGGTTGCTTGTGGTCTTAAATGTTTGCTGCTCTGGGGCATCTTCCGTCCATCCTCTCCGAGTCTCCCTCCTGTCCTCTCACTGTCTTCACGACCTTTTGTTTATATCAGCTGTCAGCTGCCATTTCGGAAAGAAAAGCAGCTCCCAGAGCTTTCGTACTGATAACGCAGTGTGGGCTGCGATGAAGTAATTTCCTCCAGTATTTATTTTTATTTTTTGGCTGAATTATTTTTAATGCTTGCTGCTTTGTTCATTCAGTAACCTCTACGTGACTTTTTGAGTGCATCCTTTTAACCCTTTCTTCCCATCTTATCTCTTCTTCGTTTTCTGCCATGTGTTTAAACAACATTAACTTAACCCACCTACCCCTGCTGAGAGGATTCTGCAGAGCCTTCCCTCCCTGCTCCAAAACACAGCTAGGAATACACTCAGTCCTGCTCTTTGTGGAAAGCACATCCTGCTACACAGCCCTCAGCAGCAAAACTTTAACCAGATACTTCACCCCAGTCATAATGGGTTATTTATTGGCCACAGAGAAAGCGTTATTTTCTGGGACTCCAGATAAGGCTGGGGCCAGGAAACAGCTTGCAGTTGTCTCTGCAAATTCATCGAGTCTCTACCACAGTGTTTTGCTATTTCCTCCCTTGTTATCTTCAGAATAGAGGTTATTAGGAAGGGGCAGGCTGGCGAGGGTAGCTCAGCCTCCCTGAACTGGTCTTTTCCCACATCCTCATGATCTTGCTGAGGACAGCAAGCCAAGCTCTGGCAGCCCCCATGTCCCCTCTCTGGAAACACATGAAGAAAGTGGTCCTGTTCTCTCCACTCAGCTGAGAGAGCTCTAAGAGCTTTCTAATCAGCTCACTGTCAGCCTGTTTCCTCTCATCACTTAAATCGAGCCCGCGCTAAGTTTACAGCTGCCAAAGCTTTTGCTTGGAGTTAAAACACCAGAGTGCTCGGGGGGGGGGGGGGCAGGTTGTGACTGCCAGGCCAGGTTTACAAGGAGGCAGCACTCCAGGGCAGATGGGCCTTTCCCTATTGTCAAAAATACTCTGAGTGGATAAGAAATCATCACCCTGGGTAACAAGCTTTACTTGCAATTGTTCTCTTTGAAAATTGGCTGGTTATTTTGTTGTTGGTGGTCAGATGTGTACCTTTGCAAGTGAAATGGCTCAAATGTCTGTGCAAATAGGTGAAATTCCCATGGGAGGTGAGCAGTGTTGGGCTTTTCATTTTATTTACGCATATGCAGGAGACTGCAGGTTTCTCCTGCTGATGCTTTTAGAAATCTCACTGGTGTATCAGTGCTCAATACACACACTTTGGTGACCTACTTCTGCTGCTCCACACATGATTATTGACAGGGCTGAATCATACATCTTGGCTATGAGGAGGAAGTTCCAGCTTTTTTTCACAGGTTCCCAGGATGCTTTTGAGGATTATGAAAGCCGGGCAGAAGTCCTTAAAAGAAATATTGGGAACCACTTGTTTTGGCGTCAGTCTGATTTTCCAGGGAGGCTGCACCTCTCTTCCTCAAAGCAGGTTTCCAAGACATGACAAATAGGAACTGCAACATGCAAAATCACCAAGTGCATTTGGAAAACTTGGCATGTTATTTACCACTAATGCAAGCACGTGCCCATTACATCAGCAAATTCATCATCTATGACAGTCTTCTTTCTAGCTTAGACATGTTACTGAGAGGATACTAACTTGTGGTATTCAACTGGAAGCTTTCTTCAACCTCCTCTTGACTCTTTACTTCATCCACACACACAATGGAGGTGTCCTGCATTAGCAAAGAGCAAGGGCAAGAAGCATGTTGGTGCAGCCCTTTGGAAAACCTTTGTCAAGAGCTTTTGCCAGGAGTGGATAAGAGAGGGATGGCAAACCATTGCCTTTCTCATACATTTGAGAAGTTGTAGGTACTTGAGCCTGGATACTGGGGCCAGTCTGAAGGACAAACTGGAGTCAAATATGGTCTACAGTTCTAGAAAGTTAAAAATGCTGCATCCATCCAATGCAGGATGTACAAGTCACAGTGCCTGACTTGTACTGCAGTTCCTTACGTACCCTTGATATGGGAAAGAGACAATGTGCAGTAAGAGGGTGATGTGCACCAGAGGGACCCAGGGGGTTGTGGAATACAAGGGTGGTGAAGGTCATGATGGCACAGGGTTGACATTTGGGGCAGAGTGATGTGGAATAAGGTCTCTTGGATGTAGGCTGCATGGGCTGGAGGGGGAAGGAGGGCAGGACGTGGGTCCCAGGTTCATGGGTAGATGGGAATGGCACATTTACATATTTTGGAGACACTTAAGATTTTTCTCCCAGTCTTGCTGGGAGGTGTGCACCCTCTAAACTGAACCCTACCACTTAAGACATTCCTTTAGGGTAGAGCTGGGATTTAGAATCCTAAATTTAGAGCCCCAAATGCCCCAAAGATGGTAACAGTAGAGATTACACAGCAAAGCATGGAATGGGGAGAGGGGCTGCTTGTACTGCTCATTTTCAGCATCTGTTAGGAGAGACGTGCTCTTGAGAAAAGGGCTTGTTGTGGGCAATGACATTATTCCCAACACATTCCATTCATACCATATTCGTGTGGAAAAAAATGCCTTTCTGCTGGTCTGTCATCGACATTTAGCACCAGTTATTGAGCGTATTCGATCTTCTATGTTCTGAATTTCATGAAAATCAAAGCAGATATATTAGTTTTCTTGAAGGTGTTTGACAGCTTCAAACAGAGAACTTGCACTCTATAAGGAATATATAATTGTGAACCTGGGCTTTACACAAAAAAACTCTGCATCTGAAAATACACCCTGACATAAAATAAACCTGCCTGGTTTTTATGTCACTCTCCTTTTGCCCTACTTTAGATGTCTGAAAAATATAATATCTATAGTAACATGTATTTTAAAGTAATGACACTAACATTAATAGGACAAATTATGATGCAATATTTAGTCTTCATTAGTTTCTTTAAAGTGTTTCTTTCGCATTACAAAATTTCATTTAGGAAAACTGGTTCTTTTTTTTGATGTGGGTTAATTCCCCTCCACCTATGATTACTGGGTTTACCATGTAAAAAGAAACAACTGTTCTTTCTAACACCAGGCTACCCACAGGATCAGCAAACTGGTTTAATTTCTTCTGGTGCTAGAAATATATAAGCTTTAATCATGAATCAGATACACACCCTCTAAAATATGTTCACTCATCAAAGTAAAGGCCCCACTAGCCTTTAAAGAGAAGCCTTATTATACATGTTACATAATACCTGATATTTATATTATATAGTTTGGTTTCAGTTATATAGTTTGATGTGTATATATATATGTGTTTGATGTGTGTATATGCATATACATTGGTTTCAATCCAGGTGTAGTGCTGACCTACAGGAGGTTGGTTGGGCCACCCGATGTTCTCTGCTAGCCTTCTCTGGAAGCGTGGAGTAATAACAGGGATGCTCTACTTATAACAATTCTTCTCAGATTTTATATTTTCTCAATCTTGGTCATGGCCTGAGTTTATTCAGGGTAATTTTTGACAGCGACTCTTCCATGGAGTGCAGGGAATATGCTTTATTGCACCTTCTTTTTGCTGCATTGCAAGGGAAGCATACAGAGAGTGGTAGCAAAAATGGGGAACCTGGGAGGATACGGAGACACTGAACATCAAGGAGTGAAGTTAGGAAAGCCAAAGGTGCAATGGAATTGAATCTGGACAGGGATGCTTAAAACAACAAGAAGGGTTTCTTTAGGTATGTTGATGACAAAAGGAAGTTTAGAGAAAATGTGGGCTTACTGCTGAATGATGTGGGGGACCTGGTAACACAAGATACAGAAAAGGTTGAAGTACTAAACGCCTTCTCTGCCTCAGACTTCACTGGGCCCCAATGAGATGTACCCACGAGTGCTCAGAAAGTTGGCAAATGTCATTGCAAGGCCATTCTTGATAATCTTTGATCATGGAAAATGGAGAAGTACCCAAAGACTGGAGGAAAACAATGTCATGCCTATCTTCGAGAATATGGCAAGAAGGAGAACCCAAAGAAGACAGGTCAGTCAGCCTCTTCTTGATTCCTGGGAAGGTGATGGAGCATTTAGGAGAAGAAAATCATCAGAAATAGTCAGGATGGCTTCACAAAGGGGAAGTCGTGGTTGACCAACTTGATAAACTTCTGCAATGAAACGACTGGCCTAGTAAATGAGAACAGAGCAGTGGATGCTGTCTACCTGGGCTTCAGTAGACCCTTTGACACTGTTGATATATGGGCTGAATGAGTGGACAAATTAGATTGAAAACTGGCTGAATGGGTGGGCCCAGAGAGTTGTGATCAGTGCCATGAAGCCTAGTTGGAGGACAATAACTGGTAGTATGCCCCAGGAATCAACACTGAATGCAGTCCTGGTTAACGTTTTCATTAGTGATCTGGATTATGGGGCAGAGTGCACACTCCGCAAATTTGCTGATGACACAAATCTCGGAGGAGTGGTTGATATTGCAGAGGGTGGTGCTGCCATCCAGAGGGACCACAACAGACTGGAGAAACGTGCTGAAAGGAATCTCAGGAAATTCAACATGGGGAAATGTTAAATCCCTCACTTGTGGAGAAACAATCCCAGGTGCTAGTAGTTGCTGAGGACAACCCCATGGGAAAGCAGTTTGGCAGAAAAGGACCTGGGGGTCCTGGTGGACATCAAGTTGAATTTGAGTGAGCAGTGTGCCCTTGCAGCAAACCAGGCCAATGGTGTTCTGTGTTGCATGAGACAAAGCAGTGCCACCAGGTTGAGTGATCCTTCTGCCCTGCTCAGCACTGGTGAGGCCACATCTGGAGTGCTGTATCCTGTTGTGGGCTCCTCAGTACAAGAAAGACATGGACATACTAGAGAGAGTCCAATGAAACACCATAAAAATAATTAAGGGACAGGAGGGTCTCTTCTCTAAGGAAAAGATATTGGACCTGGGACTGTACAATCTGGAGAAAACTGGGGTAGGATGTGATCTTATTAATGTGTATAAATACCTGAAGGGAGGGTGCAAAGAAGATGGAGCCCAACTGGTTTCAGTGGTGCTCAGTGACAGGACCAGAGCGAATGGGCACTGACTGAAACACTGCAAGTTCCCTCTGAACATCAGGAAACACTTTTTCACTGTGAGAATGACAGAGTGTTGGTACAGGTTGCGCAGGGAAATGGTGGAGTCTCCACCCTTGGAGATATTAAAAAGTTGTCTGGACACAGTCCTGGATAACTGGCTGTAGGTGGTCCTATTTGAGCAGGGGGGTTGTACCAGATGACCTCCAGAGGCTCTGTCCAGCCTCAGCCATTCTGTGATTCTGTGCTCTTACTAATTTTTAAATCTTTACTCATGCTTGATTTTAGCTTGATTACTCAGGAAAACCCTTTACTCAGCTGCATTCACAAAAACTACTGCAAAACATTGTCCATCTTGTTCCACTTTGTGCACAGAAGAGAGTGGGGCTTACTTGTGCAATGAATATATTTTCTATTTTTAAAAAATCTGACCTATTGTTTTTTTCTACAGCAAATCACCAGAGTGTCTGAGTCCATCTGTTTTAAGAATCCTTATTGTTCCTCTGGGAACAATAAACAGCATGTTACCAAGAGCCCATGAAACTGGATTGTCGTTTTCATGCATTTCTATTCACAGACAAGTAACTGAAATGTTTTTGTGCAGTGCAAGTGTTGCTCACGACTTTGCCTGGAGGTGTAGGGTCCCTCTGCATTTCCTGTGCCTGGCAGGGAATGGAGGTCCTAGCAGAACCATGCACCTGCCAGAGAGATCTCCTCTCAATGTGCCAGGGCTTGGTATCTGTAACTTCCCCGCTGGCCCTGTTAGGATGGAAAGAAACTCGCACGTGTTTCTTCCTGTGTCCAAAGAAGGGCAATGAAGCTGGTGAATGGAACAGAGCACAGGTCTGATGAAGAGCAGCTGAGGCAACTGGGCGTACTTAGTCTGGAGAACAGGAGGCTTAGGGGTGGCCTTATTGCACTCTAAAACTCCTAAAAACAGGAGGTTGTAGCAAGGTGGAAATTGGTCTCTTCTCTCAGATAACAAGTGATAGAACAAGAGGAAATGGCTTCAAGTTGTGCCAGAGGAGATTTGGACTCAATATTAGGAAAAAATTCTTCATTGAAAAGGCTGTCAAGCACTGGAACAGGCTATCCAGGAAAATGGTTGGGTCACTGTGCCAGGAGGTATTTGCAAGATCCGTGGAGCTGTGGCATTTAGGGACATGATTTAGTGGTGGACTGGGCAGTGCTGGATTAACAGTTGGACTCAGTGATCTTCTAGCTCTTTTCCAGCCTAAATGATTCTCTGATTTCCTCTGACATCTGGAGGTCCAAAACACTTCTCCTGGGGCAGGTTTTCCCTGCTCCATTTGGCTTTGCCATCTCCAGATAGCTGCCCCATATTTGCCAGCCTCACTCAGATGACCGTAACTTGAGGTGAAGACTTATTTCACCGAGGGGGGTTCTCATCACAAACAGAAAAAAAAGGTCAGAAGCCCAAAATGAAAACACAACCCAAGTCTTAACTCCCAAGCTGCCTAGTACTGCTCACTTGCGGCTTCTGGGGTCCATCCCAAATGCCCCATTTGACAGCAGGTGGGTTCAGAGGGCTCCTTTCTCCCTAC
Source organism: Anabacerthia variegaticeps (assembly GCA_035583185.1). Classification (NCBI taxonomy): domain Eukaryota; kingdom Metazoa; phylum Chordata; class Aves; order Passeriformes; family Furnariidae; genus Anabacerthia; species Anabacerthia variegaticeps. Next base: position 15,267,849 of record JAWWEW010000078.1, on the reverse strand, counting down.
CCACTGCTAGCTACTGAATTAATGAAATCAACTACATGATCCAAGGCACTGTGGGCTACCAAATACTGGGATTTTTTTCTTTTTCTTTTTTTTTTTTAATGCCACACACTATTTAACCTCAATGACTGATGGATGTGAAGAATAGATGGGACTGCTGCTGAAGGTCAACACCCTCAGGCCCTCCATTAAAGCGTCGAAAGTCACAATAAATTTTTCCAGGCAAGCAACATGAGAGACAGGTAGTTCCCAGTAGTTCCAACAATCAAATGCACCTTATCAAGCACATTGTAGCTCTTCTTTATGCATCACAAGGAAGCAGAAATATCTCAAACCCATGAAACAGTTTCCAACTCTCTGAAGTTACCTGAGGGTCTGTGAGTCAGTTCAATCATGAATGCCAAGAAATTGCATTTGTAATGTTGCCAGCCACTAACATGGGAGCAACTCTGTGGGCACAAATTGAAATGTGACCTAATCAGAGAGCTGCGGGAGAAGCAATATGATTAAAAAGAAGGCACATTGGATCTGACGGAGTTCAACGCTGCAGGAAAGGAAAAGGAGATCAGGAGTCTCTTAGAGCTTGCCTGTAATCAGTCCTGCTCAGTTGGGAATACTGGCATGAATGCAGCAGTGAGTTCTGAAATCAGATGAACAGTTTATGTCAAAATAATGCCCCAAATAAATGTAGGAACCCAAGTTCTGTGCTGTGCCTGAGGCCCTGATCCTGCAGACGATTACATGCATGAAAAAGCTCAGTGAATGCAGGTCTATTCATGCATGCACAAACACTCACAAGGATTGGGGTTTTATTGTGGATCCCCTGCAATCTACTGGATGGGATAGACATCAGCCTGAACTGTGGCCCATGTTTTCTCAGGGATAGTTAGAAAACTAAACAGAACTCATAACAAACCTGAGGCACATTTCACATCTGAGTCACTGAAAGTTTGTACAGTAAACACATGTATACAAAACTGGACAAGTTTATTTTTCACAAGGCAAGCTGGTTTTGTAATTTTTATTTAACTTACAAGGAAAGGGAAGACATTCCTCCCTCCCCTTCCCTGCCCATACATTTCCCTTGTTCGTGAGCCTTTAGAAGGCCATGGAGCTGCACCAGGAGCAAACAAGACCTTTCTTTAATGAATAAATATTTACAACTGCCAACTTGGATACCTAAGGCTGAGGCTGATTTCTTTGAAACATGTGCCGGAAACTCTCAGGACTTGGTCCTGTCTGGACTGAAACTTGTGTCCTGAAGCAGCAGCTGCTCCTCATAATGCATGTCTCAAATCCTGAGCAGGACCTCAGAGCACTTCAATGGAACTGGATTGGCCAATTTGTGCTGCATAATTCAAGCCTTTCTACATGTGCCATCAGAATGCATCTGTTTCACTGTACTTGGTGTCCTTGATGTAATTCTTTATGTAAAAGTTCTCATTTGTTTCGCCAGTGCTTTCCTGGGACCAAAATGTTGACCTCTGAAGCATGAGCCTGAAGGTGGACAGTGCCAGCAAAGGTGAATCTCTTGCTATGGAGCTGATTGTGATGCTGCAGCATTAGTGGTTCCTGAACTGGGCAGGCGGGGGAAAATGTTGGAGTATGGTCAGGGTTTTTCCTAATGTCCTTGGTCAATTCTGATTCCTAGGTGGTAAGAGCATTGAGATGAAGGGGCTAAAGAAAACCTTTTTTTGAGGTAGAACGAAAGTCGCACAAATTAAGAACTTAAACTATGAGTCTGATACAAGGCTGCTGGTAATAAATAGAACAGAAGATAATTTGACAAGTCCAAAATCATAATGTAATATGTTCCCAACTGAGGCATATTTGTAAGCTTACTGGAATGCCATTATCTGAGGAGCCCTCCCTTTTATTTATGGTCTTGACTCTTCACAGCATATAATTTAAGGTCTCATTGAGTTGCGTAAAGGGCATAGGATCAGCATTCACAAGTCATGAGATAACTTCTCAACTTCTACAGTGAATGACCTTGTCAGCCAACCCCTGTCACTTCACTCTGTCCACCCTTTGCTCCTCAAACAAGAGAGTGAATGCTGGGTCCAGGCAGTGGCTTGCTTTGTTTGAAAGGAGCTTCATTTCAGCTCCCAGTGCTAGATATGATGGCAAACAGCTCCAACACTTAGAGTATGTTTCCCATAGGCGAGTTTCTAGCATCCTCAGCCTCTCTAGATCTCAAGCCTGGGATCAGATCTAGGAATATAATTCGTAAAACCAGCTACATACAGAAACCAGAATGGAAAGGGCTAGAAGTCTACGTGCCTCAGCTGGGGCAGTCCACTCCAGAAGGGTTAGTTGCACCAGTCTGGAAGGCCCTCTGTCATTGCTTTTTCTGATAATTTTTCTCACTGGTTTGAGTTGCTCAATACTCTAAGCAATAAAAAATTATGGAGAAAATTTATCATCCCAATTCCTTGTGAGGGAAAATATCACCCCAAATTTATTTCCACCTTTACTTTCCAGCTGCCTCTTCTTTTCTGTGTACTCAGATATTTTAGCTGTGACTTGGAAGCCCAGCCCTGTTGCCACATGGAAGGTCAGGGAGCCAAAAAGGATATCATAATGTTGAGAAACTGAACACATAACAGAGCTGGAAAAGCCTTTTGGTTTAGACTCAAAATGTTTCTAGAATGGCGTTTCAGGGCTTATGCTGGAAGTGGTTTGCTGTAGTTAACCTGAGCAAGATGCCACCAAATGCCTCCTTGTCCATCCCCTGTGTGCCAGCTCATGGGCACCAATGCCATGATCACGCACATCTCCAGTTCCCCGCTGCTCTTTCTCTCCTCTATTGACATTGAACATTTGGTTAGCACAAGGGACGATGCCACTTCTTCCCCCTGTCAGTGCCTTTGCATCCCCTCTCCCTACTCATGTCTGGCAGCTGGTGCTTTCCTCTGGACATCAGTTACACAGGATGAAAATAATGCTATGAAAAGCAGTCTTTCCCAAGTTATTATTTTGAATGTGCGTGGGACCCTTTGCCTGTAGCCAACTTAGGTCTCTTTGGTGCTCTCCACTCTCATCCCTCACCCCTGCCCCCACCAGGTCCTCCTTGGGTGTGCAGTCCCTGCTAGCCATGACCAGTCCTGTGCCCCGTGGCAGGGCCATGCCTGGCTGTGCCTCTCCAGTGCACCCTGGAGTTATGCCTTTGCACCAAGATAGGGATTTTCACATGAATCTCCTGAAGATGTGGTTTAAATCTTGAACCTGCCCAACTCCTGTCACAGAGAGCTCCAGTGGCAGCATATAGTTGTGTGCACAGGGATAAAATCCGCTATGGAGGTTAACATGTCTGTTCTTTGTGGGTAGCAATTGTGAACATGAATTCCTCCCCACTTTGACTTCAGAGGTACAGGTACCAACTCCCAGTCATAGGCTTTGCACCCCTCTGCCATGTCCTGCTTTGCACCGAGGCTGATGATCAGTATAAACTCTTGGCAGCGAAACGCTGACAGACATCTTGTTTCTCCAATAATTAAAGGAATATGGGATAACAGTTTCTTAACTGAAAAATCAGTCCAAGCTTTAGAGCATGATAATTTAGTTCAGATGTACCCTTGGATAATAGACACTGCTTCCCTCCCACAACACAACATACTTTCTGTCACATTTGTCACAGAAAAAAATCTGCCTTTAAAAAAGGGAGAAGGCAGAGAGGTCAGTACAAAATGTGTGGTTACTTCTCCTTTAACTCTGAAATGGCAGCTATGTGATGAAAATACTTTAAGAACCAGAGAAAAGTGTTGTAAATCCCCTTCTCACTCAGCAGGTGGTTACTATGGAGTGATACAACTTCAGGATACATGACCAAAATAAGAAAACAAAAAACCAGAAGATAGTAATGTAAGCCAGCTTGTTCTGTGTATTAGTTTGTATTCTGTTGTAATATCCTCTCTCTGACATTTTCAATTTGAAAAGAAATGATTATACAGTACAGTTAATTTATGCAAAGTTTCTGTTTAGTCTGAGTGATGTCACTGACTCCCAGCGGGAGTTTCACCAAGAAAATTATCCTTTCTCCTGAACCTTCTTATCCTGGGCAAGTGTACTTGAGCTGGATGCACACACAGTGCCTTCTGCAGTTTTCAAAGCACTTTTTTGTTGTGCATGTTCTGCACACTGGAAGAAGAGTTGAAGTGGAAGAAAAGCACATTTCATTCGGGTGTAGCACTCCAGCCCTGCACAGGCAGAGGTGGTCCATGGGCAGGACTTGCAGAGCTTTGGTGCATCTCCTATGGCCCACTTGACATCGTAGAAAAGCTCACACTGACTCAGTGCTCCTGGCTCCCTTGCTTTCTCACTCACTTCTGCAACTGGGACAATTGCTAAGATGAAATGTAGGTAGTAGCTTTTGTTTTAAACATAAAACCAAACCCAAAAAGCAACCTGACAAAATGACCTTTCCCTATTTTAAAATAATATATGTCAGAATGAAATGTAAGGTTAGCCTGGCTTTTTCTCAGCTTAAGTCCATACTTGCTTGTTGTCTGCCTACTCACTCTGTCCAGTATTAAAAATAAACCAGCTGTGCTGCCCTCTGATAGGTAGCAGTCCAGGTTTGCCTCTGGGCAGATATTTACTGCTACATCTGGCTTTGCTTTGCTGTATTGCTAACCTCCCTTTTCCTTTCTACATTTGATTGGTTTTTTTTGGTTTTTTTTTTTTTTAATTACATTTCCCGTCTGAATACTCTAGTTTGTATTTCTAATGTCAACATTTGCTTTTATCACAGATAATAGCTTCCTTTGACAAAAAGTGTACCATCCTACATGCATTTCAAATTACATTTTATGGACAAACATTGAAGCACAGTATTTGGCAGTGCATGCAATTGTATGTATTTATAATAATCAAATTCTAAGGTATGAGAGCCAAGAAGTAAGTTGGTTGCCATTTTCCTAATCATGTATTTAGTTGACAATGTAGTTACTTCTACTAAAGCTTAATGAAGTTTGCATTGTGATATTGTGATGTTTATGAAGCAATTTATGTGGTATGGTTAAGCATGCTATAAAAACAGCTATAAAAATAGAAACTGTTCCTTTAAATTGGCACAATAAGTAAATTCTGCAGTGTTTAGAGAGCATAAGACTCTATTGATGTATAGATTGGAGAAGGAAGCTGTTGCATCTCCAGTTAAAGAAGGCAAATTACTTTCTTTTTATTAAGTAGAACACAGAATAGTATCTCGTCTCTTTTACCAATATTCCTGCAGGCTTTATGAAATTCATTTACTGTTTTGGAACTTTGACTCCCACATATGCAATACATCACAGAGGGATGAGATGGAGCAGTTCTTGTAAGAAACATTGAGACTTGCTTTCAGAAGGTATCGGAAAAGGCTTTATTTATGTGTTTGGTTCATTTTGATTGGGAATTTAAGGTGACCGTAGCTACTTTCTTCCTTTAGAGTGAAACTAACATCACAAATGGTTTGGATTCACTTCACTAACTAGTGTTTGCTTCTCTGGCATGTACTAAAGTGAAGAAAGGTAGGATATCCATAATCCTCTGTTAGCATGGACAGGTCAGAAGACAAGGAGCATTTCATTTTTTCTGTGCCTACATTGCTGCAGATGAACAGTTTCTTCACCTCACGCACATGAGCCTGTCTTGGCCCATATGTTTTTGACATCTGCAGTAATGTTTATTGTCTTACCTAATTCCACTGCCCAGTGTAAAAATTTCCTAGTGATAGCTCTTTTCTGAGACATTTTAATCATTACCTGGCTTCCTTGTACCTTTGCAAAGTATTGCTCTCTATTGGTGATGTGGTCACCATGCCATCAAACAAAACCCACCTAGCACTGACTTTCCTGACATTGCCTGACTTTCCTCGCAGAGCTTGGGTATATTCTGCCTTGGCCTTCCTTGGCTACAAACACTTTCTACAATGTCTCATCTGCAGAAGTGACATGGGCAATCCTGCTCCATTTTTTCTGTGAGCTGACAGGACTTTTTCAGATCATCATGTTTAGGAGGTGCTTTGGCAGGCAGCTGTCAGGTGCTTGAGGAAGTGTATGTGCAACCAGTACATACCCTTTAGCTTGTGTGTATCTTGCAAAGTGGAAGCTTGCAGCTCAAAAAATCATCTTATCATTGCATTTTCTCCCCCCTAGTCCTATTACAAACTGTGCCCTTTCCCATGTGCTTTTTTTTCATGCAGACATTTTTCACATGCTTTCTTGGATCACCTCTGGAAACCTTCTTCACCTTCTTATCTGCTTTGCTCTGTATCAGGTTTTCAGAGAACGGCATGGTTTGTGAAATAGTTTAACATGAATAATGGTCCCACTGGCTTTTAGGCTGAATCCTTTTGTTGACAGTATCTGGAGTATCCATTGCTCTGATAACTAACTCCTGGTTGCTCTTCTATCACTGTGCTCAGATCACTGCACAAACACTGGACCCATTCGCTGCTGGGTGCTGTTCTTTGTGGACCCCGATTTTGATTTTCACACAGTTTTATGCTTTGGGTCCCTTTCCTGGCTATTGACTGGTAAATTTGAATTGCAGAAAGAGTGAAAATTAGTTCCTAGTATCTCTACAGTATCTTGCTCTGAGGATCTTGTCCTGAGATTGGTCTCATCCCGCTCTACAAAATGGCAAATGGCTCCACTTTGCCATGGCACATCAATATGGTCCTGTGGGAACACAGGTATTGAGGGGAGTCCAATGCTACCTTTGAAAGCCTGGCAAATGAGTCAGTGCTGGAGGTAACACACAGGTTGTGAGCTTCTTTTCCCTTCCCATGCATGGTAGATTTGTCAAATTTGTACAGCTTGTGCTCATCAAGCCCAGCCATGCAATAAGGAGCTCCTGACAACACTGACATCCTTGCACTTACTGTGCACAAGCTCCTGTGTGGAGATGTGCTTTGGTTTCACTGCAACCAGTGCTGGGTGGAAATGTCCTCTGCACTGTTTCTATCTTTTGCCTGCATCCTTCACACACACTCCTGCCCAGTGCATCTCCTCTTCTGTGCTGGATCACCCCTCTGGAGGCTGTGCTGTGGAGCCATTTAAGAGAAAATACAGCTTTAGAAAGTAAAAAAAAAAAAAAAAAGATATTTTCCTACCATTTTAAAAGCTGGATTGTCTTCTTAATCTGTATTTGAGTTTACCACAGGAAGAGTCGTGTTGGCACAGAGTCAGGGGCTGTGCAATACAGTGCCAGAGATGGAATGAGAAATGGGAATGGACAACACATTCAGGAAAACACCCAGAACTGATTTTGTTGCATGTTTTACATCAGGAACCCACTACCTCTGCCAAGCTGATCTGCATTCTCTCTTCTAAGGAAAAGAAAAGTCTTTATCCTCTTAGGAGTTTCCAGCATTCCTGGCCACATCATGAAGCAGGATACAGGGCTTTTTGACATCACTGGAAAAAAATGAATCCTCCCTTTCAGTGCTCTCTGTATTTCTGTTTCTGTGCACTCTGAGGCTGCTGGTCTGGATACTGAGGTGTATGTTCTGCCTTGGCAGCATGTGAGGAGTTTACAAGAGAAGCAAACTCTCTGTTTTGCTGATGACCTTGTGGAAATGGCAGCAAACGGCAGGTTGCTGTTTATCATCAGAGATCCCACAGGTACTTCTCTGGGATGGGCTCTGGGTGGGAACAGCCTCTGTATGTTTATTTTTTGCTTAGAATAGATGCATAATAGATACTTCAGGAGAAAACACTTGTTAATTAGAGGTGAAGCCAGAGATGGGCAGACTGGGAAAGGTCAGAGCTCTGGAAAATGTTTGTTGATTTGAATCTGACTAAAATTGGGCAAAATAAGTGTGTGTATGGGGCTAACCAGGTGGTTTGTTTAGCGAGTTTGTCCTGCAGGCTTTTGAACTTGGTGTAAGCAGGAGGTGCTCTTTTCAGGACACCACTCATCCTTTCCCAGCCTACACAGGGCATGTGCTATGCCAAGTACATGCCCACACCTCTGCCTGGGCTTTTTCAGCCACTTACTCCTCTAAAATTCACTTCAGAGCCTCTGTGTCACAACCTAAGTAGTGGCAAGGCCCTTTCTGTTTTATGTGTCTGAATAACAGCATATTCATTTGAATTGACTTATGTGCTGTCCTGTCTCTTAGTCTGTGCTGTGTTTGCTGAGACAGTAGATTCCCTTTTCCAGTTCCCAGGCCAGCTGAAAGGTGTTCCTGGGGTTTGCAAGCATCCAGGGAAAGAAAACTATTTAGACAAGCAGAGTAACAAGATTGAAGAGTTTTCACAAATATTTTAAACTTGCATTTCTAACCTTCATACATACAGCTTTTGCATCCTTAGACATTGTTGGGCAGTTATAAGATATATTGGCTGGATGTAAAGTTTACATTGCACCTCATCATTTGAGAGACACATTAGGAAACCTTGTGTCCTGGTCTTATTTTTTTCCCCAATATGTCCTGGTCTTACTTTTTTTCTTCCCCCAGTGTGCCAAGACCTATCCTGTGTTATTTAGTCGCCTGTGGTTAAAGACCCTGGAAACACCATCTCCTGACACCTCCAGGAGTTTCTCATTCCATACAAAATCTATGACGTTTAGGAAGACCTGAGTGCATGAGTTTAAAATCAGATTTCCACAATTGTGTGGCAGAGGGTATTCACAGGAGGACAGAAAGAGCCAAGAATACAACTGAAGCAGTATCACTTTGAACCCAGAGGGAGTACTGGTGATACTTGCTCAGTTTTAAATTGCAGCCAATCTGACAGAGCTTGTCTGTCAGTTGTGATACAAGTTTATATTTTGTTTTAAAACCAGTTAATTTATTCTGCAGGTTGAAAATGCTTCTGCCAAGTTGTCTTCATTCTGGAAGCAAAAATCCTTGACACAGCTGATGATGGCAGAGAGACAAACCCTCAGCTTTTTTGGTTTTGTTTTTGTTTTGTGTTGTGTTGTCACAAGAATGTTTGAGAAATTCAATTCCTGTCTCTGAAGAGGATCTAGTTTTCAAACATATCTCTGCCTGTCTCAGAACTTTGCTTCTCAGGAACTGAGAAAAAAAATTGTACACAACAGAAGAACAAAAATTATGGGTTTTTTGCTACTTTTCTATGGCACTTTACTCTGGGTTTCAAGTTAATATTTTCCTGCCAGAGTGCCCTGCTGAGCCTGCAAGAGCAAAGGCAAGGGCAGACAGCAGTGCTCCCAGGGCAGGGAGGGATTTTGCTCACTGGGCAGTTGGAGACATTTGAAGTGTAGTTTGGGTGTCGAGGACCCATCGATACTGACCAGACCGGTGCCTCTCTCTGTAGCTCCAGCAAGGCTGGTGACAGCCACCATGCCCTGAGCAGCTGCAGGGATGCTGGTGGGAGCATGCTGCCTGCACTGTGCTGGTGGCTGTGGTGGGCAGAGGCAGAGGGGAGGGAGGTGCAACAGCTCTTTAAATTTCCTGTGAAACCCAAGCCTTCTGTCCCCATGCTCGCCCCCTCACCGAGGGGTTTGTCACAAGGAGGGGGTCTTCATAGAGATCACTGATTCTCTGAAATGCACATCTATCAGTGCACAGCTTTTTTGTGTTTCAGTGAATCCCAGCTCTGGTAAGCATGTTTTATGGGCCTGCTGTTGCAGTCCTTATTGCCAACAGATTTCCCACACTGCATCCCAGCAGGAGTATTTCATATCTCTCTGCAACTTAGGATGATGTTTTCTCTTGTGGAGGCTGCATTTTGTTTTGAGACATTTCCAGCTTGCTGATCAGATAGGATGAACATTTTTATATCTCCTTGTCAGAGTAACAATTAAAATGGTGAGAGAGGGGGAAAAAAGAGGCCTCTAGATGAAGGCTCCTGGCTGGAAGGTAATTTACACTACTGCTGTCATGAAGTGTCACACTCAGCCATGAGCTGATTTTGATGGATAAGAAATCAAACCATGCCTTTTTCACAGCCCAAGACTTCATATCAACTGTTGATGCCAGTGAACTGGGTGAAGTCCAAACTCCTCCCTGGTGTAGACCTGAGGAGTTCACTCAGAAATGGCTGTACCTTGAGAGCTACCATGATCTCCTGTCTTCTCCCAGTCACCTCCACACCTGCCTTTGTTCAAGACAATTGCAGAGTCATTCTCTCCCTCTGGTGCAGGATCTCCTCCTCATGGTACCTGCATGTAGGCACTGTGTGGTGGTTTCCCCAGGACATTTGAATACCAAATCAGTAATGGTGGGATACACCTTATTTAGTTATAGTAAGTACCCTGTTGAAGTTTACAGGTGATTCAGGTACCCCAAACTGTGTTATCATTCATTAGAGAAATTGGTCCTTCTAGGGAAGGAAGCATGTAGGAGAAGCTCAGTGTAGCTCATCCAGAGACAGACATTCATCCTGTGATTAAGTCCCAACTAATTTGGAGCTAGTTAACTGTGCATTCCAGGGGAGGGAGACTGGTGACTCCAGGGGAGGGTCACTCCAGTGTCTTAGAGCCCTCCCTTGCACTGTCCACAGAGGGAGCCAAGATGACCCCAGCAGACTGAGCCCTCACCTTTCAGATGTTAGATGAACTCAGTCCCACTCCATCTGTTGTTGAAACTGAAGGGTTCTGCTGTTGCCTCGCTGTAGCGTGGTCCATGGCAGCAGGGCTCTGCCTCTGCCTTCTTGGAGGTGTCACCATATGAACTGTCCACTGTCCCTCTGGGCCTGAGAGTCTCCTGGAGAAGGCAGTGCCATCCTCAGCACAGGGTTCATGGTCACTCCTCTGATCACCATTTGAGAGCCATCCAGCTCTCCAAATCTCCAGCCCCCAGTCCTCCATTGGAGTTCATATGTTGCTCTGGGCAAATACTTCAGCTGGGGATTAGCAGAGACATCTCTCAAGGACTGGCAGTAAAACACTGTCAAGGGTCTACAGGGTCCTCCATAGCACAGCAGTGTTTGACACCAGGGCATTCCCATGTTGGCAATAATGTATGCTCATATTGAATTAGATGTCAACTTAATTCTAAGACACTCACTGAGGGCTTACTTCTGAAGAGCCAAAAGTGGGCTTGAATATTTTTCCCACTGTGGAACAAAGCAGCACCAGGAGATGTGTCTGTTCTCCAAAGCAGAGGGAATCACATAAAAACTGCTGATGGGGAGAAGCTGAGGTCGTAGAAACTGCTGGATTTTGCCTCTGGATCCCAGTTACTGTGTGCACTGAGGGAGAAGATTGTGTGTCAAACTTGCCCTCCTTTTTTAATGAAAAATGCATTAGGGAGGCCAAAACATGAAGAGTTCTGTAAATAAAAGGCAAACAGATAAGATGCAGTTTCCTATGATCTCTCCAGAGTCACGTTGTCTCATCTTCATCATTTAATTACAGCTGCAAAGTTGAGTAAGTTGCCAAAGTAAACTGTCCCAAAACAGAACAAATATTTTGGGCACAGAAGCAGAAACTTTTGATAAAGTTTTACATTTATCTGTGAAAAGAAATGTGAATAGATTTGCTGGTGACATTTGCATTTTTTGTAAACTATGTGCACTTATTTTGGGGGTTGTTTACTGGCCTGTGTCTGCTATCTGTGTTTCAAGAGCCCCTAGTAATTTTGCTAAATTTTGTAACAGCCATAATATAGTCACTGTATTTTGAATCACCTTGCACATAACTAAACAATCCAGAATGTATTTGTCACAGCTTGCAAACATTTCTCTAAATAGTTGACTTAATTTCTGTTCACTCATGACCGTATTCAGCAACTTTCCTCATTATTTTTGTCTGAAACTCAGCTTGAAAGAATTGTTCTGAATTAGATGTTGGGGGAATAGGTTTGAAACTTTTTCCTGCTAGTTTGTTAACCCAGTTTAAGAGATTTTGTGGGAGATTATTTTCTCTATACAGTGGTTATTTAAGCAATAGTTTCTATTTTTTCAACATATTTATAAACCAGTAAGTTCCTCTGATATATTTATTGGCACCTTGGAGCAATTTATTGCACATTTAATGGAAAGGAATGGATAAAGTTACGTCTATTATAAAACTAGGGTATTTTTATTTGTACTTTAAATACTTTTGTGCAACTTCTGAAGCTGGTGTACAAAGGAGAGGGTTGTGCTCTCGTACTTGTTTATCTTTACTTTGTTGTTAGTGAATTCTTTCTGGTGTCATGCTTTGTGCGTGGCTCAAAAAAAGTCATTAGGATTAGAGTCAAACATTAACCTTGTGACCTTCTTGTTTATATACCTACTGTAAGTCTGTTCTGCTTGTATTTCTGCAGTTAGTAAAAGCAAACTTGTGTGCACAGTCCCTGGATGGCAGTGGGCAAACTCAAATGTTTGTCAAGATCACTGATACTACATCCCTTCAAAACCAAATCTTCAAAGGCATGTCAGTGGCTGAGATTAACTGAGAAGGAGGCTTTTAAAATGCATGTGTCTGTCTCCTTTCAAAAATAGTAAATTGACATAAATAACATCTTAACTCAAGGTGGTGGTGCACAGTGTAATAAATGGAAGATGAATACACATTTTAGGGTTGACTCAGCTTGGTAAATGAATACAGGCTATAAAATTCAAAGCAAAAAGACTTATTGTCTGTCCCTGTCACAGTCCCCAAGACAATGTACCTTGGAAAAACTGAAAAGGGCTTGAAGCCCCAGGTGCTTCTGCTGTTTTTGCATAACTGTTGTTCTCACTATTCCTTGGGCTATTGGGAAGGTGCCCTCTCCAGGTGCATTAGAAGGAAGTCACTGACTGGTCTTAGGGTGGAAAATGTTTGAATGTAAGCTACAGTGGGTAACACCAAAGGATGGGGCTTTGGTTTATTCATTTCCATGTGTAGGTGTCAGGGCTTCCTGAAACCAGTAAATTCAGAAGTTGTGGAGAGCTTTTAGGCTTGTCCGTTTTTACCAATAAACCCAATAGGAAAAGATTAATGTATTACAGTGCCTCACGAAGCTGTACTGCCAAGGGATGCTACTGGATAAGAGGTTGGGCACAGATGTTGCCAGAAGGCAGAGGGCTGAAGAGCGCTGCCAAAAGCTGGGTGGCTAGAGGGGTTCCTTGGTCCTGTAGCTGCAATGACCAAATGTCACAGTCAGATCTGCCTTGTCTGGGACTCACTTTGGGGTCACTGATTCCTGGTGACTCCATCCAACACAGATGATAAACTAAGCCTTCTGTTGTACTTGTGGCTCACCTTGCGTCTGGGAAAATGGAAGGAGAAAGACAAAAATCAGACCTCGGCTGGTCAAATGTATTTCTTTTCAAGCTGTGTCAGGCACCTCTGGATCATGCCCAGCTCACCAGAAGGGGCTTGCTTGCTGTCTTGGACATGGCCAGAGGCGTACTCATCAGCCAGTAGCTCCTCAGTTGTGGATGTCCCACAAGGACCTGCTGGGAGCCTGGGTCCTGCCCAGCTGCTGCAACTCAGTGTCACAGTACACACCTTGACCAGGTACCTACAGACACAGGCTGCTGTCGCTGCATTTAATTTTATTGCTGGTACCAGAGGTTGCATCTTATCTCAGTGAGAATGAGATCCAGACTTCTCCTCTGTGTGCCTGTTGTCATGTGCTCAGAATAAGGATTGCTGCTCATGAGAAGGTAGCAGCAAGGCCGGTGCAGACAACAAAATCCCACCAACTTCCTCTTCTTCCCTGTTCCCTTAATTTGTTCATCTGTCTGGGTCATCCCTCCCCTACAAGCTTCCACTGCCGTGGTTGCAGCTGACTCCTTCCCTGGCTTCCCATCCCATCCCACGGCAAATGCATCTCGCCCTCGCCTTCCCCCCATCATGTGCACACTCAGTGCCAGCTGTGCCAGACTTTGAAGAGAATATTTGATTGCAGCAACCTTCTTATGAGAGCAGAGTGTTCTGTAATTGCATTATCAAACACATCATGTGTTCCGATCACACAGGAAATTAATTCAGTCCATCAGTGCATGTTTATTGTCAGTACAAATCTCAGCAAGACTTTTAAAGAAAAATCCATAACAAAGCACTTTCTTTGTAAGTTGGTATGTTTTAAAATTAATGCCCTTTTTTTCAATCAGTGAAAGTGTCAGTTCTGTTAAGTCCCCAAACACTTAATGATCCTTTCATATACCCTTGCTGGCATGGCAGATTCTGAACACACCCTTGGTGGATATCAAATACAGTTATCAATGTAGAAAGTGTTTGAGTAGGGATTTTCTGTGGAAAAGTAGGGTCAAGCAGAGGTAACTTTCTGGTAAAAAGTAATCTTCATAAATAATTTTTTTGTGCTTTTCAGTGAATGAGGGATACTGTCTCCAAGGGAAGGACTCCTTTCAAAATGCAGATAAACACATGCTCAGCCTGGGAAGAGAACTGAGAAAGGCGGGGAGATGTAAACTCAGATTAAATTTTTGCTCCAGTGGAAACCATATAATGATTTTGTATTATTTTCTTGTCTTGTAGGGCAAGCTTCTGAGACATTCAGGCCTTGTTTAATTTCTGCTCAATCTCTAGCAGATGTGAGAGTGACAGATGAACTACAAAAGGGAGAAGTCTGTAGGAGATGACAGATGGCTCTTAACTGTAGACAAATTTCCCAGGATACAAAATAAAAGGATTTCAGGGAACAAGGAGCCAGCCTTGAATTAACAAGGTACTGTTGTAAAATGGAGCTATAATGGCAGAGTAGGCTGTGCTTGGGGACTCTGTAGATGTGCAGGGAGATGCAGAGATGGATGGAAAAAAGAAGGAAAATTGCTGGAAACAGTGAGACTTGGAAACCACTGCCTGCTGTCTGCCCCTGCCCTGTCCTGTCAGGCTCTCACTGCTCATTCCCAAGTACTTTTTTTGGATTATGCAAAAAGATCTACCTTTACTCCTTATTACTCTTTGAAACTTAAATGGTTAATTCCAGTTCTGGGTCAGATGTTGACCCTCTCAGTCAGAAAATGAGAATACTGGCTGTGTGGAGAAAAAGTTTTGATTATATAGGTAGACCTCCTGTTTATGTAAAAACAAGAAGAAAGTTGGTTAAATAATGACTGTTAATCATGTGAATGAGAAAATGTATAGAGATAATCCAGGCATGTGTATATATGTATGTTTGTATGTAACCCCAATGTAGCCCTCCACTGGGATCAGACTCCTTTGTAATCTTATGGTAACTTTATTGGAAAAAGAAAACAAAGGGAGTATTGTTTTCTAGCAATACTTTAGCATTGTAAAGTAAATACTCCAGCAAGTATTTACTAGCAGGAATACTATTACCATGGTTAATGAAACTCTAATCAGTAAATGGAGCCAGCTGGAAACACTGGGCTTTTTTTTCCTAAAAGTGCCTAAATATCCTAATAAGCATTTTCATCCCTCAACAAAAATATCTATTTTTAAGGCTACAAAGTGCAAGGGGCCCTATGAGACTGCAAGTGTTGTGCTACAATCAGCAATAAAAATGTTATATAAAATGTTAGTGGAAAGTATAAAACTTCATTTCCGATATGGAGGTCTAACCTTTTCTAAGAGCTTTGGGGTGTTAAAAAGGAGCATGAGTCTCAGAAATAGCAACGATCAAGAATATTTATGGTGTGTGGTAAGTGTCTGTCATATGTTCCCACTAGCGGGCTATCGAATCTCTGACCTGACCAGCAATGGCACCCTGTGTTGGGCAGGAGGGCTGAGGGATGCTCACTGAAAGCACAGATGGGGACATCTTCACAGCACTGCCACGCATGGCCCCAGCCCCATCTCTGCCACCACTGAGGGCAACTCCCAGTCTTCAGCACCTTTCTGCCTGTTGAAGATAAACAGCTTGAAGAAGATTTTCTCCAGCTCTCTAATATGATATTTCCCAGTAACTGTATCTGGAGGTGGCCTTGGAGAGCACAGACCCAGGCTTTTCAGCGCTGCTGTAACTGCTTTCAGGAACCATCAATTCAAATTTAATTTAACTTTTTTTTCTCCCCCAGGCCTCAGAGTCCCTCATCCTGTTGCTGGGATGTTTTACAGCCCTTTGGCTTTGCAAAACTTTCATGCACAGCCTGCACTAGCCTGTGTGGGTAATAGCTGGCTGTGGATGAATCACAACTCTTCTCCATTATTATCGTAAGTGAATTTGAGCGACTGTTCCCATGAGTGAACTTCAGACATCTAACACAAGTACCCTCTGAAGGAGCAAACTTCTCTCTGTTGGACTGCAGAGGGAAATCAGGATTTTAAACGTAGGGACTTTAACCTGTGCTCTAATCAGGAGCCTACAGCCAGTGAATCACTGTGAGAAGTGTCCTGGGCATTTCTGAACACATCCCCCTCCGGTGCAGCTCAAATAGAACACCAGGAACTGAGTGCTAAGTATCAACTCCTTAATGTTTCTGAGGAGGGAGAATAAACTTTGCAGCCAAGAGTAGTTTTCCTAAGATTGTTTTCCCGGTGTAGCTCTCTGCATCCTTGGTTGTGTTTATGAAAAAGCATTTTTGTTTACATGGAAAAACAAACCACAAGAGTTTTCTCATCTGTCATCCTTCTGTTTCTTCAAGTACACACATGTACTTGGAAAGAACCCTGCTTGGGCACAGTCTGGGGTTCAGTGGGTCTGTGATGAGCTGGCATATACCACCAAGAGTAAGCAGCTGATGCAGTTAACATATAACCCATGGGATTGTTATGGTTCATCCACAACAAATCCAGTGCTCAGCTAAGTCTTTCTAATAACTTTGGGAGGGTTGATGCAAACTCTTCACTTCCTTGCAGTTAGTTCATTGAAAATTAAAGGTGATTCCAAAAATGGTGATAACAAGGCCACGTTTCCCACTATTCACATGTCTTTCAAGTGGGGCAGCAGAACCAACTGCTGCTTTTGTTTCCGTGATGAAGTTTGTATATCAGACCTTTAAATATACATCAGTGAGACATCACATCACCATCACAAATAAAGATGCTTGTTTCTCTGAATCATGTGGGAAAGCATGAGGGAGAAGTATCTGTGATGAGAGGCACAGACCCTCAGGGAGAGGCATGTTGCCCATCCCTTGGGTGACAGCTGGTGAAGGGATGACTGACCATTTGTGGGGCACAGCCAGAGCCACCACAGGACACATGCAAGAAGGACTTTCTTGTTAGACTCAGCTTGTGCTCCAGCTGACACAAACCCCCCATGGATGTGTATTGCACCTCACAGCCAGAGGTGTGGGCGTCTCTGGCTGCACCAGGAGCTGGTGGATTCCTTGAGTGGGTGGGGAGAGCAGGACAACAAGGCAGGGATGGTGCTCAGGGCAGAGCTGAGCATCTTTTCCCCAAAGGACCACTCTCCAAGGCGGCCCTCGTGATGACACATTGACTTTACACTCTGATGCTGTGTGAAACTCTTTTTTTGTTCCACACAACTCCTATCTTCCCTTGAGGCAGGGACAGAAAAAATCCAGAAGGTCTCTCTTTTATTACTCAATCTCATATTTACTTAGCTAGAATCACAGAATGATAAAATTGAAAGGGATGTACAAGAATCATTGAGTACAAGTCCTAGATCTGCACCAGACAACCCAAAAAATCACTCCACATGCCTGATACCATTGTCCAAACACTTCCTGGACTCTGTCAGGCTTGGTACCATGGGGAGCCTGTTCTAGCTCTTAGGAAGTTGTTTGTTATAACAGCATGAAGCTTACATGTAGCAGCCCCCATCCCTCAATCACAGCCTGTGCTGGCAGTTTGGTCCTGTACGACCTGCTCCTTTCTCTACCCTTACCACTGAACAGCCAAGTAGGCTGCAGACTCAGAAAAAACACGTGCATTGGTTTTTGTGCTCCTCATGTTTTAGAAGGAAAACTGTTGTAGGACTGAATATGCCCAACTGAATTCTGAAGAATAATTTATATTGAAACAGATGTGTGTAGAAAGAAACTCAGAAAATACACACATTTTTGGCAAGAAATTGCATTGTAAGTTGTTTCAAATCAGAGGTTATTTTTTGGTCCAGTTTCAAGTTGCAGAATATGGTTTAAGGTGTCTTATTCTTTCAAAAATGTTTAAAAGGCAATATTCAAATATGTCATGCAGTTCTTTTGAGTGAACAACACATGCCTGTGTGATCACCAGGGTATGTTGCAAGAGGACATTTCTGAGTGGCAGACAGCCATGTGACTTAACAAAATAACTTTTTATTTTAAAGCTAATTTACATTTCATACTTTTGGCTCCCCAAGTGCATGCTGGAGGCAGAACTGACAGTGTGCCTTTAGCTTTTCCAGACTATGGAGAAATTAAGAAACAAGTGAACAAAATGAAAAGAACAGAAGAAAGAAATATCGATAACAAAAAACCTGACAAGGAGATAGCACGTGTCTGGGAAAACAAGGAGAGGGGAGAAACAAAAAGGGAGAGAAGGCCAGGGAGTTGACAGTGTCCTCAGCACGAGCAGAGAATTCTCATGGCCAGACAGCCCACAGGAGGGAAGTCACTGCCCATGCTGGTGAGGAGGGTTAGAAAGGAGAGGAGGGAGTTACTGCCCTCACTGGGGTATAATATCTCTTTGTAGATGTCAGATTTTTTTGATGTCCTACTATCACAAAAACTTGTTTGGAACATTCTCAGGGTCAGTTGTACACTTTCTAAACCTTCTCTCTATACAGTTGCTGCTGAATTTTGTTGCTTCTCACGCAGATTATTCCTGTGCCCGTGTTGGCAGGTCTGTCTCTGCATTAGACAGGCAATGTTTCTGCCCTTCTGAGGCCAGACTCTGGGTCCATGGCATGGAGAGAAACTGGCCTCAGGGCTTCCTGTCCTCACTGCCCTAAGACATCCTCACACTGGGCCTGGCTTCGCCCTGCAGTATGCACCAGACCTTCTCACAGACTTTGCAGCAGATGGAGAAAGGAGGTAGAAAGATTGTGAGAAGAGTCTGAGTGAATGCATGTGGGCTTTCACTGCGCAAACAGTCCCTTCAATGCTGGTCTGTGCCTGGAGCTGCTTGAGGAAGGCACTGGTAGCACCACTGTACCCCTTTGGACAGGCTGGCATTAGCTAAATTTGCTGCTAGTGCTGTCTGAAACTCAGAAGCTCAAAAAAATTATTCCTTGTCCTCATGGAGGAACAAAATCAATTTTCTCTGTTTTAATTTTCCAGTCTTGTCCTTCAAGCCTCCAGCCCTATAAACCTTGTGATGGAGTTGGGGCCCCAGCCTGCTGTTCAGAGAGAGGGAAAAGATGCAGCCCACATGCTGTGAGGAAGAGCTGGGAATTAGGAATCATAATAGGCAGCGTTGAAAGGGGAAGCCCCTGGTTGTTTTGAAAAGCAGTGAGAGCTTCAAAACACCCAGGAACTTTGAGTGTCTTGGTGTTAACAAGATTGTAATTCAATATGGACACAGAAGGAGCAATAATCATTAAGGGCTGGGTCTCCTCTGGGATGCAACAGTTCAGATGCAGAGCTTTGAAACTATGGACAGTTTGAGGCTCAAGGAGATGACTGTAGGGAAAAGCTAAGAAGAGTTTTTGAATTGTTGTCATTGCGCTTCCTGTGTCCTTTGGACTGAACCCAAAGCTTTGGTGATACATGAAAGGGCTGGTGCCTGGCATTGCACAGGGAGCAGCTCTTATTTCAGTCCATGGCATGCATTTTCTGGGTGCAGAATTTATTATGATGGGAATGTCAGGATGGGAGGGCTCACCACATGTTCCCCCAGAAAGATCAGCTCAACCCAGCAGATGCTCACCCACCAAAGCTCTGGTCAGACACCTTGGAGAAGTGTAGTAGCAGGAGAAGTCACTGCCACCTCCCTCCTCGGCCGTGCTGGTGGCCAGGCTCAGCTCCATGGCCAAGAACCAGCATGGGAGTGTTGCATCACATCCCCTGTTTTCTGTCTAGCCTTTCTCTTTCTTCACTTCTTTCTCTCTTTCTCTCCCCTGCTGTTCCCTGGTTCCATCAAATCTCAGAGGGACGTCCAGCAGGCAGCACTGCACCAGTGCCAGTGCTTTGTGGTCTGAACTTTTAGAGACCACTGGAAAGATGCTGCCTTGTGTTTGGCACTGGCACTTCTGCCTTTTGCAGCCATAAACATGTGGAGCTGATGGCCAGGAATGTCTGCTGGGGGAAGGTGAGCAAACCAGCAGGCCCCCTAGCTGAGCTGCCCACTTGGGTGATGGCAGAGCTCCCCAGCCAGCCTCCAGCACTCAGTGAAGCAGTAGGACACAGTTAACTGCTAGCAGGGACATGTCAACACATGGAAGCATTTATGCCCATTCTTTGAAAAAAATCCCCAAACCAAAAACTCAACTCTCTTTTCACAAAGTAATACCAGATTTTTCCTATGACAGTGTTTTTATTCAGGACATTTACAGTTAAAATGCTGCTGGAAGTTGGAAAGGAAAATCAAATTGAAGATAACTCTAACTTAATTATGAAGTCAAAAACACTTCTTTTGAAAACATACACGTCATTCTATTTCTTTCTAACCTAGTCAAACTAATAACCATTATTTATATATATTTCTACTTCTTGCTATGATGTGATCATTGGTTATTTTCCTCAAGTTCACTGTCACCTGAAGAGGCATTTTCCTCTTACTTCTCTAAATAATTACATAGAGAAACATTCAATTGTTAGCTCCTTTCCTTAGTTTTGCCCCTTGAAACTGTTTCTGTACATACTACCTTGAAATGGTGAAAACCGAACACAGAGAATCTAAACCATGAAAATAATTCTGTTCTAAAATGAGCTACAAAATACATATTTCATCATGAATTTAAAGTAATATACCTTCTCATTATTCCAGAAGTTGTTATTAATTTGGTTGAAAGAGCTTATTTCATAAGCTGTTTTACAGATCTGCGGTCTGCATTTCATATATGACCGTGTAACAAATCACTTGATATCTCATTACAGCGTCTCAAATGTGGAATGGGCAGGGCTTACATATATTGAAAAACATCTTCTTCATGATAAGAGAGCATGTATCAAACTAATAAGATGGCCCCTTGCCACTTAGTTCCACCAACAATTTAAAGGGGTTATATAAATTCTAACAAATGCATTTCTTTTTCATCCCACCATTCCTTTGTGAACATCTATTTGCATAAATATGAATGGTTTGGAGATGGTCTGAACTTAAAACTGTACCCATGCTTCAGTCCAGTAATTGCACAGACTTTTCCATACATTAGTTTTTTCATCACTATGATTTGCCCAAACGAGTCATTATATCTACTTTTTAACTTCTTTCATTAATGTGGTTTCATCCTAATTTCATATTAAGAGTGCTTCTGGTCAACTCCAAGACCCAAACACTAAAATTTTTGGGTTTCTGCTTTCCAAGAATATGAAGGCTCTCAGCAGGCATCACTGTGATTTGAGTTGTGTCTTCTCTGTAGACCTGCTTTGTGACTCCGAGCGAGACATTCGCTGACATTTTTTGTCAGAGGAGATCTGCAGGAATTCAAATGTCACCAGGAGACATAATTTTTGGCTCTGGACTGCTTGAGGTGATGTCTAACAGCCCTTGCAGCTGCAAGACTCTGTTGTGTGTAGAGATCACACATTATCCTCCAGTCCATGGCAGCATTCATGTTGGGCAGAAGCTTGTGATGGAACCACACTACAAACAACTGTGAAATCACTACAGTGGCAAAACACCCCATGGTTTGCATAGAAGCGCATCTGGAAATATAAGTAAGTCTTTTCACAGTAAATTTTTCAGAGACAGTTTTCTTCTCATTGCTTTTGTATCAGACATGAGTTAATCCTGTGAGGAAGAGAGGGAGAAAAAGAAAAGAAGTTTTACTGTCTCACAAAAGACCATGGCAGCTTTGGAGACTGATCTCTTGACTGATCTCTTATCTGAGTTCTTCTCCAAACCTGAGCTAAGTTTAGTTACCAAGTCTATAATACCCAAAAGGACTTGGTTGCTTAAACTGCTTGTAGCTACACTCTTTCTTGATTACACCCAAGGGCTCTCTTGTTCTCCTAAGGAGGTTTAGCACTAGAACATGTGCTTGTACAGGAGACCTAGTTCCACTTTAGTAAGGGGAGCAGCCAGATGTCAAGGCTGTGTGTGCTGGTTCAGAGGTGCTTATGGTTTTGTCAAGGGAGATGATAAGCAGACTTGCTGTAGCACATTTACTCTTCTGATAAATTTGTAAAGAAAAAATCTCGGTCACTCAAGAAGTAGAAGTGAATTTACAAATTTAAATAGGTTGATTAAATGCAGGAAGCTTAGTAAATCAGATGCAATCACTCCTAGTATTGATACAAGATCCAGGTCTCTGCTGAGGAAGCAGGTGCTTGTGTTAAATTTGTCTCTCCTCAAGACAGCATTTAGAATGTGCCTTCCTTTCAGAGGCTCTGGGAGTGCTGCCTGGAACCAGGCCCAGTGGGACCTGGGCTGACTGTCGCTGCTGGTCCTCCCAAGGGAGCTGCTGCTGATCTGGCTGTCAGCAAGCCTTAACAAGGCAAGGTCCATCTGGCAACACTGACAAGATGACCCTTGAGTCAACGACATCCCGATTCATTGTCAATGGGGTGCTGCAGCTGCTTTTTGACAACTCCACTAACACCGGTCTTATGAACATGAGTTTTTAAGAGATTCGTGTTTTTAAGGTTGTGTTACAGTATGTGGTTATCTGTAAAACTTTGGATCTACAGGTAGAAATAAATTTAAAACACAGTTTTTTCATCCTGGAACAGATATATAAATATATATGTATAGTGGAGCCTCTTGGGAATTTTCCATGCTGTACCCTTGGTACTCTGTTATCAAGGTAATGTCCCACACAGAGGGGTGAAAGCAGGGAACATGTAAACCATATTAATACACTAAATTACTGGAAAGTGTCAAAAAGGTGGAGTTGACCAGACCGAAAAACTTCTGGTTGGATCCAACATAACTGCATTGGTACTTAATTGCTAGAATGGATTGCCCACAATATCCTACAGGTGTCTTCAGACATGTGTTGGGTCTTCATGTGCCTGGCATTTACACCAGAGTTTGTATTACCATGAAGAGAGGTGGAGGTGGTGGGATTTGGGTGTGGATGTGAGAGGGAAGGAAAGGAAAAGCATAAATTGGTGTGTTTCTTGATAAAAACCTGTGCTACTTGAGATTTTTAAAGTAAACTTAGGGATAATGGAATCACTCTTAGGATGGATCAGGAGTAGTTTAATTAGCACCTCCTGTGAGCTCCAGTGTTTTCTGCAGCCTACATACCCCATAACAGCAAATTGTTTCAGAGTGAGTTTTGCTTCAGATTTGTGTTTTCCTTTTTTACAACACAGAACAAGAAAGGATTGGATGCCCTCAGTCTCTCTTAGGACCCATAGATAAGTGACAGGAATGAACACTTTCACTATAAGCTACAGGGAAGCTGTTCCCAGTCCTGGCAGAACCAATACAGGCAGGAATGACTAAAAAATGAGAAAAGCAAGTAAAATAATACCATTGTTGTGCACTTATGTATGATTCTCTTTAATCTGCCTAGCTATTAAGTTAGCAATTTTTAAAATGGAATTAATTTTTTCCTTGCAGTTTTCATATGATTGTTTTCCTGATAATTTTTGAAAGAATAAACCAAACTATATTTATTAGTAAAGTTGCCCAGCCTTCTCACTGCTGAAATAAATAACATGATTCTCTGCCTTTAACCTTGGAAGTATTTGTGGAGCCTGTTCCCAAGACTTCAAAAAAGAAGACTAAAGATAATAAAAAAATAGGTCAACATCTTAGGCTTTCCTTCTACTGCTTCATTGCTACTTCAGTGATCAAAAGGAGAAAAGTAATTGTTAATGTTTAATCTAGCTAATACTCTCATGGCATTCCAGTTTGACTTGGCTCTGTTTACTTCATTTGCTTTGCCTGGGGTAGATTGGTTTTTGCCATGTATCTGTAGTCACAGAAAGAAGAATTATTTATTGGTTGTAATGGATAATAATAAAGTGACACCAAGACAGGATGAGGTAGAGAATTTCATTAAGCTGGACATGTTCAAAATTAAATGATGACTTGAGGAAGAGACCAAGCAAGAGCGAGTTGGAGCCCAGCTATAGAGCTTTGATTTTTATATTATTTCAAAAGCAGCTCTGCTTTCAAAGAGCACAAGCAGAGTTCAGCAAAACCATTGTTCTGGGAGGTATCTTCGAGTCCAGATTTGAATGCTTGGAGCTTATTTTGAAATGCTGCTGCATTGTTTCTAATGGTGAGGTTATGATTGTTCTGAGCTAGGAAAATCTCTTGTGGTTGTGAAGTTTTGAACTGAAGCTTTCCCCATTTAATGCTACGAGGGATGAGTCTGTGACACCAAGGTTACCTCTAACCCCTGTGAAATCCAGGAAAGAATGGTTCAGGATGCAATGCAGGCAGTCACTTATGCATGGTATAATTTTGGGTGAGACAGCTTGTGTCCTAACTCAGCAGGATTTCTGGGAGATGTTAGATGAGATTGACTGGAACTTAAAGTCCAAACTACCTTTCTGGACTGCCTGTGTGTTAGGGAGTCTGGCACCTTTGAAAGGCAATCCCATCCAGCTGGAATAGGCACCCGAGCAGGTTAGGGATGAACTTCTGTCCAGAGGATATTTGTTTTCCTAGCTGGAGGTGAAACCTGAATACCCTGGAACAGGTTGCCCAGAGTTGCTTATGCCCCATATTTGGAAGTGTTCAAGGTCAAGTTGGATGGGAACTTTGAGAAACATGGTCTAGTGGGCAACCCTTCTAATCCAATCCAGTCTGTGATTTCATTATTCGATAACTGGCTTACTTAGATAAGAACCAAAATGTATTTGCTTAATCTGCAGGTATCTCACCTACATGCACCTTAATAATTTGGTTTTTTTGAAGAAGGGGTTTTGTAAGTCAGTGCCTAACATTTTTGAAAATCTAGACATAAGATAAAATTTTGACATGAGATGCTGGGTATAGCAAACTGTTGATGACCCTGTTAATGCCATGTGGGCATGGTGTGATGCCAGTCCAGAGAGAACTTGTACTCTTCTTGATGGCAAGGCCAGCTCTGCCTTGGTGACAAATGGCAGCATCCTAGGACAGGAAAGGGTTCCTTTTCTCTGTAGAAATGGAAGATAGCAGAAATATATCCACTTCTTTGGGTCTTCAAGACTGCAAATGTTTAGAAATTGTGCCAGCTGTGTCCTTGCTCTATGGTCTGCTTTGGTATTCATCTGTTATCTCCTCTTCCCTCCTTTCCCAGCTTTTTCTGGAAGCATAGCCAAGGCCACCAGTTCTGATCTTCAGTGGTGCTGAGTGCACAGGGACCACAGTTTGCATCAAGAGGGATGGATATTCATCACTGCTCAGGATTAGGGCTGTACCTTGAAACAGCCTCACAGCTGCAGTGTTTATTTTGTCACTTTAGCTGCTGGACTGCAAAAGCACTTACAGCATTTTCATCAAGATGAAATGTATAGGGAGCACAGGGAGGGAGTGCCTGTGCTCTCACATTGGATTAGGCTAATAACCCTGTACACTATTGAGGTATTTAGCGTGCTTGTGGTGCTTATGGTGTTAACTAGAAGCCCAGACAGCAAAGTCCCAAGATTACATTTTGCACTTTAGCTAAGTATTTCATCAGAAATGTTAATAATCTCTCGATTAAGCAGTTTAACAGCAGATTAGGTTTAACAATGGGGCTTTTGCAGGCACAATCCCATCATAACTACAGCTGCGAGGCTTGTGACTGAGGGAACAACATTTCTTCTGGCAACAAAAATATTTAGGAGTACACTGGACCATTAATGTGTTGTTACAAAGTACTTTTATTCTGAAACTACCTTGAGCAGGGTATTTTAAATGCTGAGCAACCTCCTCTGCAAGTGGGGTGCCACCTCTCTTCATTAAGAACAATAACTTTTATATACTGACAGAGTTCTGTCTGAGGGAGTAGAAGGTGATGAGCACAGACACAGTGATCATCAGTTTATGTCGCATCTTGCAGTTCTGTATGTTCTTAAAAAGCAGCCAAAGTCTTGCTTGCCAGCCAGGAGTCAAAACTGGTTTTCCACTCCAAGAAGTTCATTAAGTCAGGAAAGTCTCAATTGTCACCGAGAGTCCTCAGCTTGGAGATGTACTGTTATGGGGAGGGAAGAAAATGCTTCTATAGGAAGTGCATTGATGTGCATGTCCTGAAACGCTCACAAATTTCCACTCAGCACCAGTAAAGCTGCAGTGACAGCACTGGGTGACAATGTGGACATCTGAAAAAGAGGAGGGAGAATGATATGAAGTCTACAAAAATGAGCTAGACAAAGGATTAAATCAATTAATGTTATTCAGCCTCAAGAAGAGCAGAACTGGGGAATGGGAAGAGGAAATAATCTGTCCTCTGTGCCTGTGCTGATAAAATACATCGTAGACCTGAATTACAGTAAGAAAGAGACAGCACAGGTATTGGAGAACTTCTTCAAAGCCACAGAAGGATGAAGTTATCATGCTGTCAGATATCAGTTTTTCCTGCTTGGAAGCAAAGGAGGGACTAAGTGATGCTCATGAGCAAGCCCTGTGGAACTGAGCAGGTGCTTTTGTCCCCACAGTGCTCTTACCAAGTAGCCTAAAAACCAGCCAGGACTTCCAGATAACTCCGATGAAACCAAGCAAAAAAAGAATTAGAAAGAAAAATGTATGCCTTAGAAAATTCTAGAAGTCACTGACACTCAGAGTATTTAATAGGCAACAGACTTAGCTGTCAGACAAATTAGACATACTACGGCTCTGTGATCCTTTTCCCAGAATGTGTCAGTAACCCATGAAGAACCACTTCAGAACAAGGAAAGAAAAAAAGGATTTTCAAAAAGGAAGCAAATTTCAAGTTATTTCTTTTACAGAACGAAGTTTCCACATACATGTCAGGATTTTTCCTTCTTTCATGCAGGGCTGAAAGAAATGACCTACTTTTTAAGAGGGCAAAAGATTTTCTCCCTGCTATCTGACCTCAATCCTCAATGACCTTTTGAACCTGTAGTTATGTGTCACATTTGGTGTGCTCCTTGACATTCTCTTTTTTTCATATTTAAAAAAGTTGAGGGGGGAGTAATGCTAGCTAATGCCCTCGTTATAATGATCAAGAGACAGACAAACTTCATTAATAGGTGGGCATCAGATTCATTCGCTGTCAGCATGCATGAGAGAAAAGACTTAATATTTCAAACCTTTAAGCTCTGCAACAGAATGTATCATTAAAACATGGTTCACTGATCATGGAGTGCTTGTAGCTCTGTAGGAGGATTGTGGGTGTTTTAGACTACAGAGAATTGTCTGATATTATTAGTTTAAGCAGGCCAACATTTACTGTGACTTGAACTGTTAACGCTTCCTTTTCCCTTTGTTTCCTTGTCCTGTTCTTCCTCCAGCATCGTTAGTAACAAAACAGGAGTCCAGAAGCTGTAACCTGCTCCCTGTCTCTGGACATTAATCAGTTTAGGGTAATAAATTTAGAAATTTATCTGAAAATAAGGGAGCAAGCAAGAGCTATTGACTTTAATTCCTTACCTAGCTGCTGCTTTTGAGCTAACACCCAGCTTGGCTGCTGCTTGTTAAACAGCAGTACAAAAAAATCCCATAAGATGATAAAAAAGAAATCTTATTACGTGGACAGGTCTTCAGCCAGTGGTTGAGTGATTTAGTTGGAGTGTTGTGCCTTGATGTGGCTAAAAGGAAAATAATGAAGCCAAGCAGGGGGTCAAGAGCAATGCGAAACAGTGATTAAATCTGTTTATATCTCTTTGTTGGCATGGATACAATCAAATAAGCTCATTAGACATTTTGAATTGCAAAAACATAGCTCAGAAAGCAGCCTGAAATAATATCTGCTATTGCTCTTGTGCAGAGCTTATGTCTTGGCTATGCCATCTAGTTTTAGCCTTCCGAGAGGTGATACATTATTTTAAAGGAATAAATGAAATGAACACAGACAGGTTCAAACATTTTTAAGCAATTCGGAGTGGATATGAATCTGATGTTATACAAAACACATCAGATACTAAGATATTAGAGGAAAAATACTGAAGATTACCTTTAGGAAAAGTTAGTTGTTTTTAACTTGGGCCTTTCCAAGGTAACTTGAAGAAATGAGATCTTCCCCAAGCACGTTTGTGTGTGCTGAACTACTTACACCCTGCTGGCAATCTTGCCCTTAAGGGGTGCTGAATTAAACAAAACCCAGGGCTAATGTAGTCATTGTCCAAAGGTTTGCGAAGTCTAACCCAGGACTGGTGCGATACAGCGGGAGGAGAGACTGGTGTCTGTGCTTTTTAGCCAAGCTCTGAAAGCAGAGGGCTTTTGTACTCTGGTATCTAAATGCACTGTAAATTTTGTGCTTCTCCTAATTACACTTCCTCCTCTGTCCTTTGTGTGCTCCATGCGTAGGATTGGATCTAATTTGTGACTGGTTTTGGAGAACTGATGAGACTTATGCCAAGAGTCATGTAAATGAATAACTTCAGGGTTAAGCTATTGATTGCGAGGGCCATAAAACTCAAAGAGGGTGTTCTCTTAATTCATAGTAAGCCTCTCTAAGCAGTGGACTGCTGGTTTTGCTGCTTGTTTCCTTTAATGGAAGAAGCAGGTCAACAAGAATACCAGAGATGGTTGTAAACTGTGCAGTCGTGCAGTCATTCATCATGATAAAAGAAGGTTTGTGTTTGAAGAACAGCAAGAGGACATAAGGATGGAATCCAGGTATGCTGGATTCTGATTCATGGCGTTATATCTATGTCTGAGGAAAAACCAAGATACTTATTGGATTTTCCACAGTGAAGTCTGGGACTGTCTGCAAGTTGTTCAGACTTCCAGAAGTGTCTACAGCGCTTTGGCAAGGGGGACCTGGGCTCACTGCCTTTTGACAGATATACCTGCCCTATTTCCTACCCATACCTTTGCTGCATATGGCTCTTGTGCAAGGCTGATGGATTCTAGCTTTGCATCCCCATGTTTAGGCCATTTTCTGGTATTCAGTGAGGCCCAGCCAGCAGGTGCTGTGGCTGGGGAGGAGTTCACCTCCTGGGACCTGGTGCTCAGAGCACACTGTGCCTGAAACAGGTTATAGGCTTTTTCCTGTCTGGTGGATAGACCTACTGCATATCCAGAAGAGCCAATGGCAGAGATATATGGAAACCTGGAACATGCTTTCCCAGGAGTGGGGTGAGGAGCCAGGGGCTCTGTGGAGAGCCCAAAGCAGCTCCTTCTTTTCCTACCTTCTGTGGGATGTGAACCCATTCGGCAGCAGCGTGGTGGAGCTCTGTCTGGGAAACTACAGTGCAGTGCAGTGCAGTAACTCACCCTCTTGTAACATATGTGTAGTTGGAGTTGTGAAGGTGGGTCTTTGATAGGCACAAAATACATCCACTGAATAAGGAATGAAAAAGCTCAGTCTTGATACAAGGAACATGGGTGAACAGTGAAATGTCTTGGCTGTCTCTGTAGATTGGTTTCCTGGTGATGGCTGAATAGTTACTTAGTCCCAATGAAGTCAAAGAAGCAGCACACTGGTTGGGTTGAATCTGTGATCCAGACCTAGTGTGGGGAAGACACCGTATGGTCATACTCCTAAAATGCACTGGTGACACAGCCTCATGTCTTGCAGAGGCTTCCTGCTGGCAGGAGCAGGGACAGACAGCAGTGCAGTCCAGATACAGATGTGGGCTGGGAAGGCCTTGGAAACCAAATCTAAGCCCATGAGTGTTCCAGTTAATTCAGACTCTCTTCAGCTGATGTGGGAACTTATTTCCCCACCATAACTCAGTTTGGATTTTCCTAAACTTGGCAGTGTGGCTAATGTGGTCAGAGACTTCATATGCCAGCACAAGTGTACATATTTAATGCCTCAGCAATCAAATAGGGATCTGTCGATGGCGAGCAGGGTGGTAAGCTGTGTCACCAATGGCATGCAGAAGAGCGCTGAGCACAAACAAAGTGGCTGTGTTGGACACTGCAGAAATAAAAGGGGTGGGGGGGGTGGGGAAGTAGGAGGATTGTGGGACACGCAGGGTAAGCAGCATATGGAAACTGCTGTACCAAGACAGCTTTACTTTGATGTGTGCTCTTTGTATAATTACCATGTTAACTAGCTGACAGGAGAATGTTGCGGCGGAGAGATGGAATGACTCAAAAAATGTCACTGGTAGCATTGGGAGAGAAACTGAACAATGGACGGGGCAGCCAGGGAGGCAGGAGGTGCTGCATGTGGTCCCAGCAGAGCGCTGGGAAAAGACCATACCAGAGAGGGACAGCCCAGTGACACGGGGTTGTCCCTGAGCAGAAGTGCCAGTGGTGGGGACTCAGGCTCTGCCCTGCTCAGTGATGGCCGGGACGGGGTGTGACCATCTGCCACAAACCACAGTCTACCCAGTCTCTACATGACCATACTTAGAAAATCCTCCATCCAAAAATCAGGGTTGTGTGAGGGATGAGGTGGGAAGAGTCACAGCAGTGAAACACACTGCCCAGATCAGAGCTCCCTAGGGAGAGGGAAACACTTCTGCCATGGCAAAGGGACTGTCACCCACCCTATGGTGGCATCAACCATGAAGTCACATAGCACTGCTGCAGCTGCAGACTGGTCCCATAGTCCCTCGGGGGTGATGCATCCCTCTCTTCATCATCACAAGTTTTGCAGGCACAGGTCAGGGGGAAGAACACAGTCAATGTCCTTACAGAAAGTTTTCAGCAAGCTTTGCTGCCTCCAGGAGCAAAGAAGTGCCCTGGAACATTCCCTGCCATGAGACTGAGGGCAGGGCTGCCTTGCCAGTGACACTGCATTGCACAAGTCCCACCCCTGCAGTTACCACCCTTTACCTTGTTGCACCCACATCAGGACATTTCCTTCCTACTTTGTTCTCCCCTGCAGCTGGGAATGAGTAAGTATCCCCTTCTTTTCTGACTAATAGTTTGTGCCATAGTTATTACTAGAAGTATATCTGATTCTTGCCAGAAATGAAAGCAATTACAAGCTTCAGGCTGGCACCTTTCTGTCTACCTCCTGCAAGTATTTAAATCAGGATTTTGTTACCCAACGCTTTTGGTAATTAGTTGTTCAGTAGTATTTTTCCACTGCCCACACATAGCTGTAGATTGTGAAGACCAGATCTCCAAGCCCCTTCCCGCCCCCCCCCTCCCCCCCACTTCTTTTTTAACTTTCTGGAGAAGAATTTTATATGACTTTTTAATAAAATAGAGTAGTAGAATCATTTAGTTTGGAAAAAACCTTTAAGATCATTGAGACCAACCATTAACCCAGCACTGTCAAATACAACACTAAACCATGTCCCTAAGCAACACATCTGACAGCCTCTCACTGAAAATGCTTTTTGGCCAGGGATTAATGGATAAACAATCAGTGGCAGAGATTTTTATATACATATTTTTAACATAGGTTTCTAGCTGTCTGCTTTACTCTCTAATCTGAAGCAGTCCATTTTTCTCCTCCCAGGTCAGAACTAATCCAATGAAAGGATCAATAGCAGCCTGATTGATGTCTGTGCTGGTGCCTCCCCCAAGTAAAGAACCATTTTTGGAGGATCTCCTTTGATTCTGCTACACCACTCTCTGACCTTGAGGAAAAGGATCCCTTTGTATTTTTACAAAGCATTGGCTTTGACCACATAATCATGGATTGACTTTTGATTTTGCTTTTGGGTGACACAGAACCTCTTCTTACCTGGTGATTATTTGCTGTTGAACACTTCACAGAGGCCAATTAAGCTGTGCTTTGTTTTGCTATGCAAGGCCCACAATGGATATTAGGTCTCCCTGTCATCAGTTATGATCTTTTGTAAACCTGTGCTGCAGAATTTACTTTCTAGGACACGTATGTGAAGAGTGAAGGAGATCTAAATGTTGTACAACCTCCCTGGCCACTAGACCGGGGGCCTGGTCCCTTTGTCTCATGTTTAGCTACAGCAAAGAGGAACCTTGTGCGATAAACGTGCGAAGTGCAATCTTGCTCCTACCTGGTTATCCAAAGTTCCAGACACAGCAGCCATAGGAAAGTGGAGCACTGAACATGACCTTGCCAGAAGCCTTAGGCTCATCCCACATACCTGAACATGACATGATTGATGACAGCTCCACTTCCTAATCACCATACTTTTTAGCTTGCTGACTCTTACATTGGAATATAGAGATTTTACAAGTGTTAGACTTTATATCGCTCATCCCCCGCCTCAGAGGGAAATGCATTAAAAAAATCATCCTACGGATCTCCAAGAAGATGTGAATAACGTAGCTTGGCAGCAAAGCACTTCACAAAATGAAAGCTCTGAGAAATCATGCCAACTCCTGAGTTATTTCTGACTTGGTTTCCATCATAGTGTGGAAAGGGTTTTGGCAAGGTAGCTCCCAACAGGAGCCGAATTCAACAGACAGAGGCTGCCAGGCAGTGACAGTGGGTCACTCAGCACCCTTGGAGCAGAGCGCAAGTCTGGTAGGTGGAGCCAGCCCAGCGCCAACCACGGAGAGGGGAACGGGCTGTAGATTTAGTGCAAGAAAGGGCAGGTGAAACAGAATAACAGGACAAAGTTTACTACATTTCCAGTCCCCCCAGGTGCCTGCTAGTCTCTTCCATGTTTTTACGCAACTGGTCTTGGTCTTGCTTTCCAGGATGCCACCAACAGCCTGCGTAATGGTGTATAAAAATTTTTTAAGGACTCATAGGAAGGCAAGGGGAAGAGAAGGAGTTGGAAATCCTTAGAGTACTAGTGGAGCTGTCATAGATAGTATATTTATTCAAACAGTTTTATGTTTCCTTAAGAAAACCTGTTTTTCCTACGAATGGCCATGAAAGGGACTATTAATGGTAAAAGTCCAAGGAAGCTGTGTAACTTCCAAATGCTTTCCTAATGATCCCTCATGGGCAGTGTGCACTCTCCAGACTCTAGTTAACATCGCCAGGATAGGAAATGCAATAAAATTATAATTTTAAGTTCTGTAGTTCATTAAGATCATTTCATTTCAGAGTTTCAGGGTGCAATTGAGACTACAAAATGAAACACTTCAAAGCACAGAAGCTGGAAAAGCTGCTGAGGAAACAAACACACTATTTATATAATCTAATAGTGATACTTTTCCATGCTGAACCAATTTATTCTTCCTCCTGATGTCCTTGCTTTGAAATGCACAGGTCTTATATTTGTCTCCTAGTACAGTATGTGGGCTGCAATTGACAACCTAGGTATATTTGAAGCATTATTTAAAACAGTCCAGCTTTTTGTGAAAGGAGCCTGAAAGCAGCATCTGCTGTCTGTGTATATTGATCTTGTTTTACACTGTCTCCCATTAGTGCTGTTATCTTTGATTAATTCTGAAGTGCATGCATGTGTTTGTTCACACATCTGAGCCTGGGAAGTTGACAGAGCTTTGCTTGAACAGCATGGTTAACTTTTCACTTCAGTTTGGATCCTCATCTGATCCTGTCATGTGCTGCCTGAGCCTGACACTAGATTCTGCCATGACTCAGGATTCTGCTGGCATCCTACGGTGCTTGTCTTTCTTGTTACTGCTCAAAGCATATTGACTGGCTGGACAACTCATCCAAAGCACGAGCTTGGAGCAGCTACTAAAAGCACTGAGAAAAACTCCATCCCACATTTGCAAAATGCTATGCTGACACTTGTGTGGCCAGGGAACAGCAATGGACTTGTCCTGTTGTCCCAACCTGGTAGTACTGGTCCATGGGGAGTGAGGAGACATGGCACTGACAATCCTGGGACATCATCTGCTGTGAAGCAATTTCTTCTTTTCAGCAGTACAAGTGACCTATGTGAACACAGGCTGACCAGTCTGGAATTTCAGCTATCAGCTGACTGCAGTGAACTGCTTGCAAAAGATACAGTGGCCAAGAATTACTCATGGAAATAATTCCACAATCATCTTTGAATAAGCAATAACTATAGGAAAACAGTAAGCTGTTCAAACAACTCAGAAAAAGGGCCTTATGACATACTATCAACTCAGCTCCTGCCCAGGGCTTCATTTCATGCCTTGATTACTGCAACCTCTGTGGCCTTGACAACTCTAAACAGACATAAAGAATGGGATAGACTCATGGTGCTGTTTTCTGAACTGCTCTTTTCTCTCTATGTGCACTGATGCACCTGAGTTTGAAGTCACCATCTTGCACATCAGGGCCAAACTAACTGCAGGG
Source organism: Anabacerthia variegaticeps (assembly GCA_035583185.1). NCBI lineage: Eukaryota > Metazoa > Chordata > Aves > Passeriformes > Furnariidae > Anabacerthia > Anabacerthia variegaticeps. The sequence goes on along the minus strand of JAWWEW010000078.1, from coordinate 15,233,819 downwards.
GCGTTTCCCCAGGATGGCAGCTGAGTACAGAGTCGTGCTGTGCTCTGCATCACTGCAGTCTTTTGCACAAGCACTATGTGAACTTGCCAACACCAAGACACTGTAGCTGTCTTCAGAAATAGTAGGCACTTCTCTGGATGTTAGTGCAGATGCCAGCTGCAGATGGAGCAAAACAAGCTTCATGCCTGTACCTGTGAGACTGTCTATTGCTTTGCCCCACACTGTATTTCAGCCCCCATTTCAGATCCTGAAATGTTGCACCATCATTATCATGGTTTCTCCTTGTCTCCTTCTCATGCGTGTTGCTCTATTCTCCTGCCCACCCTGAGGAGCTCTCAGATGTCACCTGGCAAAACCACAAAGTATCTCCCCCTCACCTGCTTCAAATCCTTCCTCCACACCAACACTGAGGGGTAAATCTGGTAGGCTGTTAAGAATACCTTAATCCTAGAGCTAAGAAAATCTGCCTGATCCAGCCGTCACATTTCATCACGTTCCCTTTAACATCCCACCACAGAGTTGTCCCCTATGTAGGAAGAGGGTTGTATTACCCCAATAGCTCTGTTAGTTTCTTGGGAAACCTTCTGGAGAAATACCCCAGTGGTCTTCAGGGATGGTGTGTTTATCTTGATCTACACCTCAGGGTGTGTTTAGGTTAAAAATTGCATTAACTTGTATGGGGAAAAACCCTATTTGGGCCAGCTTTTGGGGAAAGCTAACCCTGAAGTTACCTCACACCAGGAGTAAAACAGTTAGAGGTTGACTGAAAACTGCAGTATTCTTGTTAACAGTGTCTAAATCCATTTGCCAGACCTGTACACCATCAGACGTTGGAGTATCCTGAGATTTAGCTTCGAGTGCCCCCTTTCCTCTCTTAAATGTCATATAATCTATACAAGACAAGAGGTACTATTATGAGGGTGGTTTGACCTGCAGCATTAAAACACAGATTGTAGCTGAGGAATTTCTGTATGAAGCCTATAACCTCTGGCTGAACTGGAGTGTGCCTTTCAGAAAGGAATCCAGGCTTTTGCTTTAAGACCCCCCAGCCCACACAGTCCACATCCGCTGTAGGTACGTTGTTGAAATACTCAGCTGTACACTTTCTGTGTTTGTGTGTTTAAAAACAAAAGCTACTAAATATGATTTTGGCCAGAATCCTGTGGGGGACGTCAGTATAGAAAGTGCCAGCTACATTCTTAAGACTTGGACGTGCTGATGCTTCCAGAGCAGTGATCCATTGCTTCCTAAACTTGTCAATATTGATGGTTTTTACTGGTAGAGAAGGTCCACATAGATGTGTGCAAGAGGCTGTTCAGACTCACGTCCAAGCCCTGGTAGATCTGTGTACCATGTACTTCCCTGCCTATCTTGTCTCTGGAGTTGATTGTAACATGCATGATCATACAAGAACACAGAGACGCCACTTCTTTCTTCCTGCTGTCCAGTAACTTTTTAATGTCCCCATTGGAAGTGTGGGAGATCAGGTTGGAGCTCCTCTTCTGCCTCACCTGGAACAGAGGTTTATGATCTCTTATGTATGTCCTAACCACAGGATTTTCAGATGCTCCCATAACTCTTTCTGGTTAAGCATTCATGGGCCAGAAAGTATTAGGAATTCCCCTAATATTCAAGTACTTTGTACAAAGTACAACTGATTAACTGGGTGAGAATGAGTGGCATATTGCAGAACACGGATCATCCCAGTGAACCTAATCCTACTCTCAATCTGAATATGAACCAAATTCCAGATGCTGTCTTTCATCATATTTCTGATGTCCAGATTAAAGAACAATTAACTGTTTTCTTTTAACCTCATGTAAGTACCTGGTCTTCAGCTCTCTGATTGATTTAATCTGACAAGGACAAGTCAGAGCACCCTGTTCTCCAGACCTGATGGTTGTTCTATGGTGCCTCAACATCGGTGTAGTTAGGTCTTGCAGTGAACTGATCAGAACACAGCAAAAGCATGGTTCCTCAGCCAGATTGGTTCTCTGCTCACTCATAACACAGGGAACAAAGGGCAGAGGTGAGGGGTAGACCCAGAGGAGTGGGGAGGAGAGGGGAGTGAAGGTCTGGCCTGCCTTGTTAGCAGTCAAGATCCCTCCAGGGTGATGGCAGGCATGGGTTCATCACTAGACGTTTTTATTTCCTTCTTCTCTCTAATCTGTCTTCTATCAATACCACAGACCTCTGGAAGATGTTTCTGAAAAGGTTGTATCTGTGGGTATGGTGGTTTGGGAATGGGTAGAAAGAGAGTTCTGCTACAAAATTCAAATGTGTTGAAACATTACATTTTCTACAGTTGTTCCCATCTTTCCAAAATCTTTACAATGGGAACATCAATAATCTCTGTGGAAGAGAGAAGAATATCCTGCTTGCCTGTAGTTAAGATGGCCTGTGCCACATGATTCACATCCATGCAAGAGAAGAATAGCTCCTTCAGTTTTTACAGGAGAGAGGAGTATTCGTTGCTATTGTAGTTATGCTGCTCTGCTACTCTGAAGGGCTCTAGGTAAACTTTAATGAACCTGTGACAAAAGTTCTTCATCCCTGCAGTCCAAATCCATGCTGCAAATCTGTAGAGACATGAGGAAGTGGTTAAAATTTGAGGGGAACGATCTCATATCTTGCTCCAAACAAAATGCATTCTCACGCAGTTGTCCCCAGTTGAGAGCCCTCCAGCTATGGCTTGTCTGACAGCCAGGTGAGCTCATGCAATGTGCCACCTGCTAGAAACTAACTCAGCAGAAGGATGGAATACTTTTCTGCTGGATTTGTAAGCTAAACTGGTTCTGCTGTCACCTGATCAGTGCTCCAGAGGGTAGAGGGGAAGGAGGAGGAGTAGAGTTGGGAGGAGGAGTTGTGGTGGGAGGGGGTTTTGATGAACTGACTCTGGGGTTAGACAGACATGGAGGTTGTGTATCTGACAAAGTCCATGGAGGGACCTTGATTCTTGGTTTTTGCAAAGGGATGGCATGTTATAAGAAACTTACTGGCTGCAAGAAAGAAACATAGACCCTCACTAAGTTTTGTCCAATTTATTACTGAATCTCTGTTGGAACTGACAGACACACAAGTGTATTCGGGCCACAAAGAGGAAATTCTCGAGCAACATAAACAGGTGGAGCTCATGAAGGTGCTTTGTAAATCCAGGTCATGTAAGAAGTTGAGGGGGTGGAGCCCAGCAACTTCAGCAGGAATTAGTTTTCTTTTGGAATATTCAGGAAAAGGATAATTCTGATTTATGGCCAGCTTGCTATATGCCTTCTTTTAGAACAATAATTTTAGGTGTCTGCACATCATTCTGATTCCTACATTAAGCAATTAATTCCTTGATACTTTTTTAATTCCACCCAGTGAGATGGACTTTTCTGTTAGTAACTCCCCACTCATAAATCAATTCCTCTTCTTGATAAAATCAGCAAACCAGCTACATCCAATGCCAATAATATTTGAACTTTATTAGGTCACCCCAAGCAGTGAATAATAAAGTTAGGGAGATGGGTTTAGCTGCGCCCACATGCTGAGTTTCACTCCAGAGTAAGTCTCTGCAGTGGAGCTATAAATCCCCGGGCACAGCATAGAAGTGCTAATGGGCCCTCAGATTCAGTGCCAGTACCAGGCAATAATATCCGTAATAGCAACTAACAAAGATACAACCAACTGAGCTCTTCAGGGTTCAGCAACTGCTCCCAGGGTTGGAGCAGAGCTCATTTATTTTCTTCTCTTCATTCCACTAGAGCAGCTCCAAGCCATGACAGCACATGGGGATAATTGAAGCAAAAGTGCTCAACCCTGACTGCCCAATCTTCTCATAAAACAATCCCAGGATTGTTCTGGGGACCGTTGGCACAACAAACCTTGCACTGCAAATTTTGCTCCATAATTAGCAAGCAGTTGCTGTCATGCCTGTCAGATGGGTTTATGTGATGATGTGAATAGAACAACAATTGACTGTCTTTCCTTGCAACCAAGGAGAAGAAACCGCTTTGAGTAAAGCTGACAATTATGTAAAAGGAACTAAATGAATTTGGCTTACGGTTCACACTTACCCCTCACAGATGGAAGGCAGGACCTCTGAGGCCCATTTCTGAGTCCTTGCCCCTTTGTACCTGACTAGTCACTGGCTAAGTGCCTAATGAGGCTCAGAGGAAACAAAACCAGTACTGAGGCTTTTTATTGTCTTTCTTTTCTTTATAGAGCAGGGAATTACCATGTGGTTCGCATCCAAGTTCAAAATCTGATCTTATCACCCAAAGCTGATGACAGACACAACTGTGCTTTCACAAAAACAGAAAGTCTAGTGATACTATGAGTTGGACAACAAAAATAGGTAGAAAACTGAAGAGGAACTGCATTTATACATATGCTTTCACAAGCTGTTTATACGCAACGCAGTTGTGTTAGGCTTTTCCCACCCGCACACTGACTGTAGTGGTGAAAACAGTAATGTAGAGGAGAGCCCAGGTATCTGCCTACATTTTACCATTAGTCATTCTTACACTTATCTAGGATAAGCGTCATGAAGATTATTGAAACTATGATTCTCTGTGGGCAGTAACAGCTGGAGCTACTTCTGGAGTTGATAGAAAGGCAGGCTTAGGGAATAGGAAGCTTAGATATTAATACATGCTGATTCTGGTCTCATTGCAGTAGGAAAGCACTTAAGACCAGGGCTGAATGAACTGAGTGATTTTTGCATTCACAGTGAGAATTTCTTTTTTCCTCTGAAATGTGCAGGATGTTTCTCAGGAAGTGGTGTCCCAGTACAATATGACATGTGGAAGTATGGTCTGTATTGGACTGCAGGCAGAAAGATGTTTTACCGTGCTCATGACCCATAGAATTGCCTGAGGACCAAAAAGCTTCTATTAGCCTACAGCAAGACAGCTCTGAGCAGCCCAGTCTCACAGGGACAGATAAAATTCTGCTGCCCAGGAAACTCAGTGAATCCTGATGTGCTGGAAACTGAGTGAAGTGATTCTACTGGAAAGGCAGAGTTTGGGATGTGTGAAAGGAATGAGCTGGGGATGTGGGGTGACACACAGAGACTTAAGAGCTGCCTGTTCTTTACTGCCACCCAAGTCTGCCCTTTTGAATAGCCATGGCTGGGCAGGATGCTTAAATGAGGCATCAGGATGCTTCAGTGGTCTCCTCTCTCTACTACAGGAGAGGTGTACAGAAAATCCAGGCACCTGCATGTGGCATCCCAGCTCTTGATGACCATTGGCTTTCCTTCCCCAGCACTTCTCATGGTAAATGCTTCCCTTCCTCAGGATCTTCCTGACTTCTGAGTTTCTTGATGCTCTATCTGGTTACTGCTTTATCCTTCTCCTTTGGGAAACCTTGTCTAATTTATCATTGAAAAGTCACTCAATTTGTCACCAGACAGTAAATATCTGGATGAGGATAGCACTGAACCTGACCATTGCTAATCTTATAAATCTTGTTAATCTTTTCCCTCCTTTTGCATTCATTGGGAAGCTGGTATGGAGACAGATCTTACCTGTGTGTCTAATGGACTTGTAGGATTGTAAACATATTTGACAAAATAAAGACCTCACACATCTATGGATTTGTATTCTTGCCCTCTTCTTACACACCCTCCTTCCTGTGTGGAATTACTCTCCAAAACTGACTAAAACAGAATGCACCTCTGAACACACCAAGTCTGTAAGAAAACTTTGAAATTCCTGTTCATAAAAAACTGAAAAATCCAGGCCCAAGTATGTGGGGAAAATCCTCGTACATTTAGTGCACAATTCAGTTGTCTCCTTTCCAGCTGTATCTGTCTCTTTCAAAGTGACACAACTTTTTCTAACTGTAAAATTAGCTCATTAGAAGTTGCAGTTTTCAAAACTGGCTGTAGATCTTGTAACTGAAACTGAAATTGTGCCAGATACTGAAGGTTTTGGCTTTTTTAAACTGTAAGTATTTGAAAAGGAGAGAGAAGAGAGGATTGTACTTGAGAAATATTTTCATGTAGTGCAAAAAACCAGCTGGCAGACATGGGCAACTCTTTCTGTGACTTCATAGAAGCTTTTACCAGAAACTTTCATAAAAGAAAAACCCAAGAGGACCTGGGGAAGGAGGGGGAGCTACAAATGCTATTTGTCTTTTCTGAGAGTGGTAGCTATTACACATCACTCCCCTGAGGTACCAATACCGTGAAGACAAGACACATTAATTTTGCCATGGAGTAAATTCAACTGAGAGGCCTAGGGCTAATCTATCAAATTCATCTCATGATAAAATAAAAGTACTTTTATTTTCCCTGTTTACTTCAACTTTGTTAACAGGCGTTAGCTATCCTGAGACAAAAAAAGCAGTTTTAGCAGTGAAGTCAAGCCAGAGGGTCCCACTAAAATCGCTGGAGAATAGAATGTGACACGCTGTTTACTTTCTCTTCCAAATGCATTATTTATATGAATGTTGTAGCAATTATGTGATTATACAGAAGTTAATGCACAACAATAAACCAAAAGATCATCAAAGAAATGCTAATGATGGGGAATGTTTTTTGTTTAAATTGTGGATTCACATTTCTTTTTCTCTTTTCCTTGAGGGCTGCAAGAAGAGAAGATTTGCAAACCTAATAGAAGAGTCTGCGAATGTCAAATCTTTGAGTACAGGAAAGGAAATGAAATCCATGTTCCTGTCTCTGTTTCTCTTACACCTCCTTTGAAATATGAACAGCTTCAGAAAATGGACTCATTTGTTTCACCTTTTTGTTTTGGCCTGAATGGTTATGCAAAGCATAACAAGAGTGACTGCAGGGCTCTGGGCCAAGGGCCCAAGGACCAGGTGGGTTTCTCCTTAATCCTGCCACGGAGGGTGAAGGGCTTGAGGATGTCTAGGCAGATGTTGGAGGTCAGCACCTGGTTGCACAGATGACATTGGGAATAGGGATATGGCTTTTACAGCCAGGGGACTTTGATCATTGAGGACTCCTAGGAACAGATGACCAAGCAGGGCAAAACATCTTTGCCAACAGACTGACTAACCTGAGGAGACATTCAAACAACAAATGACAGAAAAGAGAGATCACAATTCACAAAGAAGTCATGAAGTGGCAGACCAGGATGGCAAGCAAAGAGTACGGGGGAGGGCTGGAGAGGAAAAATCTCCTAGCAAACAAAGAAGCAAAGAGATGCAACCACTGCTACACAGGCACACAGGTAAGGAAGAGGAGTCCAGGAGAGGTGGTTGATTTGCAAGGTTCATCTCCTCCACCCTCAAGAACAGCCAAGCTTGTAGACCTCAACAGTCTGGAGAAATGGACCAATGGGAACCTGGGTTGGGGCTATCCTAAACATGGATACAGGCAGGGCTATGAGGGGTTTGAAAGCAGCCCTGTGGAAAAAGACTTGGGGATGTTGGTGGATAAAACACTGAATAAAACCCAGCAATGTGCTTTTGCAGCCCAGAAAGCCAACCATATCCCGGGCTGCATCAAAAGAGGTGTGACCAACAGGCCATGAGAGGTGAGTCTCCCTATTTACTCTGCTCTGGTGAAACCATACCTAGAGTATTACTAGCCTTTTATGGGAGGGGTGGCTAAAGGAAGAATGGAATTTGATGTAGCACAGATTTACTAGCTGCTTTTAGCTAAGTTCTGCAGTGTAGTCATACAAAATCTTTTTATTGGTGCTCAGAAGAACATAATTTTCAAAAGTTTTAATTCCATCTGAGCTAGGACTTGCAACAGTGCATGCTGGCATTGGCAGAGTTGCATTCTTAATTCATGAATTCTTATTTGAGCTGCTGAAAATTTTTAAAAACTCTGCAATATTGTCACAATAAAAGAGTTTTGGTTAGGGTTTTTTGTTTTGTTTTGGCTTTGGTTTTGTTTCTTTTGCTTGTTTCTTTATTTGTGTTCTGGGTTTTTTTTTTTTAATTCACATTGAATATATAAGTTTTATTAAGGGAAAGCATGAATTACTAATTCAAAAATTTCAAAACTAAAATTTTCTTCAAAGGGCTTGCCAGTCTGAAAAAGACCTAGAAGAATTAAATTATTGTCATGTAAGACAGTCTTCTTCTCAACAAGAAACAATGCTCACAAAATACTAAAGGAAATAGTGGCACAATGGCAAATCACTTCCCAAATAGAAAAAATCCAGTCATGTATCTCTAGCTCTTAAAAGCAGGTGCAGAGACCTTCACTTTTAATTGCTTAAGTTAGCCAGTAACACTGTGGCCTACTCAGTTGTCAAATGAGATTTGTAAATCTCTTTTGAGATTTTAGGCAATGTTTATTAAAAATAAAATTTTCAGGTTGGACAGACATGACCTGATGCTTCTCCTTTAATCATTCTATTGGAATATTATTTACAGTTGTGCTATACAAACTTTTGAATTCAGAAACCTGTCAAAATGAATTGGGTTTTCCTTGGTATAAATTAGTCAAGATGTCTTCCTTTTCTTCCCTCCTAGCTCTCCCTCAAATATTGTATTTGCTACTCTTTTCCCATGATAACACATTAAAGATTTACAATTCTGTCCAACTGGTAGTTCCACATTAAGAACACTAAGAAATTCTTTGCTTCAAGAGAGTTAAAGTAAAATGATAGGCAAGGAAAGGTTTATGTCATGAAGGCTTTTTGTACTCCCAGGCTTTGAAGGAGCTTTCAAGTGCTATGAGGAACCTTATCTCAGTTATTCCTCAGCAAGTGCAGTCTCAACCTACTCACCTTCCTCAAGAGTCACAAGAGGCATTGCTAGTACAAAGCTTTCCCTGAATTCTTTCCAGTCCCTCTGCCTGCAAAGGTGTGAAAGTGGTGTTGGAAGTGTGAAATCTGAATCCACGGATTTTCCAATTAGTAGACAAAAAAGTAACAAGCATGAACAAGCTTATGGAGAAAACTGCCTGTGCTGGTAGAAATATTCACCATTCAAAAGAACATCAGTAGGATAGTTTGTGACCTCGTCTTTGCTAAGTGTTTCACTTAGAATGAGAAACACAATAAAGCAAGCTGTGCAGGCCTTTACTAGCATAAGTTCTGTGCAGTTGTCCTTTAGCTGAAGTACTAGGCTGTGCAGCATCCAAGTTTGCATCCCAAACCTTCTTGCTCTTGTCAGTGCCTGCTGGATAATGTGTCACACTACAGTGCTGAGGACAAGCATAGTGGGAGATAAAACTAAGAGCTTTTGAAAGTCAGTGGGAATCCAACTGCCTTGAAATCAATGACAAGGATTTCAGTCTGGAAATCCACTGCTGCATAGAGGGAGGTGGGGAAGACAATGATGACTTAGAGAGCATGGGTAAGTTTCCAGCCCCTTCCCATGCAGTGCAGTTGTCTCTGTCAGGTCAGGGATACCCAGGGTACCCTCACCTTTACATGGCCTTGATCTGTTCTTTCCTCCCAGCAGACAAAAACTGCAAGCTGTAAAGCAGGTTTTGTGGTTTCTTTGGACTTTTCAGATTGAGACAGTCCAGGTTCTTTGGGGAAGCCCAATTTAGAACAGGGTTCTTCAGTGGTGACTCAGAGCTGAGTTATTTCTAAACAGGGAAAAACATTATGCCCTGCAACTCATAGAAGATAAGTAACTAAAATGTTATGCACACTGGAATGTGTTGGGTCTGGCACTGAAAAGATCACAAAATTTGTAACTGAAATGGTATCAGTGAATGTTAGAGGCTGAAATTCTGCTCTTATTTTGAACTGCACAACTTCAGAGAGCTTGTTCTGGCTGTAAGACATAATTTTTTATTAAGAGTTTATTTCATTTCTGGTTTATATCCTACTTCTGTTAAGTCTTTGGAGCCCATTCTGCCCTTTATTGAAGTTAATTAGGATTTTCACGTAGAGTTCAGGGGAAGCAGGATGTGACCTTTATCACATATCAATTGGAGATGGAAGCCAAGCTTGTGTTCTGGATACTGTTATTCTATTTGCTGTTGGAGTCTGTGCCTGACTTATATGAATACTAAAAACCTGGCAGGCTTATACCCTAATAGATTAATTTTTGACTCTGATATTTCAGTGAATATTGTTACAATTCAAGCACTAGCCTTTTTGACTCTGTCTTCAAACTGATGACAATTCTCTGTGCCACTGTAAGACCTGAAGACCTTAGACAACAGACTAAAATAGTCTCAATTCTGCAAACCAACACTGGACTTCATGCAACCTGGAAACGTGCTAGAGAGGAGGCAATGCTGCTGCCTGGTGAGCAGGGGAAGTGTGGTTGCCTGTGCCTATAGCTGATGATCAGCCTGGTAGAAAGAACTCTTGTAAAGCTGTGCATCCACACATTTGCTTTACTATTCTCCTCATCAGTTAAGATAATAGCTTAGTCATCCCTTTTGCTGGACCACCAGTCTTATGGACAATTTGAATTCAGAAGCTGCTGCTTTGTTGAACAAACGCAGGTAAGGAAGGTTAAAGGGAATGAAGAAAACTCTAAAATCTGTAAATTTAAATTAATTTTGCTATTTTGGTAACACAGGAAATATGCAGATGTAGGCAGATTAATAAACATGTCTACACGAATTTCTTTTTTCTTGGATCCCTCACTGAGCTTGAACACTCTTTTTTACTGAGCACAAAGGAATGCCTGTTTTCACTTCCTCTATTCCAGATCAAAGATCCCCCTTCAGGATTTCTTCCTCAGGTTATTTCTTCTTCACTGAACTACAATGCATATAGTGTAAGATATCTCAGAATGTGGTACACTGATACTGAAAAGTCAATGGAAACAAACATAAACAACCTATATGAGCAGAGGGAATATTACTTTATCCTCCCCACCATTACCTCCCATTTCCTCCCTGCCTCCTCTATGCTGGTTCTCCAGTTGTGTCAGTACTCGTCAGCTGTACCAGACACCTTGGCTCAAACCCGAAACCAACCTGAAGGGGCTTGAACCCATTTCAGACACTTTCTGTGAAAACGCTCAGGAACTTTTCCTGGGTAGATCTTTCTTATGGACACCTGATTTAGATTTAATAGACAAGATAGTATTTGACTCTAGAGAATGGAATTTAAGGTACTTGGATGTCAAGGGATGGAAACAGGGCCGGGTTAGCTGCTTTGCTGTATATGAAGGGCAAAATTTGAGAAGCAGAAAACTGGGATGCTTAGTAATGCACACCCAGAAAATTTATACTATTGCATGCAGCGCACTTTGCTCTTCTGATGTGCAGAGTGAGAGCTTTGAGAGTCTAAATTTTGGACTTTGCCATCCAAAGTAGTACTTAGGCAATAGCTAGGTATTTAGCTCACGTTGTGGATAGAGTCTGTCAGGAACTAAACTTGGATTTGAGGAGTTTGGGGTTGAGGTTACAGGGAGCACTGTATTCTATATTTGAACTGAAATACTTTCTAACTTTGCCACCAAACATAAACCCCCAAATCTATGTTAGGCTTAAAACACTTCATATGTAATGTGAAGCCACAGAGATTTATTTTTTCTTTTGGAGTGTTTGAGGCAAATCATCTCAGGCTTTTGGATTTAAAATGCAGAGAAAAACAGGCACATTTCTGACTTCTAAAAATACCCCACAAGAGAGTAAAGTTAGTAGGTTCAGGCCAAACTCAATGACCCTGTTCAAAGGACAAGGAGACTCTAAAAGCCTGTCTAGCCTGTAGCATTACACTGCATAATATGAATACAGTGTGTATTAGGTGCCTTAAAACTAAACCTCTTCTTCTAGGGCCTGCTTTGCAGTCAGAGAATGTTCCTGACCAGGAGTAGCTCCACTTTGCAAGGAACATGTTTGTTTTCAGTTTATGGGCACACCGCTATTTTGCTTTTGGCAGGTCTCCCACTCTTGCCTCACTGCATTACTTCATACCTGTCAGCTTCTCTTTGTACCTGGGTGCCCTCCGCTGCTCCTTGGTCATCTTGACCAGATGTCATCTCTGTTTAAATGGTGGCAGGTAGCCAGGGAATGCTCCTTTGCAAACCCAGAAAAAATAGTGAATTCACAGACAACACAATAGCCCTACATGGGCATCTTTGTACAGGCTGGAGTTTGTTGCCCTCTTCCAAAACCAGCAGGAAAGTCACCAAAATCCTAGTACACACCTCAGGGCAATCAGTGGAAAGGGCACTGCTAACTGTGAGTCAAGGAAGAACATGGTGAGGAAGTATTTGAAATCCAGGGACTGCCATGCAAACCCCAAGTGGTCTCCAAACAGGAGAAGTAATAAATATGCCCTGCACTGCCATCCAACTGCAGAGGGTGGTGTGCACTGACATACTTGCTTATTTTGGAAAAAGCAGAGAGCTTTTCTTTTTCTGCTTGGCTAATCTTTAAAATGTTAATTTCCCCATGATATCAAATCCCGTAATTATCAGTCACCCGGATAATCTCGATAATTTTCTTTCCGGAGTCATTTCCCATTCTTTCTCTCTCTCACCCCCTTATGATCCCCTTCTAGAAATGGGCACCAGGGAAACCAGAAAGTTCAGTGCGTTTCATGTCAAGCGTGTTTATTGTAGCAGAACAATTACCACGGAATCCCATTAGTTTTATAGTGTGTTTTTATGCTGTTTCAAAGGTACCAGATGAAAATGTTATGCAATGATAGCATTCCTATTTTACATACATCATGAAGGGCAAAACTGCTCACCAGGGACTACTGCCCTTTAAGCCCCAGCTCACACCACCTAGCTCAGCAGCAATACTGCTCCTCCTCTCACCTGCTCATTGCCGTTGTCTGAACCATCTTCATGTGCCAAAGACCTGCTCTGGGCTGACACCACCAAGAGCAAGAGGACAGCTGGGAAGTGTGGTAAGGGCAATTAATTGCTGGCTGAATGCTGCCACCTAACAACAACATTTTCTGCTCCCATGTCAAGGATTGTGTAAGGTGGGAAGTGTTTCCAAAGTTTTCTCCTGTCCTGAAGCAAACCTCAGAAGAAAAGAAGAACTAGAACACCAAAAGGAAGGAGGAAATCTATAATATTATCAATGGCTGGGTTAATTTTCTGTGACTCCTTAATCTATTTTCAAAACAGTTGATATAGTCTATCTCTCTATAGCTACTGGAGAAAGACTGGCAAGTCCAGAGTGCTCAGGATCTTGTCCCCGTTAAAGACTTTTCCTAGGATGGGAAGCCGCACTAAGAAAAACCATTCCAGATCAAGGTCTGCTCACTTTCATCCTCTGGTTCCTCAGTTTACCAAGAAATCAAAACCTCCAGGGAGCTGCTGCCAAAATCTATGCATCTGCATGGCCACAAACATACAGTCAGCACTGTGTTCATGTTAATCATTACCCTTATCACAGTCATGGCATTTATACTGATCAGATCAGAGCATGGTATGAAAGCTGAGTCCCAAACACTTTCCTTGATGACAAAGCCCATTTCAGAGTGGCTCTGGTTGTCCTTTCCCACTGACCATCACTGAAACAGAACTAGTGTAAATTGAAATAATAACATATTTGTCTATTAAAATATATAGTTTTAAACTCCTCTTTTCTTTTAGAATATCGAGGCACATTTTCTATCTCTTTTCTAGGCTCCCAAGGTGGAAAGGGCAGGCCTAGGATTCACATGATCTTTGAGTAAAAGACAACAAACATTAGCAACTAAGTGTTGAAAAATGAGAATCTCGCTTCTCTACCATGAGTGGCAAAATCCTGTGGCAGAGTGGTAAAATCCCAGCACTGGGCAGTTTTATACAGTGATTTAATCCAAGTCAGTCATGGAAGCTCTATTTTTATTTGATCTGGACACTGCACAAGTGGTCAGATTACCTCTTGAAATCCCTTAATGAGGATAAACTGAACATGCAACAGCGCACAGAATTGGAGGTCTCAGATGCATGTCTCGTGTATAGATAAAGTAAACCACCAGCTGAGAAGATGAGTATCAGAGGATGACAACAAACCCCAAATGTACTTGCCTACAAAGTTGCTGAACGCATGTATATACATATACAGGGAAGCAGTTTGGATTATTTTTCTGGTCTTTGGCCAGTTAGGAACATAATTTTCTTTTTTAGCTGTTTTATCAGATTTATCTCCCCATCTGCTCAGGAGATATGTAGATAGGTAGACAGGTAGCTGTAACTGTGTGATAAATCCAATGCTGGGCTTTACAGCTGGGAAAGGTGAAACCCCTATTAAGATTAATTCCTTAATCTGTAAGGAAAGAAGGATTAAAAACAGTCTGGAGCAGCTGTGGTTCTGGGGAAGCAGCTGTCCCTAGGAGTAAATTTGCGTGGTGGGCTTCCCAAGGCACTGAAGGTGATTCAGAGATGGGACAGCCAGAGGAAGGATGGCAAAGGTGGCAGGCTCTGGATTTGGCCAAAGTCTGGGACTATTTTTACTCTTTGCTCTGGTGAGCTCAAGTTAGTATTTTAATGACCATCCACAAATGTTTGCACAAAAGGCTGGGTTGCCTGCTTGCACAAACTTTTTGGAATAGTTAATCTTCAGTGAGTAAATCATGGTTTGGAAGTAGAAATGAAATTGTGACTAGGAAGGAAGCAGTGATACAGAGCTCTCCACAGCTGCGCCAGAAGATGAGCTGAAACATGCATGTTCTCCTGTGGCCATGGTGGATACGAGCAGATCATCTTTTACCTCCTGGCCTGTGACACAGATCCTCCTGATCTTGTTCAGGCATGGAAACACTTTCTTATAAGGGTGGAACTGTTGCAACCATAATTATAGATAGCAAAACGCATTAGGAAAGATAAAGTTTCCAGGTGAGTGACTCATGAACAGGGAAAAGGACACAGCTTGTCAAAGGCATTCACAAACAGTGGCTAACTCTGTTCTTTCCTCTGGTTCAGTGAGGCTGAGATTTGCAGCTCCTGAGCTGCACTTGGACTCAGAAGCAATTCAACTGGAGAAACTTAGCTCAAGGGATAATGTCAGAAAATTGTAACCTGGGAAAAGATCAACACTATCAGGCATTGTGGTGTTGGTCTTTGTTTGTCCCTCCTCATGGATTTGTTTACACTGGAATGGAAAGGTAAAATAATATTCAGTTTTGTAAACAGATCATCAGTAAAATACCCTTTGTTAATATTAATAAATAGCTTGCTTAAGAAAAATCCCCAAGTCCCTGAGGTAGGTATTAGCCTTTGGTTTCCAGTTACTCAACCTCTTTACAAGTCTTAGAGATCTCATAAACTTTGAATGTTGTAGTAAAAATATTTATAGGGTAAGTCAAAGAAAAACATAAAATTGCATTCAAGTTTTGACAGGAGTAAAACTACTTATCCTGCTTATTTTTTATTATAGAAAACTGGATGCTGTGACCTCACTAAAAAATGATAGCTATTTAAGCAGAAAGGTTGAAAAGGATTTTGTGCATGTTAATATTTCCTTTCTGAAGTATTAATATTTACCTTGGGAAACTCTTAAGTGTTTGATTGAAAAAGACAGACAAGAAGTGCTCATGGTGTCACAGGCTGTTTATGGAGTCACAACAAAACTCTGCATGTTTCCAGATGATACTTCAGCCAGAAGCTACATTGACCTGCATTTTTGCTGGTCTAAGATTTGGGCTCAGTAAAGGCTAAATACACCATGAACACCCGAGTTCCACCTGAAGTGTTTCAACTCAGCAGTCAGATCCTAGAACAAACTTTTTCAACTTTGTCCAGTCCTGTAGATGTCTAAAGCCTCCACAGCATCTCTGTCTCCACTGGCACCTCACCCTGATCCGGGTATCACCTGGCTGCAGGGAGCTGCAGCTCCTTGGCCATTGTCTTATCTTGTTTGTGGAGATCTGACAGTATATATCCTAAATCACTAATTTGGCTTAAAAATTCAGGCCCAGACCCCATAAAAGAGATGGAAAGCTTTGTCTAGACTGAGAAGAGAAACAGAAAAAAGTCTGCAAATTCTTTCCTTAAAATACCTGTGTTAATGGTGAGGTTTTCCATTCTGCAGGAGCCTGTGCAGTTGAGCAACTGCTTGGTGGGAACAGAGACAGCATAATCACAGCTCCTGAAATGTGTCACATAGCACACCTGGTAAAAACCTAAGCTCTAAATTGCCAAGTGACCTGACCTGCTGTTCAGATACTAAAACAAGTGGATGTTTTTGTTTGTTTGTTTGTTTTTGCGTTTGGTTTGTTTGTTTGTTTTTAAGATCTAAAGTGAAAAATTTGATCCTCATATCCCAGAGCACTTGGGTTGGTTGAACCTCTTATCGTCTAGCTTTCTCTTTGCCTCCTCCCTGGCAGACCAGCTGAGCAGCTGCTGGAAAAATCTGTTCACAAATATTCTCAACAAGAAATTCCTCATCACAATTTTCCTGATGAAGATTGATCTTCTCCCTCAGCAGCAAGGTTTCAGAGATGGCTCATGGTGGACAGGTACCTGTTCCCCGGGTTGAGGGCTGAGGGCCAGGCATCTGCTGCAATGGGAATCTCCGAGGATATCCTCTCCCGTAAGAGCTCTTTCATTCCTGATGCATCCTAAGTGTTGGATTGAAAAGTATGTGACAGAAAATAAAGTTCTCTTTGGGGCAAACACTAAACCCCCCTCCTCTTTAACCTGGGCAATGCATCCCTGCAAAGGCATCTCCCCTGCAGGGATCCCAGCCAGGGGGTCTGCTCAGCCCCACTGGGACAGGGGGAAACGTGGCAGCTCACACTGCTGTGCTCAACACCCACAGCTCTGACAGTGTTAACACACACCTGAAGCTTTTTATTGCTATTATAAAACGGGAACTTAGTTACCTTACTCTCCCACCATATATAGAGGGAAAATAGGCAAAGGTTTCAAGAGTACAAGCCAAAACCTTAAAAAAAGAGGTGCTATACTAGAAAGTCCCTGACTCTGGAGACCTCTTTTCCATTAGAAGGTGACCAGTGTATGACTGTGCTTTCTCTTCTTTTGTCTTTTGGACATGAGGCATTATGACTTCTCTTAAGCATGGTTCTTATGGGTAACAATACAGAAACAGTTTCATAAGAACTCTCACTTCTTGCAGCATTAGCCACAAGTTACAACAGAAAACCATCGAACCCTTGAAGATTATGTGAGAGCTATAGTTTGATGAGCCATTAAATCAGGTAACCATTATTCAGGCTATTTCAATTAAAAAAAAATGTTTTAATGCTGTCTTTTTACTGCACTGCTTGCTTTGTATGATCCTGTTTTTAATCAGCTCCCATGGTAAGAACCATGGATAAATACCACCTTTACATGTGCGCACAAGTTCTGAACTTTGAACGAATGCAGTATGTTAATACATATTAATCTGTTTACTTACTTAGCCTGTATCTGGTCACAGCCAATAAATCCACAAATCCAGGCATTTCTGATCATATGGCAGGCATGTAAGCACAGAGTACACAAAGAAAAACTTGGAAAGTTGTCAGCTTGGGGAAAGCTGGACCTTACTTTGTAAAATGGGACGGTGCATGTGTTGAAGATGTGCCTTCAGAGATGCACTGCTGTTTACCACATGCTGGAAGCTTGTGTGGTTTTGCACACATTGCAGAGGAAGATGCAGCTTTTACCTCAGGGCTGTGACCCTGAATTCACTGACTTGCTGGGTGCTACCCACGAACACAGCCTCAGTGAGAGCACCCAAGTCTCATGTGAGACATGAAACCAGGTGTTAGGGGGCGTTTATGTGATTTGACCCCTCTCTCTTCCCTGATAGAACCTGGGAGGGGCTGGGTAAGACTCATGTACTTCACATGTAAGCAGAATTGGTTTCTTTGAGGGATTGACATATAGATGTTGATTAGGTACAAAGATATTGTGCAACCTCAGCAAGGAGGCATGCGGTGCTGCCTTGCTTTGGGTATGTTAGTGATGAGCTTGGTGTTACAATGATTGTGTGCCTCATTTCAGGACTTATGGGCAGTCCAGCTCCTGGGATATTGCACTGGAATATTGAGCTGTATAGTAAAATCATCTGACTTCTTTGGAAGGAGAAAAAAACTTTGCTGTATTTTATGACACCTTCTGAATGGGGTAAAAGGCTAAGGCAGAATAGAGGCACAGAGTCCTCTTGTTAAAATTTCTCCATCTTTCTCTCATGGTTGTTTTTGATATTAAGGCTCACTGGCACACAGACCTGGGAGAGAGCCTTCTGGAGTAAAGCTGTGCCTTAATTTTACTGAAAAAGTGCTACTAGTTGGGGGTTTGGGGAACATGGCTCTCCCTCCCTCCCTGAGTTCTGCTTTCTATAAGTGCCTCTGGAACTTGCTTCATGCAGTGTACCAGGGGTCCAGTAACACTTTAGTGAAGACAGATGTTAATGCTGAGTGAGCAGAAGCTAACAGACTTGTAGAGCAACCTTGGCAGCTCGCCCCATTTTTCAGATTTCAATGTACCTACAAAAACTTAGAAAAAAAACAGAAGAAAGCCCTCTCTGCATTTTGGCCTAGAGCAAACTCTGGTGTAAGTAGTTCATCAAGACACACTCTCTTTAGCTCCTTAAACTCACAGCTAGATCAAAATAAAGTATGAAGAGCATAAAGTAACTCACAGACACCATTTATTAACACTGAGGCCTGCTGCAGGAAGAAAGTGACCTAGTAAATAGCCTCCCTGAGTAGTAAAATAGTTGCTGTAAGGAGTTACAAGAACTTTTGTGAGCTGTAATTCCCTAAGGAAAAAAAAAAAGAGAAGTTTTTACAATCTTTCATCTCTGCTTGAAAGCAGAAATAAAAAGCCTTCCCCTAAACTACTAGGTGCTTGTGAGCAGCGTGCTAATAATGTCATCTTCTGTCTGGTCTTAAAGGAAAAGGAGAGATATGGGAAGAAAACAAACCCACAAACAGCACTGGTCAGCTTTATGAGTGCTGCAACTTCAAAGACTGGAAGAGACGCTCCCCAGACTGGCTGTTTTGAGGATCAAGAGTTCAGGAGCTTTAAAGCACCTTTATTAGAGAAAATTCTGCATGAGAAACTAACAGTCCCTGATAGTACTGCAAAAAGATGTCTTGCACTGGCATTCCTGCAAGTAGAAAACCTACTCTGGCTCTGAGCCAAAGCCAACAGTATGCGCCTACTTATTTTTTGCTTGTGTTTCTTGTATTTTAACAAAGCATATTTTACACAAGGCTGCAGCATGGTGATGTGTGTGAGTAGCATCCACTGGTGATGAAACTGAGACAAAGGGGAAGTGCAGCCAAAATTGCAATCTTAGGTTTGGAGGTCCCTCCATCTGAGTTACTCAGTGTGAGATACACAGATATGGCTACCAGGGCACTCCAAGTCAGAGTGATGGAAAATTTGGAGGGTACCACCCTGTCCTGAGTGGATGCTCTATGTCACAGGGAAACAGATTTTGTAACCCAACTGGTCTCCTTAAAAAGATACAGATTCACTGTTTTGCAGGCAAGCAGGGCTGTGATAGTATAGTCCTTTTGATTTTCTTTTTATTCTTGCAAGGTGTAATGCATTACTTTTATGTAGTGCATGCAGTAATTTTGGCAGTGTCAAAATAATGCAGATGTGTAAGTTCTGTAGACACACTTAATATCTTTATCCACACTGAGCAGGAAAACTAAGACAGAAAATTTATTCTAAACTATGTCCAGTTAGAGGTAGTCTTGCTTATCCTCTTTCTGTACATATTTTTTTCCCCTGTGGTAACTGATCTGAGTGTAACTGCACAATGTCTAAAAAAGTTTACAGCAAATGTTCTAGCAATCAGAGATGTGATCAGCATCAAAGGATTGAGGGCAGTAAAGGGAATGTGTATCAAAAGAAAAGCTAGAATAATCTCTCCATTTGCCTCACAAAAAACAGTGAAGTATGCTAAAAAGAAATGCATTAGACTGTGTGCTAGATGCCAGCACTGTGCTTGCAAATAATGAGTTAACCAGTAAATTGACTGAAATAAGTGTGCCTTTTTTTTTTTTTTTTTACTTCTGCGGACAACTGAGTCTCTAACAAGAACCACGTCTGTAATAAAAGTTATGATGTCTCTAGCAGGAACTGGTAGTGCAAATCAAACATACCATTAGCTTGTCAGGCTCAGCCAAGTGAAATAACAAGCAGCTGGGTAGTGCTGTACACTGAAATGGAAAACTGTTGCCCCTTAACAGAAGATTTCCTCAGAGAAAATTAAGCATGAGGGGCAGCGACAGACCTGGTTATTCATGAGCACGGTGTCATGGGGAGGTCAGTGAAAGGACCTTACTTAAACCATCATTCTCGTTCAGGAAATGCTGCCTGACTCCTGAAGTTAGCAGAGCAAACTATCCTCAACACCTCGATGAGTAAATCAGGGTAGTGGGGAAGTGCCTGGCACCAGGGAAAATTGAGAAGGAAGGTGCAGTGTGTGATTTCCCATCTGTCTATGCTTGGCCACAAGACCCCAGCGTTTTCAGTTCTGAGGAGATGGACAGAAGGATGGAGTGTGCCTGGGTAAGGGGAGAAAGGGGATCTCTTCTTTCTTCTAAGGGTCCTGAAGAGTAAACCTGGAAAGGGAAATGTTTTCCTATGCAGGCAGGGAATTGGATGCAGACTGTGCTGGGCTAGAAGATATTTTGTACTTTGGGCTTTTGGCTAAACCCAGGCTGTTTGTGTTGTCGCATGCTCTTTTACAATCTTTTGGCTGATGGAGCCTGGGTGGCAGAGTGGAAAATTGTTTGGGAGGTTTGTGTAGCCTTGTGTGTGTTCTGTGGCCCCAAAGCCAGACATTGTTTATTGAGTCCTGCGAGGGATCCTGGTAATCACAGCTGATTTGCAAAAGCATATCTGTTGTCCATGTGTATCAATTAGATTGCAGTAGTTGTGTACAAATCACAGACTTGATATTGATCCCACAGCTTGCAGCCAGCAGAGCACATTTTTATGCTTGTCCCGAGGGAGGTGCCACTATTAAGCCAAAGTACTCCATTTCCAAACTTTTTTGCTGCCCCTGCAAAGGTGCCCCCAACTTTCAAATGCAGGTATTATGTCTGGCAGCTCCCTCACATTGAATTTCAGCCCATGAGATATACACAGACATCTACTCATCATAGCTATCCACTTGGTCCTCTGATGTCCCCTGCTTCTCACCTGGGTTGCAAAAGCCTCATGTCCATTTTTCAGTCTCTACAGGAGAAGGTTGATCTGCAATTCCCAGAAGTCAGCTCTTGGAATGTTAAAGGAAAGATTTTTCTTATGGCTCTGAGTGCTGTTGATTACCATCCTTTTCTTGATGCTGGAATATGTCCAAGTTGGAATACAAAAATGGAGGAAACAACATTTTGACCAAAAAAGTTTCTTTTCAGAGATCAATTCTAAACCTTTTCCATGTGCCCATGGTACACGTAGGCACTGCTATCACCAGCAATATGTCTAACCCAAACCCAAGGGAGTGTAAGAGCATCTCTCCTGAAGAGGATCTGCCAGTTCATTTCTGGGTTGGCAAAAGTCCCCTGAGTTACTGCCAGACACTGGAACTCTCAGTCTCCTGAGGACCAATACAGGCCTTGCAGGCTCAGCCCCAACTGAAGCTGCCCAAGTAATCGACAGGGTAATTTTCAAGCTTCAAAACTTTCAGAGTAAAATATGTAGTGTGAGAGACATAAGAAGACTTCACCCAGCTCTAAATAACTAGAACTGGCTAGAAAAATGTTACAAGTATGGTGCAAAAGAAAATCTCCAAATGCTTTTCTTTGCAATTCTTTCAATTTTTCTTTGTTTTAAAAATGCAGTTGTGTTATTTTTTTCATTGAGTAACAAGAGAGGAAAACTCCCTCTTGCCTTCATCCTTCTCTGCCTCAGGAAAAAGGGAAAAAAGGGAGGGAGAAAGAAAAGAGGGTTGCTGAGATGATAATGACTTGAAATGTTTTTTTCTTGAAAAGTTAAAACATTTTGGAAAGAAATTTTCCACATTTCTTCTTGCTTTTGAAAAATCCTTTTTAAGAAAAGTGCTTTAAGCTCCAAGTATTGGCTAACTCTATAAACAAAATTCTTTCCCTGTTTTATTAAGGGAAGTAAACAAGGCGTAAGTGAAGGCTGAAGCAACAATTTCCAAGATGGTTGACACACAGGAACTTTTATCTTTTCAACTATAAACTTTGATTGGTTTTCATCCCCCCTGCCTCACTTCCTCCTTTCTTCTTTCTAAAAATTATTGCCTTTCACTTTGTTTTAATGGTGTTTATGTAATGTCATAAATATTCTTGTTTAAAACTGTAATTATTCCCTATGATTAATTCTGTTCACTCTCAGAGGTTGTGCAAGTTTTCACTGGAGGGTATGTCTTTTATGTTCATGTGTAAAATGCAAGATGTCCCTTACTGAAGCCATGCCTGGGAAGGCAGGGTTAATGCTTTCCTTTTTCCTGTGGCAATGTTTGGAAGCATTTTTGTGGAGTGTTTAGTATCATTCCTCTTCGGGTTGGGATTAAGGTAATTGACAGGGCGTTGGGCCAGGGGTCCTTTAGCTGTCCAACCTCGGCTGCATGGGGTGGAAGCATGCCATGGCCAAAGTCACTTCCTTTCTCTTTCTTTTACATCCCATTAGTCTGCCTGTGTTTTCGATTTCAGAGGAATTCCTATAAATACATGGACTGTAGCTGCTAATTGTGGGTAAAACATCAACTATGTGGAGGCGGTGGGAGTTTTCCCAAAATAAGGGCTACAGGACTCAGCCGTCTGTATTCTCTGAAATGTAGTTGCAGTACTTGGAGATAATAATCAGCATTTTTTGTGACAACTGTTCTGCGTTACGTGAGGTCAAGCAGTTGAAATCAGACCTTAAATAACAGGCTGTGTCCCATCCAGCACTGTGGAAGCGACTGACAGTGCACAAAGGCCAGATACACGTACATGGTGCCCAGCACGTTTACCCTTGGTGTTGTGCCTCACGTAACAAGTTAAAAGAAGATGGATAGCAAGACTTTCATGACCTGGAGTAAAGGGAAAATGCTTGGGAGATCTGGGTAAAAGTTTAAAGAATGTGCAGAATATATAGTTAACATACATAGCTTGCCTGCTTCAGTGTGTTTCAGGCATATTTTTATAAGGTATCATTTTTTCCTAATGTTTTAGCAGCTTGAAAAGACTATTCTTCTGGAAATGTTTGGCTGTCATTCTCCTAGAGAGTTTCATGAGCAATCATGTTAATGCACAGATGAATTGACTATGATTATTCAGCATAAAATGGAATGTTATGTACTATTGGAGGAGTGTGTAGTGTTTAATTTTTATTCATTTGCACAAGAGGCTGAAAGCGCAGGGCCCTGCTCTCAGCGCTGCAGAAGCCCCACAGCATCCCCTCAGAACAAAACCACCTGATGCCACAGGGACCTGCCATCAAGAAGCTGGTCAGTCACATTGCTGGGGAGGGGATAACCTGGCACCAGCAGAAGAGAACATTGGACACAGGTCTCACTAAGCCGGGTCATGGTTTTGCCATGTTCATTCAATTATATCTGTATCTAAAAAAGAAAAGAAGAATGAAAAAGTGACTAGGAATGCAGTTTAAATAAGACAGTCTATAAAAACAGGCAGGAAACTGCTGGGAGACCTCAGTGGAAAATCCCAGAAGAGGCAGGCGTCCCTACACATTCCCTTTCCAGGCCCCCATCACAAAGTCAGGGATCTCATTAGGTCATGTTTACTGAAGGCGCTTGTTTTCTGTCTTCTGATTCTGCCAGTGACAGGACATGGGGAGGACAAAGCCTGTCCTAAGCGACCACCGATGGAGCCAGCCCTGTTCAAGGATTAGAGCTACCATGGAAACTCAGTTTGCAGAGCTCACCACTGCAAACATGGAATGAATGGCCAGGTCAGCACCCGAGATTAAAGGGGAGGGAAGGAGGGAGTTGAGCAACTGTTTGCTGAACTCATTTCAGGAGCTTTCCTGGAACAGTCCAATATTCAAAAATGGGATTGAAGAGTTTTCAGTTAAAATCAAAATGAGGATTCCCCTTGCTTAAGAAAAAGGTTATGTCTTCCGGATGCATTCAATGAAGAACAGCAGCAGAGCTGAGCTAAGTATTGATTTAACTTCAGAATAACCTTAAAAGAGCTAAAAAAGGTTTAATGATCAGCTGTATCCTGAAAATGAATCCCAGAGGGCTTATTGTTGAAGGTAATGATTTACACAATGTGTTATCAGACACTAGACTAGGAGTTCTACCTGTGGTTCTGATTTTGATCATTGTGAAACAAAACTCATATCCAGTTTTTTACCATACAGATCTATTGACTAGCTATGCTAGATGTGTCAAAGGTATGATTGAATGTTTCACCACCTGGAAAATAAAACTTCTCTTACAACTTCCAACACTGAAGTTATCAGCAAAATATATTTTAAGAAGCAGCTCTGCTTTTTTTGGTTTCTTTTTTTTTTCTTTCCTTCTTACGAAAAATTTAAAAAATCATATATTTTTTTCGCTCAAAGTCCCATAGCTGAGGAATAGCCAGGATTTTAGAGACCTAGATTTACATCCTACTCTTTTATAGTCTTCCTTATGACCTAGAACAAATTTCTCTGTCACAGAAGTTCAGAGAAACATAGGTATACTCTCCATAGCCTCACAGTATCTACCCCAAGGGCTACCTGTGTGTTTTGAAATGCTCAGCTGGAGGCTGGGCACCTGGGAGCTCTGCTCTGAAATGTGGTGCAGATGCGAAGAAAATAACTTAAAAGCTAGGAGTGTGATTCCTTGCCTCAAACTTTAGACCTGGAGGGAGCAGAGATGGCTAATGTGGTTTTATTAATTTCTTGCTCTCAGATGCAGCTGTGAATGACGCGCTCAGTCAGGTTAGAAGGAAAAAGCTGGTAGGTGAAAGCCCAGCAGACAGCTCAGTGCTCTGGTAGGTGTAGCATCCTAGTCTGATACTCATGTCCTCAGTGCTATTACTTGGCTGTGTTTTTCAGCCAATTGGGCACCCATTTTGGAGGACTTTTGTTTAAAACTCATGCCTTTAGTAAGAAAAATGTCAGAAAATACCTTTTTAAAGACAAAATTACATCCATGGGTCCTTTTCCAGACATGAGTTTCTAATGGCTCATCAGTTGTTTTGGTTAAACTGAAAACTGGTTTTCCCAAATTTTTCCTCGTGTTGGCCTAACGTGGAGAAGTTTGAAGGTTTAAAACTCCACTGAATAAAAAAAAATGAAGTAGGGGAGAAGTTCTGGAAATGAAGGAAAATCAATGGGAAAATCTTCACAGTTTTTATCAGAAGTGAACCCTGCCTTCATGGGCACAAAACTCCAGAGGAACAGGGTTACATGGAGCTGGGCGCTAGCAATAAACATGAGAAAACATCCAGCTCTCATACAATGCCTTCTAAATTACCTGTAGTGGCACACTGCAGAAATATGAACTAAACCAAGGGAAACTGCAAAGGTTTGATGTCCTAATGTTGATGTTAGAATCATCTGTGCAAAGGTAGGTTTGTAGGTTCTGTGTGGGTATGCTCATCTCTGCTGAGCTGTTGCAGGATTTCACTTCGCATCCAGACATGCAAACCTCAGCCACTCTTGTTGCTCTGATCCCCCAGAGAGAAGTGAGTTAAATATTTGTTTTCTTCTGTTCATATCTAAAGGGATCTGAGCAAAATTTCTCTCTCAGCCTGTGGTTTAATATGTAAAAGTTCGTTTGTGTGTGCCTATGGCTCACTCTGGCTGGGATGCCTCAGAGCTGCCTCTACTGCTTATAGAAATGTTAATAGTTTCTTGCTATATGCACTAAAGAGGTTCCTTAGATCCTCATTTACGTATGTTTCATATTATCTGTAGTTTTGCTTTTCATGGTTTATTCTTCCCTCTTACAACTTACTGCTCTCTCCTTCTTTACCTGCCTAACTGAAAGCTGGCATTTCCTGATTAATTGTTCCAAGTCCTCTTGAAGTCACCAGTCAGGAGAGTAGTTGTGCCCGTCTGGTTAAGAGAAGACATTTAATACCAAATTTTGTCTTTCCTGTGTTTAAAAATACTTTTTCCTCTGCCCTCAGCAAGAGATGAAAAGATGACCCTGCAGAGCAAAAGTCTCCATTAAATCAGCCATTGGAGAGGAGGCAGGCTGGGTCTTTCATTCGAGTTTATTTTGTTTTGTGCTTAAATATATTTTGTTAACCCACGTTGGAAAAAAAAAAAAGGCGGGGGGAGTCGCTAAAAGAAGGGCAATTGTGTCCTCCTACTGGAGTTCAGCCTACAAGCTACCCTTTCTTGGGAGCTGATTTGATTTCCCTTGGATTTTGCTTCTGCAGGCAGAGTGTTTTATCTGCCTTTTAGCCTTTGACCCAGAGGTGTGACCTTTTTACTTTTATCTCTTTTGGAGTAAGCCTGGGCCCTGTCAAAGTTCCTTGAGAGACTAATGGTAAGTGCAGAGCAAGAAGGGTCATTTCTGACAGTAAAGAGGACAGAGCGCTGTGGTGGGTGATGGTGAGGTGCCTCCAGGCTGCTCTCCAGGACAGGTACCTGTGGTCCTGCAGCCCGAGCAGCCACCTCTGACACCGAGCAGAAATGACAGCCCAAGAGCAGGCAACTGAAGGGTAATCCCCACTAAACCCACCTTTGCCTCCCACCCTAGTAATGCAGCAGCAATAAATAAAGGCATAATCCCTCTCATGAGAGACTCTTGCTCACATCCCTCTGTTTAAACCAGTTAGATTTAGCCTAGGTAAAAAACCACTTACAGAAATAATGCTCAGCTGTTACTATTGGACTTTATGTTTTTAACTCTCCCTTCTTTCTACGGAGAAGTCTTATCTGTGTCCTTGAATGCATTCAATTCCTATATTTTAGAGATCCACAAAACCTAGGATCTGGGATGCCTTAGAGCCTAGCAGCAATGTCAGCAGCACCCCCTCTCACATTGCCTGAAGAGGACAGGGAAAATCAGCACAAGAAAGATGTATGTATGACACAGATCTGCCTGGGAGGTCTCCTACCGGGAACCTTCCTGATGCTGCTGCAGGATGAGAAGCTGTATAAGTGATGTGATTGAGTTTCCCGCTTTGTGGAGCGGGTGTCTGTTTCAGTCTCGACAGTGACTGCTGTGATGGGTCTTGCTCATCCTGCTCGGGCATCGAGGAAGAGCAACCGTGCAGGAGCTGTGGAGGCTCACCCTGCCTCGGGGCTCTCCATGCATCACGATGTGTGGAACATGCGCTGCTTTGGGCTCCTTCATTTCCTGACCTCAGCGGAGAAGACAGAAAGGAAAAGGTGAAAAACAGCTACACACTGTGGGATTCCCTTCTTCTGTTTTGGAAAAAAAAAATGAAGGAGGGAGTCAGAGAGCCAGAGAAAATGAATTAGGTGTTTGTTTGTTTGTTTGTTTGTTTTTGGTGCTGTCCCTGTGTGGTTCCACAGGGTTTCAGTGGGTGTGAGTTTGGACAAGGACTTTTTTTGAAAAAAGGACTGTGAGGGGCGTGCAGAAAATTCCTTTCAAAAAGAAGATTCTGAATCACAGAGAAACCTGTTCAGCACACATTATGAGGAATGAAGTCTGGCTGGAGCTCCCCAGTGCATGGAAGTTTGGGGAGGTGATGTATTCTATTAGGGAAAGGAAGAGTTTTCAAATATTTGGTTTTTATTAAAAAAATTCCCACATAAATTTTCTGTGGAAAGAAAGGATTTTCACAGAAATTCCCCACAAATATGAGACCTGCTCTCTATAAAAATCTTTCCAGTTTTAAATGGAAATATTTCCATCCAGTTGTCCAAGAGGTGAGGGCTCTAATGATCAGATAGCCTCTGGAGTGGGGTTGTGGAACAGGAGTGCAGCCATTATAGACATGCCTGGATATAGCTACAAAATGGGGCATTACATATGTTCAATATCCTGCAAGAAACACGGGATAGCAAAGATTAGAGAATACTCCCCTCCCCAGTTCACTTGTGCCCCAAAGCCACTTTGTGCACAAAAAGTAGCTCAAATGGACCAGAGACCACCAGAGTAGAACCAGTCACTCGTTATTAACACAGGCCAACAAAACCAAGATGCTTTGCTATAAACAATGCTTTTGCCTTTTTTTTTTTTCCCTATGACACAAATGCTCCTAAGCACAGAGAGGGCTTTTACACCCTAATGCAGATGGCTCATTTGTTCATTATGTTTCCGGTGTGTGCACTTTGGTGGAGTTTACTCATCTGCAACAACTCTGTTCTCCCCCCCAGACCAGCCCTCTGTGTGCCAGAGGCTGGTGTTCATCCCAGATTCCAGCATGTGGAACATGAATTATGCTGGTGTTTGGTCAATGCACACGAAGTTTCAGATTTCCAACTCTTCTCCTTGATTGTCCCAGTGCTCCTATTTACCTTGCTGGTTTTTACTAAAAATAAAAATGTTAAGGCAAGAAACAGAAAAGTTCACCCAGAAAGGAACCACGAATGTCCACCTCTCAGTTGTACAGAAAACTCGCTTTGCATTTGTTTCTTAAAATAACTTTTTCAAGTTTCTTTTTTCCCCATGAAAGATTTTAAAAAAAGGCTTATTGAAACTTGTGGGCAGAGGATTCATTTGATTCACAGTGGTGGTTTCCTTCAGGTTAGTGGCTGAACTTAGCTTTAAGAAAACACTGCATTTATTGTAAGGAGTTTGCCTTGCATGAAAAGTAAATAGTCTTTCAATGGTTAGGATTCGTTTTGGTAACTCGTCATAAATCAGTGCAAAGAACAATATCAAACAATAAAAATTGTATTTTGCCATTGTGGTGGATCCTAAAGTTTTCAAGTGTCTGATGTTGATTTTATCAACTCTTCTCTGGAAGCAAAAAGCTTCTCAGTTTCCCATGGAAGCTGCTCCCCTTCCTAGATCTAGCTGCACTATTCAATCTCTTCTTCTAGTTCTTGTATCTTCCTTCCTTGGAAATTTCAGCCACCACCAGATCACAGTAATTTCTGGTACAGTTTCTTGTTTCACTTCCTCAGGGTAGGACTTGAGGCTGGATATCTATTGCTGTTCTCTAGCTGTACATATGCGTCTTTAGGATGAACTGACACCCAAGACCAAAAACCCACAATCCTTCCTGCGTCCCCACCAAGTAATCTATAAAAAGTAACTGACTCCTGAAATCAAAAATGTCCCCTGTACCAGACAGAAGTGAAGAAAGGTCTGGTTTGGATGTGGAAAAGCCTGGGTACAACTACCAGCTCTGCCACATAACTTCTCTGCAAGAATTTGTGCTTCTTTGCACACATAAAATGGAGATACAAAAATGGTCAGTCACTAAAGTGGTCTCAAGTCTTGCCTCAAAACTTGCCATGTCAGTAAACTGTGATGATTTGTTTACCCTCTGAATTTGAGCCTGTGGGATATGAGGATTTGAGCTGTTTTCAATCTTTTCTTTCAGAAACCACTGAGTTACAAAGATCTTGGGCAACAGGCTTTTGGCAAAACAGGATTACGAAATGAAATTCCCAAAGTTGGCTCATGGGACATCTCTGCCAACCTTCAGGCTTTAAGCCTGACACATACCTGACAGTGGTGTTAGCTGGGGTTTTGGGGTTAGAGTCATTTTTACACGAAGCAAGCCAGAACACAGATGCATGAAAGTGCTTGATGGGATGTTATACCTCATTTGGGTATATACCTGCTACCTGCTGGCTTTAGGTGATACCCACGGCCTTTGCCAATGGACTTCGTTTATAGCAGTGCATCGAGGAATGGTGAATTTCTTAAAGCACAGAGGCTCCTCAGATCCATACTTGTTCCAGCTTTGTCAGAGACAAATATTCCAACATAAAATGCATTTTTGCAATCCCTATTGCAGACACTTAATTGCAGGATGATTCAGGGCACTGCAAGCAGCCAAATTTCCCTATACAGTCAAAAGAGGAGCAGTCTCTCCAAGGGCTATTGGCTGCCCAGTGCTAGACAGTATGACTGTCTCCTTACCAAATCATTCAGTCCCTCACAAGAAAATCATGATTAAGGCTGAAACATCACAGGACTTCTTAAAAACAGAAAGGGTAATTTTGTTTGCTATACTCAGGGCACTCACGTCAGGGTTTCAGGCTTCTCTCCAGCCATGATGGCAGCACGTTTACTATGAGATTGAGCTGCATGTGGGCTCTTGGTTCCTGACTCTGAGCCTCCTGCAGTAAGAAAAAGTAATATATTAAAATAAAAAGGCTCAGAAAACAGATGATGGAGAGTCCTTGATTTCCTGTTCACCTGGCAACTTGTATCTCAAAGAGGAGAGAGATTGGTGTGCTGTCTGAGTGTTGCCTGCTGGAAACAGAACATTTTGCTCCTCTTTGGCGGTTTCCCCCTCCAGTGCTGAAGTCACCCTTAAGTTTCAAAATCTTAGGATTGCCTCATCTTTTGAACCCCCGGACACCAGCATTTTTTCCAGTCCTTCTGCCCCATGTCTATTCCCTGATCTGCTCTTTCACTGCTTCTTTTGCTTCTTCAGTTTTCAGCTTTTTGACCATGAACTCAAAACATATTCTCCATTTCTCCACCTATCAAAAAACTATAGAGCCCTCTCAGAGGAAAACACAAGGCCTTCTCAAACACTTTGTTTTACTGCACTGAACACAAGGCTCGGTAGACATCATTGTTGACAACTTGCTGTAGGATGTTGAAGAAAAGATGGCTATGAAACCCTGTGGAATCTGGGACCCTGTTTCCAAAGTCCAGGCAGCTTCCCAAGCCTGGCCTTATGGGAACATTTTACACCCCAGCAGGCTCTCTGAAGCAAACAGGCATGAGCCCATGTGGAATTACATACAATTTTGATTTTGATCTGTCTCTAATTCTTTTTGGTCCTTAAGACTAAACTTTGTTCTATTCATACCTTTGGGGTGCTGGTACTGTAGAGCTGCTCTCTTTTGGAGTGCTAATCACCAGCAGGACTCAGGATGTGTCCTGAGCCTGTACATGATGAGGTAAAAAAACATCCTGCTGCCTACTCTGTCAAGGGTTTGTTTCTCTGTGAAAATCCTTTCTCTTCATCTTTGATTTATGATTGTCTGAGAAAATATTCTAATGAGCATTGAAACACTGATTGGGACTCTCCCTTGGGAGAAAGGCTGCTGCCCTGATAGTGCAGTCCCTGTGCCATGCCCTTCTCACACCCTGACTGCTGGATGTCAGGAAATCCTGGATAAAAGGGGGAGTCTAGTCTTCAGGAGAAGAACAAAAACTGACTCGTGAAGTGCTCTTAGTCTCACAGTAAAGTTAATTTATATTTTGCTTTTGTCTCACTTAGCTCCTAAGAGTATTCAAGTGACCTCTGCCTCTAAACATTGGACATATTTCCATTTTCATTCCAGCATCTCCATGTCAAAGACACAATTGAGCTTTCAAGGGAAATCTGAGAAACCGAAGCAAAAGAGATAAGAGAGGCTACTGAAACAGCAGTGGTGACAACCCAACTGGCTTCAGTGCATTTGAGTCCTACCTATTGAGAATTTTTCTCACCTTCACAAAAAGGGCCAGTATCTGTTACAGCCACATGTGTTGGCTCTAGAGATGCACCCTGTTGATTAGGTGAACTTTGTGTACCTGATCTGGTGGTGTTCAAAAGCCCAGACACAGACAAGATGTTCTTATTATTCATGCCTCCCCTACTCAGGTGCTGTGTGTCGCTGCTGTAACTCAACCCCCAAAGATTTAGTGCTGTAGACCCCTTGTGCACCTACCATGAGTTATAATGGTGGTTATTGTAAGCTGCTCCATGGTGGCAATGGGGCTGCCTACAGAGGCAAACTCTGTGTGCTGGCTGGGCCCACTTTATAACACAGAGTACGGATGGAGAATATAGTAAATATTTTGAAGGATGGTGAGATTTTGAAAGGCTGATCATACTTCCTAGCTGAGGGTACAGCTGCTTTTATTGTAAAACATTGGAAGAGGATAAATTCAGTTATCAGGCTGTCATAGTACTTGAATCATAATACATCAATATATTTGGGAAGAGTCTGGAGAAATGGACTGAGACTGAAATGACAGCATTCACTGATGGGATCATCTGAGAGGAAGCAAATTTGACTGGTGAGGTGCAGAGTGATCTCACAGTCTGGAATGACTGGGTAGCAAAGAGATAATTGAACTCTGCAACCCTGGCAGGGAAAAGACTTGAGCAGGAGGCTGGGCTGTATAAATAACTGTGTATGCAGCTAGTGCAGTGCAGACAGCAAACTGAAGAAAGTGAGGCTTCCCCTGTACTTATTAGAACACACCTGGAACACTGAGTCCAGCTTTGGGCCCCAAAAGACTGAAAACTGTGAGTCCAGCAGAGGGTCACCAGGATGGTGGAACTGGAGTGCTTGTCCTGCAAGGAGAGGCTGGAAGTTGGGTCTGTCTAGCCCAAAGAAGAGATGGCTTTGGAAGTCTTCCAGTATAGACTGGCCTTGAGCAGGTTGTTGGCTTTGATGACCTTCAAAAATCCAACCTGAGCTATCCTGCTATTCTAGAATCCTTAGGAAAGTTAGTTTCAGTAAATAGTTTTATTTAAACATAAGCATCCTATATGGAAGCAATCACAAGAAGTAAGTAGAACATCAGAAATTATTAGGAAGGGAGCAGAGAAAAACAGGAATTTTCAGCAAAAATAAAAGGTGTGCCTGGATCATGAACATCATGTACAAACCTGTTCTCTCAGTGAACAAAAAGGATAGAACTAGAAAACGTGGGTGGAATGGAAAGAAGGGTAATTAAATGTTTGAAAATGAGAGCAATTCACCTAAAACTATTCTTTTTGGAAATAAGGTAACAGAAGAGTTATGACATAGTAAAAAAAATCATGATTATTATGAGAACATGAAAGAAATCTGGTGGCAGGTTCAAAACAGTCAAAGTGAACCATATCTGTGTTGTAGGTAGGAGGATTCAGGTAAACAGCTGGCTTGTAACTGGGGAGAAGAAAAAGCTGGATTCTATTGACATGTTGTCAAGATTTCTATGCAAGTTTTTCAGAAAATGAAGAAAAGTAAGAAAAAATGAAGAAAGAAAATGAAGAAAATCTAAATAAGAATTCATTACAGCAAGACTGCTATTCAAATGGATAGAGACAATGCATATTTTTAGCAGTTTACAGGTTTACTAAAGAATGGCTTCACCTTCACTTACTGTTAGTCACATCTCTGCTCCAGTACAGCTTCCTGGAAATAAAAGGTTAGAATATTATTTCATGAAAATCAGAGCCTTTGCTACAGAACTCAGGATTAATTTATTAGTGTGTATAACATATACCTATTTATAAAGGTACAGTGGGATGTACCTTCTAAAAGGTGTTTTGCATTTACCTGGTATTGCTGTGAATGTATGGGGCAGACAGGAGAGTGGCCAAGTGGGGTGGTAGCCTGTGGCCATGCTTGCAGGCCAGGGGGCTCCAGCCCCTCCTGCAGCCCTTGGGGCAGACTCCACTGCTGCTCTCTTATTGGTGGTACTCGATGTCATGGCTGCCTGATGGAGCTCACATGCTGTCACTGGAAAAGCCAGTGGTATATGTGGAGATGGCTGTATCACACATGATACCCCACACCATGAGGAAATACATTCCCAGTCCTAGCAAATGGAAGCCTAAGTCCTCCGATTTCTTCTGTTTTCCTGCACTTGATTTGCTTGCTAGGCATTTTGTTTTTCTGTCCCCTCCAAATTAATTTTTAAGTCCACTGAAAATTTTGCCTTTTTTTTTTCACCCTGAAGATTTCTGCTTTATGTAATTTAAAAATTCTCCCATGTCAGTCTACTGGCCAATTTTGTCTCTGCATTTTGGAGTAAGTAGATCAGACTCAGCACTGAAATTTAACTAATATCTATTTTTCCCCCCTGAAATCCAGCTCACTTTTTCATGCAGCTCACACAGTGCACAGTTCACATAATGATTGTATTTTGATGAAAGTCTTATTAAATCTCTGATGGTAACAGACATAAGAACAGTCATTAAAGAAATAAAACTGATCTAAGAGAGTTTCATGAAAGTCTTTTGTTTCTGATCTAGTTGGTTGCTCTCCTATGCATAATACTCCCAGTTTCATCCAGAACTAGGTTCAAATGGATTTATAAAGGAGAATGTTTTATTACTCACACATTCCCATTTCTACAGATTGGATTGAATTCATATCCCTTTGGTGCTATGTCCAAAATAAAAAAAAAAACCAAAAACCCAAACCCCAAAACCTCAGTTTGAAGGTAGATTCTGCTTCTTAATTCAGCCATGGGAAACTTTCATTAAAGAAAAAAAAAAAAAAGAAAAATCACCATTATAACTAGACCTTTTAATTTTATTCCACAACTTAAAAGTTTCTCTTCCAGCTTTGAATAGGTTCAGTCTCAGATTAAGCTGATCTTCTCGGCATTGGTGGAAACTTTGAAGCTGTTTATCCCCTGACAGAGAGCTGAAGGTAGAGAGTCTGTAAAATTTTCCACACATTTTAGCACAGGAATACGGGGAGAAAAGAATTCAGAAAGGAGACGTGGGGCCTTTCTCATGAACTTGAAATCCTGGCAAACAGTTCCTTGAAGTTTGTAATTGAAAATCAATCTGATATATAATTAAATTCTAGTCATCACATATGCACCAACTAGTCTCTTCAGCTCTTAGCCGAGGCAGCGGAGGAGCAGGGCTATCGATCCGGGAGGGCTCCTGCCCCATCAGCAGCACTCAGGGCTGCCCTGATGCGCGACTGGCAGGCAGTGCCGCGCAGTTCCCAGACTGGAGGACAAACAGCCGACTCCAGCCAAGGTGTCCAATATTCCCTAATCATTTAAGTGCATTGCACAGCGCGCCTGGACTAGTCCCACAGTCTCCGTGCTGCCATCAGTCTTTCCAATAAATGAGCTTTGAGCAGGCTCCAGAGAGAAAAGGAAAGTAGGCTGATCAATTCTCTCCAATATTAGGTTTTCATTTTAACTTCTCCCCCTCAACTGCTGCTCGGGCTAGGTGCTCTGTAATTACATTCATCAAGGTCTGTCAACATAAATTGACAGCCCTAGTTTAAGGGCATAGCTCCAGTTTGTTTACTAAGTCAGAGAGAGAGAGCTAACATTGATTGTTTCTTTTAAGAAGAGAAACTAGTATGGCTTATTTTCAAGTTATTTAGTGTTTCTAAAGCCAACCTATGCAATCTATACATGACCCTTGCTGATTTCCCTTTATTCCTGACAAAGAGAAAAATTATCTTGTCTGCTGCTCTAGACACTTTTGAAATTAGCATTAATATTAACTGACTTGTGTTCCTCTTCTGTGCTACATTATTAATTTGTCTAGGTATTTACAATGTGCTCATCACTGTATGCATTGAACTCTTCCAAAGTGTGCATGCTCGCACACTGCCAACACAGAAAACCTCACTAACTTAGGAGTAAAATAGCGTCGGTAAATATCACTCTTGTGCAGAACAGGAACATTATATCTAAATGGAAAACTAATCATGCCTGGTAAAACTAATGGGATTCTTCAGAAATGTCACTCGAGCTGGGCTGGAAAACTGGTTGACATTATTTACTTGACTTTCCTAAAGAGTCATTGATAATCTCACTTAAAAAGCCCCTAAGAAGGTAGGCATGAGGCAGGGGGGAAGAAATCGCCCAAATCAAACAGCAGTAAGAGCTGGACTGATAGTAAACCTGGTGGGGCCTGGCTGGCAGGTGGGTGTTGCAGGCACTTGCCTGTTAAGACATCTTCCAGTCCTAATTACAGGGCTGGTTTTCATGCTTACAATTTTAACTGTTCGTGCAGAAATTTTCCCTGCTGGTGCCTGCCCCAAGCTGGCTTGTTGTCTCCAAAAGAATTATCTCTTCAAAACCAATCCAGCTCCTTTAGCAAGAGAGTCATGGAAAAAATTGTATTTCTTTGCTTCTTGAAAAAACAAGCGAACAAACTACAGTAACTTCTTGTCTGAGACTCCAGTGTCCCTGTGCTGTGTCTGGCTGGTGTGGGATGAATTGCAGCACTGCAGTGGTATCTGGCCCTCCCAGACCTCTGCGTCCTCCTCATGCCTGGCTTACCTGCCTACATCATCCCACCATCCAGCATCCCAGTGGTGCTGCCTGGTGCAGGAAAGCCCCTGAAAGCAAGAATGTAATTCAATGCAATGTGGTTGCTACTGAGACAGCTATGATTCAGGGGAGGGACAAACTTCTCCTGGTGTTGAGCATGGCTCTGAAAGCAGGACAGGCCATGGAGTCCAGGCAGGGAGCTGAGTGCAGAAAGAAATAAAAACCTTGTACGTGTCCCCAGGGACAACTGAAAGGATTCAGAAAAGGATAGCAATTACATACAGCAATTATTTTATTGAGGTGTTCTCCTTTGGCTGTGGGTAAAGCTGCTGAGATGTGCCCTTGGATGACAGCCAAACTGGACTTTTGCAGGGCATTGCTCTCATATGATTTGTTGCGCTAATCCTCTGCCTTAGGACGAGAGACGTGGGCTGCCCCTTACTCCTGCATTTTTGCTGGTGTCCCTGTAACCTTTTGCCTTCACCTGCTTTCTTTTCCTGTGTTTCACCCCTCATCTCAGGGGCAGCTCTGTGTGTTTTTTAGAGATGGGCTAAAACCTGCCTTTAAACAGACTGGGACAGAGACAGGATAAGATGGGTAGGTAAAAGGGAAAATGGCAGAAAAACAGAGATGGAGACAGGAGGCCCATTTGAGAGATGCTGTGACTGCAAAACAGGCAGACTGATGCTGCAATGGGGTCCTGGGAAGCAGGACTGTGGTCAGCAGATGCTTGAGGAGACAGCTGGGGAAAAGGCAGACTGAAGCAGAAAGGGTCAAGCCCTGGCTCAAGTGGCCTATGGCACATTTCCCTTGAGAAACCAAAAGAGATTGCTCAGTTTCATCATTCATCCGACATCTGCAAAGCACTGCATGCCCAGTCACTTTCCTTTGCCGTGTTAGGGCTAATGGCTTGCCACTGATGCTTTGATTTTTCAGGCAGCTGGAATCCACATACCACACACAGCTGTCACTGGGGACTGCACCAGTGTCACAAGGATGCAGTCCCACTGTTGTATTTATTACTTTTTCTGAAAGGCCCCTCCTGAAGAAGTCAGTGTTAAGAAACATAGTGTAGAAATATTACCTATGGTATTAAATTAAATGTTTATGATGCATAATTACTTCTTTGCAATGCGTTTTCAGAACATAGCATAGTTTACTATTTTTTTCTGAAGTGAATGAATAGTTTCTGCAAGAAAAAAATAGGAAAGCTGGCACTATTTTCTTTTGCCATGTAAATATGAACTTGAAAGTCTGCATTTGCCTATGCTTTCCTACTTAAATGAAAATAATAAACATGCACAGGAAGTTTTGATTTGGATTGAACAACACAGTCTTCTGGTGGGGGATAGTCCTATTTTCCAGCTGATAAACCGAGACACAGAGACTAGGAAAAGACTACCTGCTGAATTTGGAGTACTTACCTGAGATGCCAGGGCCTTGATTTTTTAGCATTTCGCATTGAAGTGTATTCCGTATGTAAAAAAGCACAGTTTACATTGATTTTGTTCATGACTGAGAGCTTGGGAACTTCAGCAAATCAGATCCTGAATTGCATCAGACAGCCAGGAAGATGGACAAGCCCAATTTGCTCTTTAACATGTATGATTGCTCTGAGAGCCTTGAGTTTCCTCTGATAACTCTCCCAGCAAGTGGGTACTGGTCCTTAAAAAAATCGTATTTGCATTTTTAAACAAAACCCAAGGATTCTGAGGGCTGAATGCAGTGCAGTGTATTTTGCTGCACAGTGAGGAACGCCACAGGCAGCTGAAATGCTGTTCCTTTTCCTTCTCATTAAAAGAATGAATAGCACTAGGGTTTGTGTAGGCTGCCTGAAAAGAAATGTGCAGAGAAATAAGAATTTCTATTTTGATCCTTCCCAGCAAATTCAAGTCCACAGTTGCAAATTAGAGATGAGCCCAGGGGCTACAGAAATACCAAAGAAAATGGGCTGTAAAATTGTTTTTCTTTAAAAGGAATAGAAGACTGTATGCAAACGCTCTTGATCATCCTGTAAGGCTCACCAGAAACAGGTCTTTTCTTTATTATATTCACGAATGAGAATTTGTGTAACTTCTTTGAGTTGGTTGCGACAGCTGTTCAACATCCTTGGATAGGACTCATGTAGGGGCAGCATGACTTCTTGGCCTCCAGTATGATCACGGAATCATGGAATGGTTTGGAAGGGATGGGACCTTTAAAGGTCATCTAGTCCAGTCCCTGAGCATTTAGAGTCTTTTGGATGTGATTAGACTGGAAGCTTCCCACTGGAAAGAGCCACCTCTTTGTCCTGTGCTCACTGTGCACCACTTTAGTACAGGGCCCACTCTTACATATTGGTAGTCATGTTCATAGCCCTGTGGCTTGCTGTGGTTCTCCCATTCTGCTGTCCAAGAAAACACTGCACCAGCAGCTCCTCAATGTGCACTTCAATGGCACCAGCCTCTGGCCAGGTATCTTTTCCCCCCTTTTGATGTTTTTTTCACTGCTTGCTGTTTCTTTTTTTTACAGAGTATCATTTTCTCATGATAGAAGCCAGACCTTTTGGAAATTTGCTATCAACTTTTGGCTCTCCTTAAAAAGCTTAAGTAATAAAAACATGGAGCCTGGTGATTTTCCCTGTCCAGTGAATGGGCATGAAATATAAAATACTACTCTCTCCAATTCCTCTACCTAGCTCAGTCAATTTTTGTTCTGATGAACTCTAAACCCCTGGATTTGAATAGGGATCTATATGGAAGTTGCTCCAGGTTTAAGCGTAGCTTCTTCTGCCCTCCCCATCACCCTTTCTGTTTGCTTCAACTTCAGTCATTTACTTGCTGGTTACTTTCTCTCTCCAGTCCTGGAAAACCATTAGAATTGATTTCTGTAAGTATTTTAAATACTTCTGCTGGTCCCTGTAGGGCTGTCTCCAAGTCTGCATAGATTGCT
Source organism: Anabacerthia variegaticeps (assembly GCA_035583185.1). NCBI lineage: Eukaryota > Metazoa > Chordata > Aves > Passeriformes > Furnariidae > Anabacerthia > Anabacerthia variegaticeps. Next base: position 15,195,100 of record JAWWEW010000078.1, on the reverse strand, counting down.
CTAAGTTGGGATGGTACTGGAAGATGCTGCATTTGCACCAAGGGAGAAATTTCTCTTCCCACATCCTTCTGTTTCACATTTCTTCTCTGGGCTTCTAAACAGAAAAATTTTCCTGATGCTTTGAAACAAATAATCAGTGGAAATAAATATGAAATCCTGGCTCCACAGAAATCAATAGCAAAATGCTGCTTGACTTCAAAGGGCTGACCTAGAAGGTTAATGGCACTAATTTAATACAGCACATAGGATAAAATCCACTTGTGAGACATGTACTGTACCTGAGGAGCTGAGGGTTATAACGTGACATTGTTACTAGCTGGTTTAGTTGAAACAGAACCTCATTTTTCTCATGGCTTGCACAATTGTGGACTTTGTCATCCTTTTCCTATAAGTAAGCTAATCTTTTTATTGATATAGTGCACACCAAATACCACAGTGATTTGCGATGTGGGAAGGTCTTTTGTTGCAATTTCAGCATGGCCCTGAAAGCAGCTTTAATGACAGAAATGGAAAAACCAGTTGCACATGCCAAATCATTATTCTGAGAGTTCCTCCAAATGATATGGGGGAGCATAAGCCCTACAACACAAAGAGATTGTGAAAAATCTGTAGGCAGCACGTGAATCACTTTGTCATGCTTCTTTATGGCACACATGGCATCACACACTTTATTTAAGTCAGCACCCTGCAGATCAAATCCATTTGGAAGGAAGGTGATCGGTTCTGTGGAGCTGCTGGACATGAACGAAATAGGTGTGGGAGACATGCCTGCAGTCACCTGTGAAAATGTCAGGGCAAAACAGGGGCATTAGGAAGACTGCACAAGCTGGATGTGAGGTTTTAGGTTTTGTTCTAACTGGACTTGGAAAGGTATTTCTCTATATTCAAGTTAACCAGTTAAAAGCTCTATTGCTCTGGGTCACATTTGCACAATGGAATTAAAAACACATATTTGAGGAAAATCAACCAGTTAATTACTAAGTTTCAGGATTTTTTTTTTCTCAAAAGACGGCCTAGAAATAAGATCTGGGTGGTGAAACTATTCATTGAATCATTTTTGACATTCAGTCAAATGTCTTAAGTAATCTGACAAACTGGTGGGATTTGAAATTGCTTTTGTTCTTGTTAAGGCATTGTTCATTCCTGCCTGCATAGTCCTGCCTTCCCCACTTCTCGCTCCATAACAGCCCTGGTTTGTGCATGGTAGATGAGTGTAGGAGAAGCCACTGTAAACCATATGGTTTTTCTGCTGAAACATGCCTGCACCCCACCCAGACAGAAGGATGTTTCAGCCAACTTATTAGTCAAGTTAGAATAGGCAGGTGGTAAAGTCCATCTGTAGGTGCATTTCACTGGTTTTTCGGCCTGAAAGGTTAAATAATTGCTGTAATGCTTTATACTGCCTTACATTAGCAGCCCAAAGAAACCAGCATCTTGGTTTGGCCATGCTGGGAACCCAGTCTCAAAGCTGCCCTGAGTTTATCGTCAGTTTGTTACTTGCCTAGAAAACCAGGGTATAAGGGTGGGCTTTGTAATAACTCCATCTTTGGGCAGAGGTCATGAGATTAGCCAATAATCATGTCCTGTCCTCGGTAAGCAGTCACACTGAAATTGTGCATGGAGGTTTCAACATTATCTCCCTCCCTGCAAAGGGAGTTTTTTCAAAGGCTGCTTCCTGGCAGGACTCCTTCTGCACCAGGCTGAGGACGGGAAGGCATCTCCCTCACTGCTGCCTTTCCTGCCAGCTGTGAGGGGCCTGTGTGAAGTTCTCCAAAATCAGACCCTGGAAAATAGCAGACTTTCAAGTCAGAGTTTTGAATTCATCTTTTTCTGCCACTACAGCATCTAGAAATCTCAAAGTATTTTATTCAAAAGTCACACTTGACAGTTCTCTGTGCTGCATAAGTTAGCTATTGCCTGTATGTACTTCTCATTCTAAAATAAACCCCCTATTTTTAAAAACTTTCTGCAGGAAAGGCAGTATCAGAATAAAATATTAATAGGTATGTATACTATGGTAATGAATACTTTACAAAATCAATTATAGCCTAACACAATTCAGATAATTTATATGATTCAGATATAATGCTGTGGATGCCTCAGGTACTATCTGATTATCTGATGAGGGACTCATTATTACATGGTGTGGAGCAATTGTGCAAGTTACACTGCAAAATAGAGGGAAAAAAAATAAATGCACTAGTAAAGTGTGTTGCTTAAATATTACCTAAACTTTATTCTTGTGAGTATTTCCTTAAATCATTATAAAATTCAAATTTTGTAATTCAATTTCCTCAAAAATTGCTATGAATTTTTAATATCTTCACAGCACTATGGAAACATTTTGAACAACTTATTGAATCAGATCTCAGCTGTAATTCTTACAATATGATAGCAGATAATGCGGGTAAATCCAAATTATTATTTAAGATCCTTTTTCTTTTTGAATACAAAGGAACTGTCTACTTAAAACTGTAATCTTATTGGTTGCAGGTGCTGGGGTCCATCAGTTCTGGTCGCTTTTTAAACTTCACCGCCTAAGGGCACAGAACCAGGCAATTCCCAAATGTCGGAAGTCAAGTAGGTGAGTCAGAAGGCCGGCTTGACTGAACAGGAATCTTCTCTTGAAAATAAGGCAAAGGAAGGTGTATGCCCAGTGGAAGCAAAGCCAAGTGACATGGGAATAATACAGAGATGCTGCTTGACACTGCAGGGAGAAAATTCACATGGCCAAAGCCCAACTGGAGTTGAAGCTGCCAGGAATGGGGGAGACAATAAAAAGAGCTTCTTCAAATATGTTAATGGAAATAGGCAGTACAAAAATAACACCAGTCCCTTTTGAAGGAAGATGGTCACCTCACAAACAGGGGCAGAGTCAAGGCAGAGGTATTTAATGCTTTCTCTGCCTCTGTCTTCAACATAAATGATGGACCAGGAAGTCTTAGTCCCCTCAGCAGAAGGACCATGACTGTGAGAATGATCAGATTCCAGTTGACTCTGAAATTGTGCAGGATATGCTACTCCAGCTGGATCCCTACAAATCTATGGGGCCTGATAGTAGGCATCCAAGAATTCTCAAAACACTGACTGATGTCATCACAGTACCTGTCTTGATTTTTTAGTGTTCTTAGGAAACCAGAATTGTCCCAGATGATGGTAAGCTGGAGAACATTGTCCCGATTTTCAAGAAGGAGGACTCTGGGAACTACAGGCCTGTCAGTCTCACTTCAGTGTCTGGTAAAGTCATGGAGAAGATTATTCTGGGAAGTAATGGGAAACATCTGGAAGACAACGCTGTCACTGGTCACAGTCAGCATGACTTCATAAAAGGAAAGTCCTGCTTATCAAACCTGATTTCCTTTTATGACAAGACAACCCACCTAGTTATCAAGGGAAGCCAGTGGATGTAATCTTTTTGGATTTCAGTAAAGCTTTCGATAGTGTTTCTCACAGGATCCTTCTGGGCAAAATGTCCAGCACACAGCTGGATAAACATATCGTGGTGAGTGAGCAATTGGCTCACAGGTTTGTCACAGAGGGTAGTAGTGAATGGGGTGACATCAGACTGGTGACCTGTCACTAGTGGAGTTCCACAGGGCTCCATCTTGGGCCCTGTAGTCTTCTTGGATGCAGGACTTGGGGCGATACTAAGCAAGTTTGCAGATGACACAAAACTGGGAGGAGCTGTTGACTTCCTCAAAGGCAGGGAGGCCCTGCAGAGAGACCTGGACAGATTATAGGACTGGGCAATCACCGACAAGATGAAGTTTAACAAGGGAAAGTGCCAGATTCTGCACCTGGGATGGAGTAACTCCAGATGTAGAGGCAGACTGAGAATTGAGATGCTGGAAAACAGTGACATGGAAAGGGACCTGGGGGTCCTAGTCGATGGCAAGTTGTATATGAGTCAGCAGTGCCCTGGCAGCCAGGAGGGCCAACCCTGTCCTGGGGGGCATCAGGCACAGCATTGCCAGCCGGGCGAGGGAGGGGATTGTCCCAGTCTGCTCTGCACTGGGGTGGCCTCACCTTGAATAATGTGTGCAGTTTTGGGCACCACAAGATAAGAAAGACATTAAGGAGGGCAACGAAGATGGTGAAGGGCCTTGAGGGGAAGGCCTGTGAGGAGCAGCTGAGGGCATTTGTCTGTTCAGGCTGGAGAAGAAGAAACTGAGGGGATACCTCATTGTGGTCTTCAACATCCTCTTGAGGGGAAGAGGAGAGGCAGGCGCTGATCTCTTCTCTGTGGCAACCAGTGACAGGATCCAAGGGAATAGCCTGGGTCATTTCTAATATCCTAATTGGGATATTAGAAAAAGGTTCTTCACCCAGAGGGTGGTTGGGCATTGGAACAGGCTCCCCAGGGAAGTGGTCACAGCACCAAGCCTGACAGAGTTCAAGAAGTGTTTGGATGACACTCTCAGACACATGGTATAATGACACATGGTGTAACTCTTGGGGATGGTTCTGTGCAGGACTGGGAGTTGAACTCAGTGATCCTTGTGGGTCCCTTCCAACTCAGCATATTCTGTGATTCTGTGTAAAATCTTAGTTTGTGTGACTACTTTATTCATATGAACATGTGTGTCCCTAATTTTTATGAAGGAGAGCATGATTTCTTCCCTATACTCTTCTACATCCCAAAGTACTCAAAAAATGGCATTCTGAAGATGGAGACATTACTTCCCCAGCCAGCTTTGGACTTTGACAGCACGCTTGAGTTCACCCTAAAGTTCACCCTAACAGCTTTATGTGGACAAGCAATGTACCTTTATTGTTGTAAGCTAGCAAACACTGTAATAATATGCACATCCTGAAATTTCATTAGAAGTCTCATTTTTTAGAGAACTGTATGTGAGAAAAGAAGTGCTTCTGCTCTCCATGTGACACTTTGGCCTGCCCTGCCTGCAACACTTGTTCTGTGTGCAACCCCCAATGGGCAGCTTTGCAGAGGCAGTGGTTGCATGACCACATTTTCCCTGCTCATGTTGCTTTTCTGTCCATACTCCTGTGAGAAATCCTTTAACACCTTTATACTATGGGTTCAGTGGAAAATCCCTGCAATTCAGCCACACATGCTTGCAAGAGCTTCCACTTTATTTTTGTGATTGAGCCCTGCTGTCTGCTCTTCCACTTAAAATTGACCAGAATATTTAATCTGTGATCACAGAACATACCTGATATAACCACAGAAACAGTAAAATGATGTGTGGAAACTATTTGAAGTGTTCAAGCATATTTTCATGACATTTAGCAAATAGAAACAACAAAAATCTTATGTGCTCCATGTGTACTTTGCAGACCATCAGTTACCATGTCCCCAGCTGGCAAAATGCCATTGAAGTGCTTGCCTTGTCCCACTCCCCAGCTCTCATCCCTTCCCCTGGCTCAGTGGGTCAATGGGCAAAGATTTGCAGCTTTCAAGAACTTCTGCCTCTATTAAGGGTCTTTTTAAGACCAGGTAGCTTGCAAAATAAAGACACAGAAATTAACATAATTTTCTCTACCTTTCTGAAGCTAATCATAGGGGGTTTTTGGTCTCTTTAAATCACAAATTTTCATCAACAGCAAATAATAAGGGATGTCTTGTTTCCATTAGGGTTAATATCACAATTTTGCCTGATTATTCTTAGTACATAACTCAGTGGAAACAATGCATCTTTTGTAATAAAGCGTCTACCAGAAACCTTGGATGTTTTACAAGAAGGAAACATTGGCTAAGACTGTAACATAAAAATGTGGTATATGATTCCCATATAGATGTGTAGTATTAATACATGCTGCCATGCCAAAAGTTTGCTGGTATACCACATTCAGAATGGAAGGGATGAGAGAAATGTATTTTTCTGCTGCCTTTTTGTGTCTTTTTTTTTCAACTGAGGGATGTAGTACAATATATTCATGTAATAATAAGCTTAAAATCACTTATGTTCAAATGAAGCAAAGCCTTCCAAAACATTCACTGCATCCAAAACTATGCCCTTATGGTTTCAATTAAAAGGAAATTATTTGCTTTGTGAAACTTTGCCTGCATCTCTAATTCTTCCTCCTTGTTTGAATACAGCTCTGAAAAGCTACTGTTACTAATCAGGTTTCAGTTTGTAACAGTCATACGTCTTGTCATATCATGTCACACAAATACTGGTCATTCAGTCCAGTCTCCAATAAAGAAGGTTTCATATTGTCTTTTTTCTGGCTTTTGTAATACACAGTTTAGGCACTGCGCTACCCAAGAGTATTTTTAGCTTTTCAGATAACTTTTTCTGATATTTTCTGACAAAGTGGCAGTTTAATCTTTCAGACAATAGCATTGGTTCCATTAGTTTTGTGTTGAGCATGTGCTATTGAGTCTTTCCTTGAAAAAAGGGAAACCAATATAAAAGCAAGCAGCAATGACCAACTAGTCATTAACTGTGAACTTTCCTATGTTCCTCAACTGTCCAGAATAGTAAGCCCTTTCAAAACAGTATGAAAGGAAACTACATCCAACCCAAAATGCACAGCGCACGTACATCACTCTGTGTCCACGTCCCCAGTGTGTGATGGTGATTTGTGCAGTTGCAGTCACACAGAGCAGACTCAGTGTATGTAGCTGGTGGGTCCAGAGGCTCCACCTTTTCTTTGCTCATGGGCTTTCTTTTCAAGAGCTCAGTCTATGATTCCTTCATGTATTATTTTTCTGAGCATCGGTAGCTGCTGTGATGATCCCGAGCACTGCATCAGTCACATAAGGTAACTGAGTATGTTCTCTATCATCCCCAAAAGCTGTAAGATGTCAGAATTCTTGAGCTGCAGTTTCACGCTGAAGTAAGCACTTGTCCCTTCCATAGCCTGGTGTGAATTACTGCACCTGCTTTCAGAAGAGGTTCACTTCACACAGTGTACGGGAACCTCCTCCTGCCTTACACGTTGCTCCTACTTACTGAGGGTGGGAATGTCTTGTTGCTTTTTTCACATGGCAGTATTTTCCACAACTCCACATAAAGAAATGAATTGTTGCTTATTTAGATATGGCAATATATAGTTGTGAGTATCAGTTAAGCAACTGAGTAAAAGAAGAAGGGTTTTTATTTGAAGTGCTGAGAGGGAACAGATGTATATCTTGTCAGTTTCTCACTTTACCTTGTGATATTTCGTTGACTAATTGGTATTGTGACAATGAGGGAACTGCTTCCAAAGAAGTCAATTACTTAGTCCAAAATGGCTAATAAAAATGTCCTATGAATTGAAATGTACTTCAGTTTGAAAGGAAATTATATCTCCCTGGAGACTAGTAAATGGTTTGGGAAAAAGTGTTCCACTGTCCTCTTCTTTGTTGCAACAATCCATGCTGGAAAATATCTTTTTATTACATTTGGTTGACTTTAAAGACATACTGGTTCAAATAAATTGATGGGAGAATAAACAAAGAACGAGTTCTTGTGAATGTTGCTAAATTAAAATCGATGAATTGAAGGCACTCAAGGCAAACAAGTCTTCATCTACTCAACATTTCCTTGGGCATTTTGCTAGCTAATTTTACAGCCATCGGCAAACAAACAGCTTTCTTTTCCTACAGGCTAGTTGTTGTTTTGTGTTATTGTCACCCATAATATTTTACTAGTTTCTCTTTTATTTCTTTTTAATTCACTGCCATATTTGATCATATCACTCTAAGAAATCTTTCCAAGAGCAGTCAGACTACCAATAACTTCTGGTTTGTCTCTGTATTTTCCCTAGGTTTGGTGTCTTCAGCATGAGAGTTTATGAGTGTTTTTCCACCTTCATTAGTCAGACCACTTTATGAAGATGGCTAAACAACATTATCTCCACTTACCAGTTGGAAACAGTGATGCAGAGAGAGAATGAATGGCTTCCTGAGACAACTTGGGAACAACGAGTTCAACAGTGAATCACTGCTGAGGTACCAAAATGATCTGGTCTCCTAATGCCCAGCCTGTGTCTGACCTGCTATGGCACAGCTCCTGCATTTGTGGGAGAAGTGAGGGCAGAAACTCATGCAACACTAGTTCGTTTCTTTGGGTCTGCTGGACATTGGTGTCACAAGTGAAGAAAAATACTTCCCATCAGACTTACAAAAATTAAAAAGGAAGTGTTTATTAAAGTGTTCCCTAAAAATATTTATTGAATATTAGCAACAAAATTTTTGATATGAGAACTAAAGGCAGTTCAGCTACAGCTCAGCAGAGGTTCCCAGCTGATTTTGGCTGAGAGAGTCTTGTTCCAGCAGCCACCTGGATGTATCAGTGCCTTGCCAAGACACGGGGCATCGGACCAGCTCAGCTACTTCTAAGCTATATTGATGCAATTTCTGAAGATGAACAAGCCTGACATCCAAACTCCCAGGATGTGTCAAGGCATTGCTTGCCAAACCGTATCACAGTGGGTTAGTTGTGGTGTGCTCTGAGAGGTACAGACTGTGTAGAGGCTTCACACTTTATTCCTAATTGCAGGGGAATCCCCCAAAAGCTGACATGTGGGTGGGTTTTATGCTTCTCCAAAAGTTAAAGGAATCCACATTTTTTCTTCTCCTCAACTTAGATTAATGATTTGATAGCTTGTCAGTAGCCTTTAATTAAGGTTAGTCTCTGGCCTAAGAATTTTCTTGTGGTTCTTCTCCAGCAGAAGAACTGGTCTATACTTGCCCTGCTGTAATCTCTCTAGAAGCATCTGCAGCTTGCCATGGTCAGAGACCTGAAATTTGTGTAGAATGGACATTTGGCCTGTCCTGGTAATAAAGTAAAATTTCCATGCTTGTGCACATAGGAGAACAGAACCTGAGAATAAGTACAGTCCTCTGGTACACCTTTGGTAGACTATGCCATGTATTAATGCCCCAAATTTGTTAAAACCGATGCATCCTATTTGAAATACAGAGCTGTGAGTAGCCTGGATTTATTTCATTTGTTTAGGCTATGATGAAGAAATGGAAGCATAGCACTCTTTAATGTGAATTTCATTCCTAGAATTAAAATTTCCTGGTTTATTCTGTTACTGATGCTTTTGATCTCTGGAATTGCTAAAAGCTGTCTCATTTTAGGTGATACAGTTTAAGTGAAATACTTAACTCTCATTCTTGAAAATATTAATATCAGGCATTATCTAAACCATTGTGGTGCTCTGTCAAGACTCCCTCTGCACACACTGCAGCCAGTAAACCAGTAAACTGAGGGCAGAAATTCTTCTTACAAAGGGTTTTGGACAAAGGAATATCCGGTTTCTTATGAACGTGAAAAGCATGTTCAGTATTTGTTGATAAAACACTGAAGAAACAAGCTTGTTTTTGAAGGGTAATGCTGGTGCTTGTGTAAGAAAACACCACAGTTCTGTGTTTAGTAAAAATATGCCAGTGTGTTTGGACTGCAAGCCTGAGTGTCCAGTGTGCCTGCCTCTGGGTTGCTCATGACAGTCCTCTTGCACAATTGCTGTAGCAGCACTATTCTGCATGTATGAATAAATAATAAAAGTTATGACTCCAGTATGGATATTTTACATGACAGTGTACAACTGGTTTAAAGTTCATTCCAGCTACTGTCACACAGAGTCAGCTTCTGGCTCCCTTTTCTCAGGCTGATGGCTTTGCTTTGCAGAAGGCATCCATTTTATCAGCGGTGATTTGTGAGCCCATGTAAGCACGCATGACACACAGCAGAGCCCCTAAAGTGAAAAAGCTTTTTGTTTTCCTCTCCTCATCTTCACTGAGCATCTGTTTGGCTGCTGCTCGATAAGATGAAATTAAATTAATAAACTTTATTGCCTTGGATGCAGGAACAAAATACATAATTGTGAAGTAACTGATAAAAATAACATGATGTTATATGCAATTCCAATTCAATACACATGAAATGATTTCTGCAAGAGTCAAATGGTGTCTTTCAAGATTATGTTTTAATGCAATCCAAGGTCTTTGCCCTGAGAGAGTCTAACTGGTAAAATCCCAGATGGGCTCCACTCTGTCTGTTGCTTATTCTCACAAGACTATCATGAGGGCCATTCAGAAACATGTCTTTTCTCTTTCAAATTAATGCATCGTGAATAAGCAGTGGAATCCTACTATCACATCCCTGAAATCCAGCTGGTATCACCTTTCTGTTTCCCCTTCATCTGTAATCTAACTGACAAGATACCAATTTTAAAAGAAGACCTATGAGGGAAACAGATACACTGATTTTGTATTCTGTTGCTTGCTTATCCTGAGTGTAAAGAAGGGGGATCCTTTTCTTTTTTTTGTTTGGTTTTTTTTTTTTTTTTGAGTTTTTTTTAATACCTTGTCAAACCTGCCTGCATGGTTTTATTGGATGATTTGTTGATATGACAGAGAAGCTTTTACTGGCACCCTTCTGACGTTCCTTTTCAGGCCATTAGACAGATACAATCTACAGTGGGATTAGGCTGTGCATGAGGGCCTGGAAGAGTTAAGGTTCTCCTGTGGAACTTGAGTTTGAGAACAAAAATATCACAAAACATAAAACATGAATTCTGCTTCCCTTTTACATGAACACCTGGAGTGGTGAATATAAAACCAGGAATCCTTGGTATCAAAAAAATTTCTGAAATAATAGGTGGAGGGCAGCTATTTCATGGCATCTGAGCATGCCCTCCCCAGCTCACAGGGAGGGAAATGGCAAGAGAGGAGGATGGACAAGCACAAGGGCTGCATCAGAGCAGGGCACAGTCTGCAGTGCTTGGGGATCTCATACTGCACTTACACATGAGATTTCTCTGAGAGCAAAGCTGTTAAAAAAAAAATCCTTGCCTTTCTTCCTGCTTGTGCTGCTTCTTCCATTGTACATTATTCTGCTCAAAGGGCTTTCTCATCTCGACCAGACATGAAAACCATGCATTAGAGGCAAAAATAACCCCTGCAAGCCCAGAACATTTTCTTGAAGTTTCTTAAATCTACATTATGACATGGTTTAACAAAGAGTTGCACTGGTGTAAGCAAAAAGATGCTGAAATATAGCATATAGACAGAAACAACAGGCTGGGGGCAAGACCTTCTTAACCTTAACCAAACAAGCTTTACTGTTAAGGAGAATGCTGCCCTAACTACAGCCTGGGGCTGTGCTGTGCAAACCAGGCAGCTGTGGGAAATGCTTTTGCAACCAATGCCTCTTTTATTCTTTAAATTGTTGTTGTTCCCAGCCCCTTCTGTAAGAACAACAAAAACTGAAGTGTGGACACAGTTAGTAAAATCCTCGCAAAGAGCGTTTCAAAAAGTTCTGGGAAACAATTATTTTCATCAGTCCTGTAAGCAGCTTCTTTGCTTCCAGGCACATGGCTGGAGAGCTCCAAAATGAAGGAAGGGCCTCCGGTGTGAGTACAGAGCTCTCCACCTTACACTGAAACATTTTCAGTTTCTGTGTTAGCTATTGGAAGTGATCTCAGATGCATGAGATTCTCTTCCCATTCACCATGATGCCAGTTCATGGGGTAAGGAAGAGCTCTTCTCTTGCTGTGATTGTACCAGGGTCTTTGTTGAGGTTTTCCTAAGCTCTGCTGCAGCTCTGGTATCTCCTCCCATAGGAAATATGAGAAGTGGTACAGCCACTGTCTTGCTCAGCTTCCCTCATATCTATGGCACGGGAGGAAGAGGAGCAGGGAATGAGGTCAGTCAGGCAATGTCCCTGCTAGCATCCCTGCTCTTTTGGCTTGGGCGTACTTGAATAGGGGATGAAGTGTTTGCACATCTTCACTGAAAGGGACCCATTTCAGGTTTCCCATTTTAGCCTGGCCTTTGCTGACTTTGGGACACGAAAAAACCATTCCCTTAACAGTGGTGATTCCAACAGCTAAGATAATGCTTTGCTCACTAGTTTAAGAAAAATCTACTTTTCTAAATCTTTCCTCAGGCTACAAGGTCTTGTGCACATGAACTTTGTCTGCTTTTGCATTTGTAAATTTCTTAATATATGGGGAGCTGATGCTCTGCCACAAACAACAGGTGCAATAGTGAAAAAGAAACCCCAAAGCTTGTCATCCTGATACAGATAAATTGCAGCTCTGGGCACTGCCTCAATACAAGCTGCAAAATGTTATTCAGCCACTTGAGTATGAAGTACTTCCTCTCCTGCCTCCTAATATCTCTCAGCAGTTTCCTGAGAATAAGATTATAAACTGTATACATGGAGCAACCCCACGTGTATGCCCTAATAAAGGATAGCCCTAATCCTTCCTGAAGACACTTAGAGTATTTTTCCTCCTCATTTCTCTCCCATTATTAAGTTTACTGACAAGCTTGCAGCAGTTCTTGAGTGACATGATTAAGAAAAATTCAGATGACTCAAAATTTAGAGACTGTGAACACAGAGCTAATCAGAACTGTTCAGTCCTCATATAGTATTACTCTAAGAAGGGTTATTTAGGTGCCTTATTGTGCTTTTACTTATCTTTAGTCTATTTTATAATGTTTAATAACCATTTCCTAGATTTGAATAGTCTGTCTGGGACTAACAGTAGTATTTCTGTAGTATTTTACCCTTAAACTATGATACAATCTCAGACTTAAGACTAGGTTAATACAGCTTGTGAGACTGGAGTGCCTTTCGGACTATCCACATTGGATTCAGGAGGGTCGTCAAACTACAATGTCTGTAGTTTCAATATATGGAAATCACTTGTGGGGAAAGCCCACACAGTTAGTATCTGCTGGGCACTTTGAACAATTATTCTGCCATAGCCCATAAAGTTGCACATTGTAGCATATAAAAAAAAAATGCAGTGGAGAGAAAACTGGTAGCTGTGATTCAGTTTTAGTATTACTGCTGACATGGGAGAAATTGGGTTGTGATTCTGGCTGTTTAGGATGGTGAAAGCAGTCTAAGAAGATAAATCAAAGAGGATTTGAGGGACTGTGAGTGCAACAGATCAAAACAGAGCAATTCTCTTCTTTCCCCATCTCCCTCTCTATCCTCTTTGAGCCTGTTGTAAGTTGCCCCTAGCAATTATTTTTTAAAAAGGATAGTCATGCTTAGTAGGACAGTCTTCTTCTAAACTAATGCCAATGCATTGGTAATAGCAGCAAGGAAACAGACAAAACACTGAAAAATCTGTTCTTTGTTTTCTGTGGGAAGAAATTAAGATCTGATGGTAGGGTTTTTTCTTAAGCAGCAGCAAGTCAATTTTTTCAGTGTCATGTATATTCCAGCTCTGTGTATAGTTGTATTCTGTGATAGACTAAATCATCTTCATTGGAAGCAACGGGAATTGGATTATATTCTTTAAGGATTTTGTTGTGTATGGTTTGAAATAGATAAATAAAAGCCACTACTTCATTGTAATAAAGGGACCAAAAGTGTAACTGTGGGATGATGACTAGGTGTGACAGCTCTGCAGGACTCTGAGCTGTCACAGTGCTGCAAATCACTTATATGCATGCTGAACTTAAAGCAACTGTTGCCCTTCACTCCAAGGCTTGCAAGCTCTGTTCACCTATAGACACTGATGCAAAGAACTATGATTACCCTCAACCTAGAAGGAGGCAAATATCTGCCTTGGCTTGCAGGAAGATGGATTAGCTCATGGTCGTGTGCATGCTGGGGTTCCCAGCAGATGCAGCTGAATGGGCCCTAAAACTGCTGCTGCTTTCCCAGCAGGAGAAGCTATTCCTACTTTCAAGAGTTTGGAAGCAGACTTTTATAGGAATTTGAGCTTTACCCTTTTCCTCCAGAGGAAGTCATCATCTTTAACATTCTCTAAGTAAAACGAGGGACTGAGCAATCAAGTATCTGGGATTTCCCTGCAGCTCCCTTCTGCGGTGTGGTGCTGAGGTGACACGGGAGGGAAGGGCGCTCACAGCCAATATGCAGTGTTCAAGATGCACTGTTGTGATACACTCCTGTAGGGTTCGTGCTTTAGGAAGATATGTTGTAATAGATGTATTATGTACCTGCTCTGACTTGTTCCTGCAGAAAACATTCTAGTCACCAGCAAATGACCCCATGTGAATTAAAAGACTTATTTATTAGGAAATCAGATGAAAGGTAGCTTTATGCAAGCCAGCTAGAGTTGTGAAAGGAAGGCACATTCTAGATGAAAGGGAACACTTAGTCCAAAGTGAAATATGTACTGTGTTTGGTCACATCCCTGGCGTGACGGAGGATGGCTTCCTACCCACAAATGACGATATTGTCTTCAGATAATTGCTCCCTTATCAGATAAATCACTGAATTTCTCATTAAAAAATGGGTATATTCTTCTTGAGGACGCCGTGGTGCCAGTCCACGACGTGTGGGTGGGGACAGAGCCCTGCCGCGACGCCAGCAGAGACGGCCAGCTCTGCTGGGACGGCGGGCTTAGTGCTTCCAACAGTTTCCTTTTGTTTGCTCCCACAGCCATTCCAAGCAGCACGGAAAATGTCCAGTAACCCCAGTATCTCTTGTGTGTTCCTGCTGCAACACTGGGAGCTTTGGGTTTTTGGTGCTGCCAGCTCTCCCTCTGTACCATCCAAGGAGAAACCACGGCCTTGCTGGAAATTCTTCAAGTTTGTTTGGGTAGATGTTTGCATCTCCATGTCTCACATGCCTGTGTATGCACAGCTAAAAATGGGAGGTCTGAAGATCTTACAGGGTCCTGCAACCACGTCTGAAAAGTGCAAGCACACTCTTCTGAATATTTGGAATGGTCTGCTGTTGAATCTCATAGATGTGCATGCATGATGGACACCTCTAACACTCTGCGGTCCCCCGTGGTGTCACCCAGTCTGCTTCATCAGAACCTCACAGGAAGTTCCCCACAAGGATGAGAACTGGGAGCTCATGGTAATTTTTATTATCTGCCAGAAAACAAAACATTTCTACACCAAAACTAAGGTTGCAAGTGTATTTCTGTTGTGTATGGCTCATTTCCAAAGGCAAATTGAAGATCAGACAAGAGCTCCACACATTGAAACTTCTCCCATAGTGAATGCTGGAAGAGGTAACACTGAGTGGATGAGGAGATGGCCTGTGAGGGAGGCAGTCAGCTGAGCACAACCAGGCACTCCAGACTCATGTTTCATGCATGTACCCAAAGAAGCATTCCAAAGAGAAGGTGAGGAAGCATATATATTAGGATCAGAATTGCCCAGCACTTAATGGGAAAGTGGTTTTATAAAGTCTTGGTAGGTCAGGCTGGTGCTGCATTTGTGTCTCTAACATGCCCTCATTCAGAGGGTCTCTGTGGCTCAGGATGGCTTTTATCACTTTAGAACAGGGGAATACTTTCACAAAAGAATGTTTTTGCAAGCAGTAGTGAGTATACTAATGAATGAATAAATTCCTGGATTTTGTGTTGATTGTAGATAATTCAAAAGAACATATGTAAAATTACTTCACTCACTAATTGTCAATACACCCAGTTGCAGTTTGGATGATCAGTAATTTTATTTTTAAATAAATAGCTAAATAAATGTAGATTGCTGGTTTTTTATTTTGTCACGATTCCTTGAGAAAGAATCAGAGAACTACTGTTGATGGTTGACTGTTTCTCCAGAGAGATTTCAACACAGCTTATGTCCTCTTCTTTGTGCCAAGTGCCAAGTATACATGAGCCTTGCTGTAGTAAGCATCTTAGCAGATTCATTCTTGTGGAAGACATTACAATTATGTTATGACCTTTTACTCTAAGCACTGATAGGGAACCTAGAAAAAATTATTATGTGGTGAAGCTCACATGCAGCAATTTGATTAAAGAGAAAATATAATGAAGAACTTATTTCTATCAGACTAATGTCACAGATTAAAATTGAATTAGTGCTTATTTACACCAGCCTGAACTGAATTAAGTCAATAATGCTCATGTCTATTCAAGGAAATACTGTGAAAACATATCTAATCAGTGCAACTAATGAAGAGAAGGTAATTTCTTTCTTATTGGTTCAAATTTGGTCTATCGCGAATGGTATGGTAATTCGCCTTTGTGCTGCAAATGAGCTGTCAGGCTTTCTAGCCCCTGCAGTAACTTTCAACACTGATTATATTCAATATCAGTGGTTCATTTTGACTTTTCGCACTTAGCATTTGCATGAGAAGTGCCATAAACTATCTGGATCTAATGTTCATAAAGGAACTGATAATTAAAGACTTGCTTTTTGAAGAAAATTGTTATCCTACCATTATGTTTCAGAGAATACTGTAGCTGGAGCACATTATCTCATTTTGAATGGCCAGTTTAAAGATGGTTTCTCATTTAAACTATGAAAAAAATCTTTTCATTGACAAATATTGTAAATATTTAGGTATCTGCTTAGTGCCTTTAAGGGACATCTTACTGCATTGTCCAAGGCTGTAAGTAGAAGACAGGATGTCGTTCACATAAATTTAAAAAAACCCCAACTTTGCAACACTTAAATCAAAAGAAGAAGTTTTCATATTTTGCAGAAGAGCAGCTAAAACCTCTTCAGGCATAATTTATGCTGTTGACAGCCATTGCACATATAACACCGGGAAGTCTGGTTTTAATTCATGTAATATTCCTTGGGAGGTGGGTGGCTTAGTTAATAAACTTGATCTTTCACCTTCGGAATCAGATTGAGTTCCCTTGTTGAAACACGCCTGTCTTTAATTTGGTTGCTCGCTTACTTATGGAGGTTACCTGCTGACCTGCAAGAATCAGAAATTGATGTCTAACACACATCACCAAGCCCACAGGCAGATGTGCAGTGAGAGGAGCACAGAAGTGGTCATTTGCACTGGGCAGAATGCCAGAGTGGCATCCTGTGGTGGACCAAGAGAGCCACAGGCATGGGTAGAGGGGAGAAAACAATGGCTTCACCAGGTTATTGTGGCAAAGAGACATTTGTTGCTACCTACTTCCTGAAGCGTTTAAGGCTGGAGATACAAATCCTGTCCCATTGTCCCTGTGCTGCCATGGTTGCCAGAACCCACCTGCTCCAAAGGGAGCAGCAAGACTGGGATGTCAGGGGGATGGGTGCTTGTCCACTGGTTGTTCGGGACCATCGAGGGCACCATTGAGGACATTTTCAGGCAAAAAAATTCAGCATTTATGGAGTGTGAACCTTGTAAGAAGAGACCATCAAGAGCAGGTATTTTTTTAAAGTGACTGACTCCCACATGCTTGTCCAAGCCCTGGTCTCTATCCAAGCCTCTACTATAAACAGGAAACAAAGCTTTTCAGTAAGATAGAATGTTCCACCTTGGTGCCCACACACACACACACATCCTCTTCCGAGTTCTCATGTCCCGGAGGCATTCAGCTATTAGAAGGTTTCTTCATGCCTTAGATTCCTTGGCTCACTCTTGGATACCCATCACAAAATACTGAAAATAGTCCCTAAAATAAATAAAAACATCAAATTTTGACTCCTACTAGCTCAAAATACTTCAGTGTCCTTAACACAGTTCCTGACTGTAAGGAGGCTCCCAGAGGAGAGCCACTAAGTCCAGAGAAGAGTCACTAACTTGATCAGAGGGCTGGAACACTTCTCCAATGAAAGCAGGCTGAGAGAGCTGGGTCTGTTCAGCCTGAGGAAGAGAAGGCTCCAGGAAGATCCTAGAGCAGCCTTTCTGGACATAAACATGGCCTATAAAAAAACTGGAGAGGGACTTATCACAAGGGCATTTAGTGACAGGACAAGGGACAATGACCTTAAGCTGAAGGAGGGCAGATTTAGATTAGATATTGTGAATAAATTCTTTACTGTGAGGGTGATGAGGCACTGGAACTGGTTGCCCACAGAGGTTGTGTACTCCCCACCCCTGGAGATATTCAAGACCAGGCTGGATTGGACTCTGAATAACCTGGTCTAGTGGAAAGTTCCCTACGTGTGTAAGGTTCTCTGCCTATGGCAGGGAGTTTGGAGCTGGGTGTTCTTTAAGGTGCCTTCCAACACAAACCATTCTATGATACTAAGACAAGGGGACAGCTTATACCCCTGCCCTGGCTGGCAATGCAACAAGACACTGTGTCACTTTGTCAGGGACTGAGAAAGACATAGAGCTTCCCAAGCAGCACAATTATTTTAATTTATAGGCTCCAGAAAGTATTATAATAATTATGACTTCAAATGAAATGTTTTCTGGATCACTAAGTTAACATCTGAAAATGTTAGACAGGGCCCTGGCCTACCAACCAGTGTTTGCTCACTAACTTTCTGTGCTCTGCCTGACACAGCAAGAAGAGCCTGTCTGTCTGCTTTAGGTTTTGAAACCCTAGACCTAACCCTGATCTTAACCTGAAATGTACCTGAGTAGCTGTTCAAACAGGAAGAGATCCTCTGGTTGATGTGCTACTTTCCCTCCTACATCCCATCTACCTGTCTGGTCACTGCAGGATGCTGCAGTAATGATGTCCTAAAATTCTTTTGGCTCTGGACTCCTAAACAGCTTTAACCTCAAATGTATTTAGGGCACCAGCTACTTCTGTAAATTGTGAGCATGAATGCCCCACTAAAAACAGCAATTTGACTGCCTTTCTGGGCTCTGCAGGTTGTAACAGGAATAACCTGTCTGGCTGCTTTTGCTTCTCTGACTTAACTGATTTCAGAAATGGGATGGCCCCATGGGCTACATATCACTTTAGGGGTAAATTTCTTGTGGCAGACGTTTATGCATTTAAAGACATTTTTACTGAGACATACTGTAAAGCCCAAGCAGTAAACTATGGGGGCTGAAAGCTTTGTGTCCTGCTATATAATTGCATTTCACAATACATTTCAGGTTAGAGGTAGAGAAAAAGAGGCAGTCAAACAAGTTATGCTAGCTGGATCCTGCACAGACCAGAAAGATAGGGAGGGGATTCATACTAAAGGGAATCAGGGCTTCTGATGCAGCTCATGGTTCCCCAGAAGTTTTGATGTTAGGGACTGCATTACAATTAGGATATGAGAATTTAAAGCATCTACACAGTGTTTTTATGCAGGGCACAAAGAGCAAGAGAGGCATCTGTTTGTGGGCTTAAGGCTGGGGCTGTGTTGGAGTATATTTACTGCCATCAGCGTGAAGGGAGAATTCCTTGAACAGCTAGAGAGCTTCTCCTAAACAGGCAGGAAAGGACAGAAGTTAGATACATCCACGTAAGGCAGGGCATGGTACTGTCTACACAGCTACCTTGGATGTTGGGTGCAAATCCCAATGCATTTAGAGAGTTATTTCTTTTTAAAATTGCTTTGCAGCAACAAGGTTTTGGGAAAGAAGAGTTCTACTCTAGAGGGTTGAAGTCATTACATCATTGCGCATGACCCAGTGTCTTTTATATTCCAAGAAAAGATTCCCTCAGGAATAAGGTAACGTGCTAAGTTACTGTCAGATTTAAAGTTTGAGTTGGAAGAGCGAAAAAAATCTGTTCTTGATGCCTTCTGCAGAGCTAGGAGGGTTTTATGGAGAGGACTTCAGGTAGGTATGGTCTTTGGGTAATTTCTGAGCTTATGGGTGGGGATCAGTTGTGAGATCCAAATGCCTTCTCCATGTGGTGCTGTAGTGGCCAGGTAGAGGTTGTAAATGTGGTGATGATGTGGAAATGAAGGCTGTCTGTCCATCATGTCTCTATATACATGGAGATTCCTTGCACATCCCAGTCTGGGCCTTGTGGTTGGGAGTAGTGATGAAGAGCTATAAACAGCCAAACATGTTTTTCTTGCTGTGCAAGAGCTCAGGAGGATGAAGTGAGCAGAGGTGTTTGGCAGTCCTGAGCGCTTCTGCAATGATTTCAGGGAAGGTACTGCTTCCAATCCACCTGCCTTCAGGGTCCAGGTCTTGATGGGCTATCTTGCATGCTATAGGCAGTGAGGGTGGAGAAGCTTAGTTTCAGTGTGAAATAACTCCTTATACAGTGCATTTCATGCTGAGTTTTGGTGGGGATTTGTGATAAAGCTGAGGGAGCAGAGTGCTTTCACAGTACCAGATGCATCTAGAAATTATTCAGTACTGCACAACACAGAAAATTTTGATAGGAACAAGAGCTCTGGTCATTGTTGTTGACTTTAATGGTATTTACTTTAAGGGTTAGACAGCTTTTTAGTAACCTAGATCCTCTCCTCATCTTCCTAGAATGAACAGGGCATGGCAAGACCAGACATTCTTCCTTCTGTAGTTTTTAAAAATGGAGCCATAACACACACACACACCCCGCCATGCCCTACCTTGATTTAATACATTTTAGTATGAAAATCACAAGATGCGGTCAAGGTGAGATGGCTCCAGGAACCCAAACTGTACCTGAAGTCATAAACAAGCTCCTGGACTCACATTTATCACTCATCCCTATGATGCTTCTCCACCTGGAGTATGCAATAAAAAACCCCAATCTGGCTATTTTGCCTCTGTAACCCTAACTATAGTCTGAAGTGCATCCATATAGGAGTTCAGAAACTAGGAGTCTAAATCTAAGCCTTTGAACTCTTCTATTAGCTGCTTCCCCCTTAATGTCTTCAGAATGCCTAGTAATATTTTTTGCTAAATTAATCCCTGGATCACAAAGTTTCCTTGTTCTGATAGGTCATCAGAGAACCAAATGCACCCTTCCCTCTAGCCCACTAACTATTCATCACATCTCTGTGAGAGTAAACTTTGAGTCTATTAGTTTCTCTAACCTGAGCTCTAACCTTAAAACAAGATTTTCTCATGTGTCAAAGTGTTACCTTAGAATGTAACATATGACTTTATATATGAATTTCACAACTGTTTTCTTAAAAAGTCCCCAACTTTCTATACATAGACCCAGATAGTGAAAATATTCCACCCGACTGCTTTAGGTCAGAAGTGTTGCTCTAAATCACAATCTTAGCATGAAATGTAGTAGAACTGTAGTTCATAGGCTAGGACACTGTGGAAGGTAATCCATCTTCTTTTTTTTCCTTGAAGAAAGTCACAGCAATGATAAAGTTAGCTCTAACCCTATTCTTGGCCCTATTTATCCAGTTAGTAATTCAGATGTTCAGAGGTAGCATAAGGCCTTCATCTCATACATTTGCAGTGTTGTGGACCTTGCAGGACAACACAAAAGTAGATTCTTCAAGTTATAGCACCTGGAACCCCCAACATGATATTTAGTCAGATCTTTGCTTCTTCTAACTCACAAGAGAAACCCTGGAAACTCCTAACAGCAATCCTATCCCAAACTTTTCAGACTTTTCATGATGCTACAAAAATAAACTGGCTGTTTTTTGTAGGTGTTCTAATCATAACTCAACCCTCATTACCCCTGGAATTACTGTAGAACTGCACTAACATCAGTCCTGTTCTGTGTCACTGTGCCTTACAGAGTGCAGCAAGGCTAACTCGTCTGGCTGCCTTAGATTCCTTAATGATAACCATAACCTGAACCTTGACCTGAAATATACTCTGGCTTGTGCAGTCTATCACCCAACAAGAGATATCACAGGGCCTTCAGTAGCCCTAACAAAAGCGTTGTTTTGTACTCTTTTTACTACAATATGCTCCAATAACAATTCTGAGAAATGCATCAGGTCCTAGAACTCAAACCCAGCCTGTCCATTGTCTGCATTCAATGGCAACTCAGACAACCCTCTAATACCAATCTTCGTCATACTGGGCTCTGTGTGATACTGTTAGAGCAGCATGTGTAGAGCTCCTGGCTTGGCAAATGCTAAAATTGAGTTTATCATCAACATACTTGGCAAGGCTTCTGGGTCAGAAACTCTACATAATACAGGATTGGGTAGTACCACTCATCTCCACAATGACTGGGGATCTGAAAGATCATCTACATGATGTGGCTCATCTAGATGTGTTTTCTTCTAGAATAAAACGTGATCCTATCAGTCATAAAGAAAGAAAGTGGCTCATGCAAGAAAAAGCAATATAAGATTCCTATAGACCCTCTGCTTCAGTTTTTCTCACAATCTTTCCATCTTCCTCAATGCTTAACAAATACAGTTTGTTCTTCAAGATGCTTTTGGTCTTTCATCTCTAATGCAAAACTGTAGTGTGCTCAGGGACCTCCTGTTACATAAAAATGAAAAAAGGCTGAGAAGTACTTATAGTACTTAGTATATTACAGAATCACATAGAATCACAGAATATGATGAGCTGGAAGGGACCCACAAGGATCACTGGGTCCAGCTCTTAGCCCTGCACAGGACAACCCCAAGAGTTACACCATGTGCCTGCGAGCATCATCCAAACACTTCTTGAACTCTGTCAGGCTTGGTGCTGTGACCACTTCCCTGGGGAGCCTGTTCCAATGCCCAACCACCCTCTGGGTGAAGAACCTTTTTCCAATATCCAACCTAAACCTCCCTAGACACAACTTCAGGACATTCCCTCAGGTCCTGTCACTGGTTGCCACAGAGAGGAGGTCAGTGTCTGCCCCTCCTCTTCCCCTCATGAGGATGTTGAAGACCACAATGAGGTATCCCCTCAGTTTCCTCTTCTCCAGCCTGAACAGACCAAGTTCCCTCAGCTACTCCCTCACAGGGCTTCCCCTCAAGGCCCTTCACCATTTTCATTGCCCTCCTTTGGACACTCTCTAATGGCTTAGTGTCTTTCCTATATTGTGGTGCCCAAAACTGCACACAACATTCCAGGTGAGGCTGCCCCAATGCAGAGCAAAGAGGAACAATCCCCTCCCTTGACTGGCTGGTGATGCTGTGCCTGATGCCCCCCAGGACAGGGTTGGCCCTCCTGGCTGCCAGGGCACTGCTGACTCATGTCCTACTTGCCATCCACCAGGACCCCCAGGGCCCTTTCTGTGGCACTGCTCTTCAGCATTTCATTCCCCAATCTGTATGAACACTTAGGGTTGTCCCAGATTTTGCAGATTGCAGCAACAATTAATTTATAGAGTTTTACATTCCATAACACTGACCCTAATCCTAACTTTTAAATTACCTAAATGTTGATCTATACTGTCAAAGGCAATGTAGTATCTGCATAATACCTTCAGTACCATCGGTAGCTGTATTTATCTGTACTTCATTGCTTCAGTACACTCAATTAAAAATATCTGGAGTCTTACTCATACCATGCTCTCTGCAAATCCCTTCTGGCTTCTGCACAAAGAAGCAAGAAGTGCCTACTCATGTGTTCAGGATCTGGATTACTTCCCTCAGTCCTAATCTCAAACATGAGGTGCACTTATGGGGTCAGACACCACTTTAAATATCAATATTAGGACTTGTAACACTAAAATGAGTCCTCACTGCACTTTTTCAGACTCCTCTCTGTGTAATAAGAATGACATGTCTGTATTTTTAAGTTCTAGAAGCCTAGTCCCAAAATATTGTACCATGCTTCCTTAATTCTAGAAAAAACCGCCACCTGTTTTGATGTTTCCTGATCTCTATGACCTGCCACAGAGCTGTTCCACTTCACACAATCCAGAAGATGTTTTCTGGTTTTTCATCCTACTGCTGACTTGTGCCAGAAAATTAAGTTGAGAAGTTCTATTGGGCAGAATGTGTTTGGAAGCAAAACTGGGAGAGGAGAGTTGCAGGGCCTGAATATCTCCCCTTTTCAGTGCCCCACATGTACCTCCTCCACCGTAATACAGCACTGATAAAAAGGTAAGGAGACAGACATCACTGCTTTGGCATTCCTGGTACCTCTAGAAGTCAGAAATTCACTGTTTATATTACTTTTTTGGTTGCCAACTCCTGTTCTGCTGTAGGGAAATTTCTTTGCATCTCCATTGGTTGGCCATGAATTTCATCACAGTAGGGAAGAAAATGGGCCAAGTTCAAGCAAAGAGAATTCCTTATCTCCTGCAGACTGTCTCTGCTGGGGGGGTGCAGCTTTCAATGGTCTCTACTGTAGCAGTGAGGATTTCTCATTATTGGTATCATCTGGGTTCAATTAAATCGACATTCTTCATCTGGAGAATTCAAGTGCAAACTTCCAGCTACTTTTGGCTTTTGTTACCATGGACATGGCTGGAGAGGTAATCTATAGACATCTGTGATTATAATTCCACTGCTGATGCTGGAATAAGTATTTTTAAATTTTATTCAGTATTTAAAGAGATGGGTAGATTGAGATTTAACTTATATTAGTCAGGGGTGCTGTTCAGTGTGGATATTTTTTCATACAGTGTCTCTTATACTGAGGCCAGTATTTTCTGACAAAGCCAAACTTTCCAGCACCAGTGACTTAAAATAATATATAAACCAAAGCATAAACCAGCTAAAGGGCAGAAACAGCATTTGATGATGTGTATCTACATAAGGGCTCCAACAGCACTCCAGGCCTGGATCCTTATCTGTCTGAAGACATCATTTCAGAACACCAGATGAACTCCCACATGCCCCATATCCTATCCCACATTCTGAGAGAGGGAGGGATTTAAAGGCATGACTTCATCTCACAGCCCAGAGGTTGCAATAGGCACCACGCTGCTGATGTCTAGAAGCCACTACAGAGGGGCATGAGCCTCAGTTGTCACATTTCAAATGGGTACCCTCACTTCTAGACTTTAAAACTGGAAATAAACTGTCTTTAATCTAATGAGTGTTTGAAAAACTTGACTACTGTGGCATAACTGAAGTAGTCTCTTCACTCTCAAATGTTGGGGTTCCAATGGCTTCCGAAAGTTAAATGGCCAAAAAGTGATGCCCGCAGAGCTGGACAGTGACATAGAAGTGCCTCGGATGGATGGGGTCAATTGGCAAGGCAGCTAAAAGACTGAGTGTTTCTGCAGCCATGTGTCTTTATGGGCTTTGAAAAAGTTGCCCACCTTCCTTTGCTTTGGAAATGATCTCACAACTACTACTCTGTCTTAACCAGAAAATCATAACAATACCTGGTTTATAAAAAGGGTTCTTCAGCATTTTCCATTGCCCCTACCTAGTCCAGAGCTTTACTCTGGGAATTGACATCTTCTGATTCTTATCAAATTGAGACCAAGCATGATGTTGGAGAATTTTTACAAGGAATGGCAAATACCACTTCCCCGCTGTTTCCTGTGAGGAAAAGCTGAGAGAATTGCGGTTGTTTAGCTTAGGGAAGAGAAGGCTTTGGGTTGATGAAATTGTGGCCTTCCAGTACCTGAAGGGAGCCTACAAGAAAGGGGGAGAGGGACTTTTTACAAGAATGTGTAGTGACAGGACAAGGCGTAATGGCTTCAAACTGAAAGAAGTTCTAGATTACATATTAGTAAGAAATTCTTTATTGTGAGGATGATGAAACACTGGAACAGGTTGCCCAGAGAAGCTGTGTGTGGCCCACCCCTAGGAGTGTTCAAGGCCACATTGGATGGGGCTCTTAGCAACCTGGTTTAGTGGAAGGTGTCTCTGCCCATGTCAAGGGGGTTGAAACTAAATAATCTCTAAGGTCTCTTCCAACCCAAACCATTCTATGATTCTGTGATTGAGGGATTGCTTCATTGATTCATATTGCTTCTACAAAATTGCATCTACAAAAAAATCCAGGATTTTTTTTTAACTGGTCTAGTAAAAATGTGTCGAACAGTGCATGATGAATACATAAGCTGTGCCGTGGCAAAACTTTCCATAGCATCCAATAGAAGTTTAGTTATAGGTACCATGAAGTAAAAAGTGTCACCTTGTGCAAAATAACAGTTCAAGTGCATGCTTTACAGTGGAAACAAATGCATGGTGTATTGAGTTCTCTTATCCAGCACTCAAAACTGCATTTGTGTATCAAAAAACTCCTGGAAACTAAATTGAGGGGTGAGATGGACCTCTGGGCAGAACTTTCTCTCCCATAAGAATCAGTGCTCCAAAAGTCTCTGCACTAGGGACTAACCAAGCACTGGGTCAGATCCCAAAGGGCTACAAAGGCCATGTCTTAGAGACATAACTTAAAATCACTGATGGCTGCAGACTTGGCTAGACTCTGAGAAGGCTTGAACATGCACTATATATGACCTCCTGGCAATGGGAAGGGGTATATGACATCTTAGTTATCTAAGGTGGTTTGTCCATCGAGGCATTAAAAGCAGATGTCTAGGGATCTCAAGCACTTATCACACAGAAATATAATTTGATCCAAAATTCAGCTAAGAGTGCACAAAACCTTAATTTGTCCAGCTCAGCATGAGGGCAGTTTGATCTGTGAAGGCAGGTCTGTGGTCACAGGTAGGACTATACCTGTGACTAGCACTGATGCTTGTCTTCATCTGCTGTTCCTCTTCCCATTACCTCCCAACATAGCTGGTTTTGGGGACATGGCTGCAGACATCGGTGTTATAGCTTATATGCAAGCCTGTGGGCAAGCATTATTCTGTCTCACTCTCTGATTTTTTGAACCCAAGCTCATGTTCGTTTTGGAGCCTTTAGAAGAGGCCAGAGTGTGGTCTGGGCAGTGAAGCTGGACAGGTTGATTGACTTTGCCTGTTAGCCTGTGATGAAGTACAGCCCTCTTTGCAGTGCAGATAGGACAGATCCTTTGTGGAACTGTTGTGTAGATCTGCAGTTATGGCTGTCCAGATGATCCTCTAACCTGTGTAGCTGAAATGTGGCAGATGGCATCCCTGCGTCTGAGAGAGCAGCTGTCTGGGGCCTTTGCTAGAAGTACTTGGTGTTACCTAAGGGAAGTTTGTGGGATTTGCAGACACAGCATACCAGGCACAGGTGCCCTCTTCAGTCTAAGATGTTAAACCAGAGTTTCTGCGAGATGGCAACACAGTGCTCCTTGGTGTTTGCTTGGACATAACTTGAGCCACCATCATTGTGCTGCTGTTTGAGGAGCACATAGGAGATGGTGCCATGCACTTCTGATGCTTAGGACATAGGGCTACCCCACTGCCAGAACTATTTTGGCCTCTGGTTTGGGAGGACAGCTACTGCTGCTCCTCAGGGAACTGTCTGAGCAGCTGCACTGAGACACAGATTTTCCAGGGGTGAAGAAGATTTTGGTCCATGACAATAACTCTGATGAATGCAGTGCAGTGTCCTGGGATGAATGTTAAAGTTTCTTGCCAGCCTCCGCAAATGGAGTGAGACCATTTCCATTCCTAATTAGCTCTATAGAAATTGAATTAGCATGAGTTTCCGTGAAGAGCAGGGCTGCCTCCAGAAGCCATTCTGCTCACGGTCCACATGTTAACCAACATCTGTGCTGCCTTGGTCCTGCCTGGGCTGAAGCCAGCTACCGTGTCAGTAAATACGTATTTATTGCTTCATACATATATACTTGCACAGAGCACAGCCCACATATACACATGTATTTGTCTCTGAACTGTACACATATGAATTTCTTATTTTTGAGGATGACTTTCAAACTGGAAATAATGTCTGGAAGCAGATGGGCTGAGCAGCCTTTGATGAGCAAATGGTTATTGTTAGTTTCAGCAACAAGAGCAGTCATCAGTTAGGGAGAGTGCCGCTACAACTGAATGATGATGGATTTTAGTATTTCTTTGTATAGAAAAAGGCTGGGTTGACTGAGCTTTAAAAACCAGTATTGTGCAAGTGTTTTATCTAAATAGTCAAGTTTCTTGTCTTGGTCTAGCTTGGAAAAAAGTAAGATGAATGCAAGATTTCAAGTGTCTCTGAAGCATTTGCTAGGGCTTAATTTGATTACAGACTTAATAAATGTTTTGTAGGGCCAGTTTTCTTTACAAGTCTTTTAGTTTATTCTCTTCAGATTTAGAGATTAACATTACTTTCTGAATGGGAAAGATCCTTGTAACAGGTGGAAAACTAAGTTTTTTTGACACAATAGGCAGCACAATTCATACTTGGTATATAAGAAATCATTTAGCTAAGAACCAAAGTCAGAATCATTGGGTGAATTGCTGGGTACCTGGAAGGGGGATTCCACTACAGTGGATAAAAAGGCACTAGGCCTGTGGGGAAGGGCTAGCGCTTGAGTCCAACCAATTCACAAGGACCAGCTCCTCAGCCCTACTCAGCAGCAAGGAGACTGTGGAAGAGATGCCAAGTGTACTTTGCATATTGTGAAGTCCAGATTTAATATTCATGAAAACATGATCTTCTTTTTTTCCTGAAATCTGTCTTCAACATATGATTTCATTCCTGTTTCATTCCCTCAAAGTCCTATTTAGAGAATTCCCTAATGTATCATG
Source organism: Anabacerthia variegaticeps (assembly GCA_035583185.1). Classification (NCBI taxonomy): domain Eukaryota; kingdom Metazoa; phylum Chordata; class Aves; order Passeriformes; family Furnariidae; genus Anabacerthia; species Anabacerthia variegaticeps. Next base: position 15,167,161 of record JAWWEW010000078.1, on the reverse strand, counting down.
TGACATTTACAATAGGTTTCTAGAAATCCATCTACAGTTATGCTTTCTGACTGTCCTCTGTATCAATTCTATAATAATAGGTAATTGGGTTAGTCTAGTGATTTGCTATTTACAGGTCCATACTGCCCCACAGGATTTTTGTAGTAGGTTACAAGTACCCTCAGAGGATTCCTAAATACCATTTCTAAAACATAACTTTAGTCTTACAATGTAAATCTCACTGAAAAGAATTTTCTCATTTTGTTTGGTAGTAACTGTGAAATAGAAAAGAAAACTCATGTTTTCCAGATTTTTTTATATTTTATCCATTTTATAACTGTAAGAGTATGAAAAAAACTCACCAAGATGTGAGGTGGTTTTTTTTTGTTTTGTTTTTTGTTTGTTTGTTTTGTTTTGTTTTGTTTTGATTTGGTTTTAAGTTTGGGGTTTTTTTTTGGTTTTTTTTTTTTTTAATTCTGCAGTTGTCATTATATTATCTTCATTAAAAATGTAGGTTTATTTTTGTTGTATTAACATTTTGGACACTTGTATAGTCCCAGTCTTTGCATTCTTCGATGCTGGACTGACATTACGGGAGGTGCTATGAGGTATTATTTTTGATGTGAAAACTGTCCAAGAATGAAACAAGTTTCCAAGTCCCAGGACCAAATCTCCCCTCTCGCTATGTGTTCACACTTTGGGACTGCAAGGCAAGCAGGGATGAGCCACCAAATGTTCCAGCTTTGTAAGGCATATTTTACTCACAGAGCTCTCTCATAATCTTTTTCTTTGAAAAGTTCATTGAAAGTAGCCTGTCCACTACTACATACAGGAGATGGGGGAGGAAGAGTGAAAGAGATGACTTTATATGCATAGTGCTTGCCTCTGCATCTTCATCTTCTCTTCAATGTAGACTTATTTGCTGCCTCTTGATCCCTGCCCATCAGGCCTGGAAGGCTGCGGCCACACAGCCCAGCATGGCTCTCACATCAGGCCGCTCCTTAGCTGTCAGGATGGAGGTAGGCACAGCATTTTGGTGGCAGTCCTTGGCACCCTGTCGCAAATCCAGGCAGCCAGACAGATTGTTATCCTCTACCTCCAGTATTTGTGCTACCTTGGAGGTACAAACCGACTGGAAACCCTGCAGATAGGATCAATGGAGATATTTACCACTCTAAACAGAGAAGGGAGCTCACCCACAATTCAGCCAAGCTGTAGTGAGCTCTGGCTGACAGATGTGCCCAGCAGGCTGGACTTGGCTCCGTGGTAGGGTAATGGCTCTAAAAGGTTAAACCACCTCTACTCCCACTCTCTGGACATACTTAGCTGTTGTTGGGGATGTAGCTGCCTAAGATAAAAAGATCACAAGCTCGCATTGTTCTTAACTAGCAGCATTTCTCTGTAATTCTCTAATTCAAAGCAGGCTTTGCTCACTTTTGTGCTCTCTTTACAAGCCACGATGATGATAGGATTTCTGAAATCAAAGCTGAGCTCTGAACTGAATTAAGAGGGAAAAAGCCGCACTGCCTGGTTCGGGAGAGCAGAGAATAACTGTGGAGGATCCTCCCAGCTGGTTTGGCAGTGGTGGTGGGGGAATGGTTTTCTTCTATCAAACTTGTTTTATATTTATTGTAAAATAAACATTTTCTGGGCATTGGATGGCAATTACTCATTCTGCCCCTCCAGGGATGAGGTCGCACCAACCGCACATCACAGAAGAAGGCAAAACTTTCCCATTTAGATTAAAACTTACATCAAACAAAGCAAACATCAATGGAGCAATTTGGTGTTTGTTCCTCCCAAGACTGGCTCACACTATTTCTCTAAACACTGTGTATGAATACACTGGGCTTTGAACTTTGATTTGACAGATAAACTGTTCATCAACTTTTTGCCCCAGTATGGCAATAGGGCTTATTCCATATTCCTTTACCTGCTTTGCAGGAAAACTTGTTCACTGGGGCAGGCCAATCTGTTCAATAACTCCAAGTACAATATTACAAAAAGTTAATTAATTGGGGTAGTAAATTTGTTTAAAAATGACTGATTATTAGCTAAGGCCACTCACTATGGCAGAACATAACAAAAAGAGTAATTACATAAGCTGTTTGAAAAATAATATGAAATTGAGCCTAGAGGAACAGTTATCTTTCAGGCTGATCTAAATTTAAACTGCGCAGCTCTGCACACAGCTCTGCATCACAGACAGGGTGACTGTAAAGTCAGAAATATGTGATTTCTCAGCTCCTTACCCTTCCAAAATATCTTCAACTAATACGAAAAACAATCAAGTGATATGAAAAAATAAGGTAAAAAAAAAATAAGTTTTCCGTGAAGTTATGGCTGCCCTGTTGACAATTGTTTCTTGCTTCACAGTGAGAAAGCAAATGCCACTTCAGGGTGACTGGTTTGCTAATGCTGCCTAAGTAATAGTTCCCATTTCACTTTTATTGTGCTCTTGTTAATTAAGTCCCACAATTAAAGAAAACAAAAATTCAATAAGAGGAAATAGAGTGCTTAAGTTACTAAATGCTATACATCTGGCTGACAAATATGTTTTCAATACTTGATTTAGCATTTAATAGTTTTTTATTAAGCTTTAGGAACTGAAAAAAATCTTTGACCTACATAGCAAGGATAAACCAATTTTAAATGCTGTTGAAGATAAAAAAAGAAGGGGAAATACTCTGTTCATGTTAGACTTAAAATGATGCTTGCAAAATCATGGCCTGTTAAAGTCAGTGGAAATTTAGACTCTTACTGGCTTATGATCAAATTCTGTGACCTCTGATGGCACAGTGGACTGCCCATCAGCAGCAGACCAGAAGCTGGACTCACTGTCTCCTCACCTGTTCCTTTTGTCCTGCTGGTGCAGTTGCCTCTCTTTTGTATAGGATGAGTGATCAAGACGTGTCTCTGAGCAGGCACTGCTCACATGCAGACAGATGGACAGATGGGGGGACTCTGCAAGGCAGCCCAGGCTGGAGCAACATCCATTAAGGAGCACGTTCTGCTATGGACTGTACTCGACCCACAGCTACCTGCTGTGTTAGCCATTGGTGGCATCTTTGGTCACCCATGCAGAGTCACCACTGGGGCTTGGTTAAAGCTTCATTTCAGGTTTTCTGGTTCACTGCAAGTGTCTATGAAATTTAAAACAAGAAAGCAGGAATCTATTAAACACTTAAACAGAAAACCATAATGGATCTGAACTGTCTAATTAAGCGACTTTTTTTCTTTTACTTTGTTGATCAGGCAGGTGTATTGGACTATTTATTATCCAGGTTGCCAAATCTATAGCTCTACAGGTTCCCAGGAGTGGGGTGTGAGAGCAGTGTGATACTATTTGAGTGTATAGCAGTGACCCCAAGCACATGCACTATGGCTGATGGGTTCTAGCACTGCTTTGTTTTAGTTTTGTTACATAGGATAAACATTTTGCTCCAGAAATATTTGAACAGTGGCCTGATGGAATTGGTTTCTTTTACCAGTAAGAAAAAGTGTATTAAAGATTGTTCATACTGAACAGCCATGAAATTATTAGTTTCAGAATTAGTTTAAAATTATTAATTTCAGAAAGTTTTTCCAGCTTTCTCCATGGCGAAAGGTGTCATTTTACTCCCACATTCTTCAAATTCCAAAATTTGCTTCCTTTGTATATTAGTGATTTTCAACTAAAAATATTTCTGATTTGGACTGTAAGGTTATGTGGTAGTTGTACTTTGCATGTATTATCTGGCTGCATCTCTCTGACAAAAGCCAAAATCTGCATCAGCATACTGTTCTTGCACTCCACCTGTTTTTGAGTATTAGAGGTGACAGACAAGCAGAAAAGTAGTGAGCTTTTTGTTTGCTCTTCTGTGGTATATAAAAGTGTTCTCTTTGCATTAGTTCATACTTAACCTCTCCTTGAGAATGCTGCAGATTGCTGTAGGAATGAAAGAATTGAACACAGCAGTACCAGGAAATAGGAAATTATTCTTATCCCACTGAGTTAGCAAATGCAAAGCCTGGTGTGTAGGACAACTGTTCCTTAAAATCCAGACTCATGGAAATTATTGTTTTCTGTTTCATGTGTTATTTGCTTCAGCTACGTTCATATGCCTTTCTGTTCTCATTTTTTAATAACAACAGTAATTGAACTGTGAAAATGTGTGTATGATATTTCCATGGCTAGTCCAATTTTAAGTTTTTAGTACCTATTTTACAACATTGTAACTATTTGATGTAAAAAGAGAAATGGTTTCAAAAAATGGAGTCTCAAGTTCATCAGACTAACCTGTGCTAATAATGCACCATATTTAAACATGAAAGGGACAAAGATTTCACCATTCCTGTATATGTACAAACATATCTTGTAAAGTTAATTGTTTATGTTTCTTTCCTAAGTCTATGGTAATTCACAAGACTAGAATATACATTCACAATATTGAAGTAAGTAAAAATGCCATTTAAAAAAATAAAGTGATTTTTTTAGCCTGTATGGCGTATGTATGTTGTGTAGGCTTTGAGTTAGAGTTTTCAAACCCTACATGAAATCACAGAATGTTTTGGATTGAAAGGGACCTTAAAGATCACGCAGTTCTAACTCCCCTTCTATGGGCAGGGACACCTTCCACTAGACAAGGTTTCTCAAAACCTCATGCTATCTGATCCAGCCTGGCCTATTCTTCATTGGCAGTCACTGCTTCTTACGTAGTGACAAGAATAAAGAAGTCCTTCCCTTTCCTACGATGTCTGTGAGCAGCATTGTCTCCTCGCCGTTAGGTAACTTTGCCTTGACAAGTTTCTTCATCCCTTAAGTGGCCACACTGACCCACTGTGAGTCTCCTTTGCTGCTGCCTTGTCACTAGCTTGCCAATGCCTGCGTCACTTCAGTGTCTGCCCTGCTGCCCACACCATTGCATTGCATTGCTAAAAGTACTGACATAACAGAGATGGTAAGAGAGCCAGATTTTTAATCTTGGGTGTGTCTGTTTATTTCTGTATAAATATTTGAGTTAAAATTTAGGGTAGTACCAAACAAAACACTTTGGAGAAGTTCAAATAAACTGCATCAGTCAACAGTGTTACCTTTATCAACAAGAAATGTCATCTTCTCCAAAACAGAAATGGTTTGTTTGACAAGATCTGTGTTCTTAGAAACCCCACACGCCTGTGCTGGTTCTGTATTGCTCTCATAATTTTTTAGGTTTTTTTATTTTTTTTTGTTTAGAAAGAATATGTTCCATTATTTTGCTTGGGTACTGAATCAACATAGCAGTTCCTGGGTAAATCCTCTGCTCCTTTTTCAGTCTTGGAAAAATAAGAACGTGTTGAAGCCAGGGGAAATGCCAATGTGTTTACTGCTAAAGTATTAATTTCAGCAATTCCCCAGTCTCCAGGACCCTCTGGGGTAAGTTATTTGGTCTTTTTGATTTAAGAAGATTCAATTTTAGTAGATTCTGGCTTGAATCCTTCTTCATGAAAGATGATTAGCTTTCCAGTGAATGTATGTCCTATGAGTTGAATCAGTTCTCCCACTTTGTTCTGAAGGCAAAAGCAACCATTAGATATCCACAGCCCTTTTGTTTGAGTTCCTTTTCTGACTCAAGCATTTTATATACTGTATTATTAATGTCACTGATGATGGAATTTCTGTTCATTTCGTTACCTTTTGTCTGTTTTATCAGTTGTCTCCAATTTCAATTTGTAGCTATTAACTTTCCTTTTATATTCAAACACAGACATTTCACTTCTGTTGTTCTGTTCAGATATCCTTCTAGCTGGGGTGTTTTTGTGGCCGGAATAACTATTTTTCCCCTTCGCTCTCTGGGTTGTCAGTCCGGGTGCATCCAGTAGTATGTCCTTGAGCAATTTCCAGTTTTTACTAATACTTCCCACTTCAAATGATGTACATTGCAATGGCAATGAATCAGGAACTGACAGACAGAATTAAAACCAGTGTTCAGCCCTCCTCAAATTTGTAGAAGAAGTAATGGAATAAACAATGTCAGAATAATTTAATACTGAGAGAAGTAATTGAATTAAAGCCCTTTTGTGTACATAATGTCAAAATGCATAAAAGAAAGTAAGAAACCCATATGTGGAAAGGAAATACAGATTTTCAACAAAATCAGTTTCAGAACTCCAATTTTCCTACAAATTTCCCTGTTCTGTAAATGCAGACAATTACTCACTTTCTTGCATAAGACACAGCCGGTGGCTGGATGCTCACCCTCTGATTGAGCTAAAACACAGTCTGCACTGCTTCATCTGTGTTTTAGCACCCAAAAACCTTGGAAGAACCCTCTTTTAGGATATGATGAGTTACCCCTGGAACTGTCTTCCCAGTGAACTTCACTATATTTTGTATTATTTTATCCTAATCTCCATAGCCAGCACAGTTTGGTCACTATGGTTGGATGAGAGGAGTGCTATCCACAGGGAAAGCTGCAATGGAAGATGGCACAGGGCTGGGGACTGCCAAGCCACATGGTGTCTGAGTACAGTAACAAGCTCACAACCAGACTGGGAGGCAACATGGGGCTACAGCTCAGGTAGCGTGAGAATCAGCGTTCCAGATTCTCAAGGAAACACTCCCCAGATCTGGAGGCGCCGAGATGCCTTGGGATGCATAAAAGTGAGCCTAAAGCCTGGTGGGAGGCTTTGTCACGGCTGAGTTGAGGCTTAGGGATGTCAGTGATGCCACTGACATTGAACCAGGGAGCCAGAGAGAGATACAGGGTCCATACTGCTGCTGCTCTGGTTCTTGAGGCAGCCTCTCAGCGCTGGATGTGGTATGGCTGGCAACATGAGAAATCTAGGGTGCTGAATAATTTCATGATTGCTTGTACATAGCAGGTACTCTCACCTCAGTATTCAGGATCCAAATTCCAGCCTGAGAAGTGACCCGAAGGGTATCCCCTAGTTCCTAAAGGATGTCCCTCTACGTCTTGCAACATGTTGGTCACCTGAGGTGCATATTAGAGCCACACATGTGAAGTTTATCTGGGAATATCACCTTTTCCTCGTGGTTAACCCCAAGACAGCAGTAGCTTTGTAGGCTGGGGTGTGGGAAACTGCCCCAAAAGCATGCCCACCATCTTTCCACCAATTTAAACACCCTTTTTGTATTTCTCTGTGAAGATCCAGATATTTTTCCTCAACTCTGGTCCCTTTGGTTTGAAATGAGTGAATATCTTCATAAAGGCAAGGGTCACATATTGCTGAAAACAGAGCAAATAGGAGGAATGGAGTTAAGAATTAGTAGAATCAAGAGTTTACCTAGATGGCAAGGGAACAGGGATCATCCTATCATTGAATGGGTCTGAACACTCCAAAGCAGTTGGGTGGAAGAGATGTTAGTCTGGGGTAAACGCAGAGCAGAAATTATGGGTTAGATCTGATAACACTGTGCTCAATATCACAGGTTCCTGGAAGCAACCCAGAGTATTACCTTCACAGAATCTTTGGAAATGAGTGTGTGAGGTGTGTTCATGGTTAAAATCGTATTAAGGAAAAGATGGTTTTTTGTCCTCTTGGAATTTATAATTTAGACAATATCTCATTATTTTATTTCCTACTGCTTCATTCTATTGCTGCTATTGAGATTAAACTGGCTTCATATCTTTTAAGATAGCATATTGTTTGATTGTATTTTTTATACTGATCTTTCTATAAATACTCATTGATGTTTGTTAATTTTTCAAAGTAATGTGTTCCTTTTCTATAATATTATGCATCACTTGATGTAAAAAAATTAATTCTTAAAAAAAGCATGTTGAACAGATGATTTTATCATCTTTCCTTGCTATGTCTTTTTCTGTTTTTTAAACATTAACTTATGGTGAATTTAGCTCCATAATTTAAATATCTTACTACATACAAAAGACATGTCAAAATCACTACTGTAATGCACGTGATCCATATCTTCTTTTCTGGTAAAGTGTGGGACAAAAAAGCATAACAACGTGGGTTATTTAGTCAACATACCAAATACACGGATAGAAAATTTGAACACATGCTTCCAGGACCCTCACTGAGAATTTTCTCTGCATCTTGTAAGGAAGTTGCAGGCAACCTCCCCACCTCTGCTTTTAGGGAAGTTTTGGGGCATACCAAACCTGAAATGCATACTGTAGAATGTCAAAAGACAGCAGCAATTTCACTAATGGCAGGCACTTTGTTTTCAGGTTTTCCTAATACTTTAAGAACCAGAGACTACATTAAATACTATGTGCAGCTTGTGGCTGCAAGCCAAAAGGAAGCCCACATGACATTTAGTGCCCTTGTCTGCAAGCTGATAAAAGAGTCTGGATTCCCTAAACTCTTTAAGTGCTCAGTGTCAAACTGGAATTCGGTAACTGCAGCCCGAACAACTTATGTTATTTAAAAATGCACACTTAGCTCTAAGAGGTTTCCAAGCACTCTAATGCTGAGGTATTTGAACAGAGTAATAGGGTGCTTTTAAAAAAGCTTTTTATTTTGCAACTTCATGTTCTTCATCTTGTTCAAATATTGTTTACTTTAGAATTCATCTGATAGACTCATAAAATTAAACATGCAACTCAATATAATGGGACAGGGCTCTGACAAGCCTCAGGAAACTAAAAATGTTTGAAGTGTTTAGACTTTACTATATCACAAAGTAAATTTTGCACAGTGTGAGTGTGTGCTATGAGATCACATAAAAATGCTAGACAGAATTATTCCTGCCCAGTCATTTGACCTACCCAGACCTGCCAGTTTGTAATGTTGTGCAGATGAACCTATGTGTTTGCTCCTTCCAGGAGCTACGGAATTGTGATAGCTCTGTATAAAATTGGGCTGAAATCTCTGTGCAGAATAATCCCAAATATCACTGCAGCAGGCTCTTAGTCCATTACAGATAGGAACTAAATTGCCTGGTCTTTGTCTTGCTTATACACAAACAAGTACAGCTCCTAACTCACTCCGGGGACTACTATGCTTTGATTGCAAGGATATCGTGTTCATTTTGCTCCTTTCCTCTCCATCTGTCACTGTGGATGCATGGCAGAATGGGGCAATCACAACCTCCTGGTAGAACTTCGCAGAGTAGTACTGCACTGCATCATTAATTCCTTTTGTTAATGACATTATTCACATTTAAGTGAAACATGCTGTGCGCATGGTGTGTACCGAGCATCTTCCAAAATCTTCCAATGAATTAATGGAAAATTGAATTTCTTTGAAAACAAACTATTTTTGTGTCTGATCTCTGCAGGAAGAAGGGAATTTACCGACAAAAATTAAAAACAAGGCAACCTCTGAGACTGAAAATAATTTAATTCTCGATGGAATTCCTAATTTCCTAAATCCTACTGTACTAGGGAGCTGTAATGGATATGCTTTGTGCCTCTGCAGAAGGTTGTCTGTCAGCAAATTTAAGTTATCTCCTTCCCCTGCCCCACTCCAGTGAGACCTAGGGCACAGGTGGAATTTCTCTGGCTTGACATTAGCATCTTTAGAAACCATGCAAAATGGAAGATGATTATGAGTGACTTGGCCTCCACCGTAGTAGCATCCTGTGCAGTGTCTGGAAGTCAAACTCCATGCACTGACAAGTGTCAAATGGCGCTAAAGAGGGCATGGGAAACGTCCATGAGGAGTGAAGCTTTCCACCTCCCTGAGCTGCAGGTGCTGGCAGCTGGAGCCAGTGGTTAGCCAGATGGATCCAACTCAGAGTTATCCTGTGCTTCAACCAGCTGGTGTTGTCCAGCTGAGGAGCATTACCAGTGAAAATCCTGTGAGGAAGAGCGTGGATAGAAAAAATGTGAGTGCATGCTGAGAATTCTGTAAAAGGAGTTGCTGAGATGGACAAAATATATATAGATTAGGACATCAGACAGGAGAGAAGACAAGTTTGTGTTAAAGCTCGTTCTGGTGCAGTGGTGAAGGGAGAAAAAGTTAAAAATAAAATAAATGGCAAGTATCCACTTCCCACCACCCAAATGCCAATGAAAAGAGATTGCAGGTTCTGTAGTAGAAAATACTAAAGAGGGAAGATGAAAACAACTCTGGCATAACAAGCTGGCACCAATGTGAAGCAAATGACATTTCTGTATCAGGAATAAGAGAAATGGAAGCAATGATACAGGATCAGTATTTGAAAGAGAGATAGTAATGATATAAAATAAAATATTCAATAAACCCCACTATTTTCCATTTAGGAAATAGCAAGATAATGGGCTACTACCACAAGAGGATGATAAATGACTGTAGTCTGTTAAAGACTAAGTAGGCTGTTGGACAACATCTATTAGAAATAAATATTTTTAATAGCTGAAGATTAGATCTTTCGTTTGCTGATGCTTATTTGAAATAAATCTTGAAATACCATGTTCATTTCAAAAGTGCCAAAGAAAGTTAAATTGATGCTACTTTGGAAGACGTTTAGGTGAGTTGGACAGCTATTAATCAGAACTTTGTATCATGGAAAATCTGATGCTGAACTCAATTACAAAGAATATCCAGAGCTGTTAGTCTGTTTTAATAGTTAGGAACAAAAATATGCAGCAAAAGGAAAGGACATGTCCTAAAAACAGTATCTATGAAAATTATTTAGGGCTTGTGTGGCTGAACAGTATAGAAGGACTGTAGAGTTAGAACACCTAACATGACCTAACATGACCTGAGTATAAGAAGAACAGTGAAAAGATAAGAAATGGGGTTACAGATCTAAATGTAGCACTGATCATGCCACTCCTTCAAAGTCTTTTCCAGATTGTTGAATTTATTCACAGCATATTCAAGGACTCTTCCTAAGTAAAGAAAGGCACTGAAAGAGGAGAGAGAGACAGACTAATTTCTATCTATGAAGATGATTATTTTGTAAAACTTTCAAGATAGGGTATTCCTTTGTCTTGATATCTTCTGAACATCAGATTTGAAACAGAGGCAGTAAATGCTAATGTTGAGTGCAAACTGGGAACAACCTGTTCCTGTTTCACTCGATACAGTGATTGCATGACCCACCTGCAAAGAAACATCACTTGTTCTGTGGAACAAAGGGTGGATTTGGAGGGTTGATGATTTGGTTATCTCAAGGGAAAAAGAGACAGTAAGAGGGAGAGGGAGGTTAGAAGGTGTAATCATATTGAAAAAAATAACCTGTTAAATCTACAATGTCTCATCCTGAAGACTTCCACCAGTTTAAAATATTTTAAAGTTTTTTTCTTGAAAGCAAAGATTCAAGGGCTAGAACAACTGTTGCATGAGAACAGAGCTCCTGATAAGAGAGGAGATCCATTGTCCCTGTGAGTTCACCCCAGTGCATGGTGGTTGTTCCCTTTCCCCCTGTGTGGTTTCCACCAAGGCAGGCATGGGGTTAAGCGCACTGCCTCCAGGGGGAAATGGCTATTAGGATGCAGGATGCTGGTGGTGTGGCCTTGGAGGGCGTTTATGGGTGGATAGAGTTCATGTTGTTGTTCAGGCAGAGTCAAGTCACTTCACAGATCCAACATGAGCTTTGAAGATTTGAAGTCTGCAGCCTCCATTTCAGAACTGGAAGAGCTTGCCTACTCCCAGCCATTTCTGCCTTGATCAGCTGCTCAAATAAAACATTATTTTTCCCCACAAACATCACCTTATTTGTTCCTAGGTCTTTAAAGTGTGTGAGGATGTGTATCATGTACAGAAATTACATATAGAAATTTGATTAAAAACATCCTCCTTTTGTAAATCCTGTTGTTTGGGATTTGGTTTTTTTGGGTTGTTTGTTTATGTGAGTTTGTTTTTGTTTGCTTGGTTTTATTTTATTGCAATTTTTATCACAAACAATGAAGTAACTTAATTTTTGAAGAATTTTTTCCAGATTTCCTGAAAAAAATGTGCAAACCTGAAACAAACATCTGGATTGAGTTGAGAACTTGGAATGAAACTGCAAACCACAATAATTTCTTGCGGTTTCTAGTAGCACTGGTATTAATATCACCTTGAAAGTATATGCTATACCTCTGAGTTGCAGAGGCAGGCCTGTAGCAATATGTGAGACTGCAGTCAGACCATGAGCTGCTCAGTAACCTTTGCTTTAAGCACAATTTGAAGTGAGGTGTCCCAGAAGTAGCTACCACTGATTCAGCTCTAGAGTGTGAGGCAAATTCTTCTTTAACAAAATTGAACAGTGTAGTAAGTAGATAGTTCCAGAAGTAAGAGTGAAAATCTAGGGCATGGAAATCCCAGCATCCTTAGCTAGCTGCTCTAACAATTTCTTGTCAGTGTAATTTTGGGGGTTTTAGTGCTGTATCTTCAGAAATCTTACTTCCCAAACAGTTTATTTTCCTGGTCCCAGGCTTACAATTTAGGCCTTACATGGAACACATTTATTTTTGTCTGTGCTAGAATGACACAGGTTTAATCTACAAGTCTGATCCAATTACTCTTACAGTGGGATAATTCAAATACCAAGTTTGTGACATGGATTGGGGGAGCTCAGTGAAAGCCAAACTGTCCTCTGAAAAATGGGATTCCTAAAATTCCATCTTCTGGAAATAAGGTAGAACACTACTGTGAGTATTCCAAGACATGCATCTGTGTCACACTTGCCAAAATGATACAAGTGCCAATGGGTACATTTTTAACATGCAGACATTTCAGAGCAAAGAGGTACAATAACTGAGTTTCTGATGGAGAACTTGTATTTTCAGAATTATACCAGTACTAGATAATGGCTCACCAAAGATAAGCATTCCTTATTTTCTTCTGTATTCAGTAGCAAATCTGAAATTTAAATAACTCTGACTTTTATTTCCTAGCCATAAGAGGGCTGTTTTTTTAATGATGCAGAACAGAGATATGGGAATCTTCTGACCTTGCAGATATCCCTTATTTCTTCAAGAAACCTGAAGTCTCCAAAGGAAAAGTTCTTTCACTTTCTCCAAATATGCCAATTGTTTCCTCTATTAATTTTTAATATTTTCCCTGATTTACCAGTACAGCTTCACAAATTAATCACAGGAGAAAAATCCCATGTAGACTCTCTGTGTAAAAAGACACCATTTTTGATCTCCATTCACCCTTTCCAGAAGCTCTGGGGTTTTTTTGTTTGTTTTGTTATTGTTGTTTTTGTTGCATCTTTTAATTTTTAATTTTTTTTTTTTAATTCTAAGATTCCATTTCAGAATTGGTTATAATGGTGAGAAGCACACTGAGAAAGCATTTTGCAGAGTGAAAAAAAATGCATAAATTGCACCCTGGTGCTGGCTGACTGGACTGGGCAAGTACTGCAGTGTTATGGGCACTGTGTCTTTCCCGACCCTGATGCCATGGAATGGCCTGTGCTCTGCTCTGGGAAGACCACAAGAACAAATCAATATTAACACAGCTCTGGCTCTCCTTGTTTCTCACTAAACAACAACATTTTGGTCTAAAAGGCTAAAAAAGCATGGTCTTAGCTCAGGAAGTCAGAACAGCTGACTTAATTTCTGGCATTGATCTACTCTGGTCCAGAAGACACAATGGATTCTTGCTTCACTGTTCCTTCACCTGAAAAATAGAGGCAGCAGCACAGAGTCATGAAAGTTTAGAAAAGTTTAAGTTATATTGCTGCAAAGGTGCTGTTATTATTTAAGAAATACATATTCTTCTTCCACAGGTGGATGACATTCAAGACTCTTCAGACATGCTTTTCTAGTGCTGCAAATGAAGGAGAGGTTCTTGACCCTGATGGAAACTTGGGAAGATGCCTTTGGCTGGGGGCTCCTGGGAGGATGTTAACACCTTTCTGTCTGTGAAGGACTGGCAACCTGTGTGACCTCTCACAAAGCAGTCATCTGGTCTGGAACCCTGTTTCCTAGCTGCTGAGACCAATTCTCTGGTGTCTCACAGCAGGCACAGCTCTTTATTCACCTTGCAAGTACATGTGTCATGAGCCTAGTGGTATGGGGGGGCAGACAAGGCAAATAAGATAGCAGAGAATGTGAAATGTCAAGATTTTGGGTAGGTTTTGTGGCTGTACTCCTGTAGTGGAATTGCATTTCTACAGCCACTTTATAGTCAGAAGCACTTGGGAATGTTTCCAAGAGTGTAGTAACTGGAAACAAGGAGCAAAACCTTTCCAGAAGCCAGAAACCATTGACTTCAGTCAAAGGATTTCTTTCTAAAATGTACAGCCTGCTAGAGAAGATTTCCAGTAGTCATTAAAGGTGCCCTAGAGGTTACTAGAAGTGAAGTGTGAATTAAGACTAACATCAGGTAGATAAAACACAGATTCCCTCTGGCTGAAGCCATGATAAGCCTGTCTCCCAGGAAAATGATTCTGCGTATATCTTGCAGGTGCTAGTTTCAACCAAATAAAAGCTTGGAGAGAGATTTCTTTAGTGTGCTGATAGTTAAAAGCAAGAACATCTAGGTGATGTGAAATGTTTGATGAAAATCTCCAGCTCATTCTCAAGAAAAGTCTTTGAAGTAAGAATAGCAGCATTTTATGATTCTGGATGTGTATAAATTAGCGTAACTCTCATAGAAGTACAGGGACAGGAGGAGGATATATATTTAGAAAGTACATTTAATAGAATATAATAATATATTACACTACACAAACAAATTCTCTCTTTAATATGTGCTATAAAAAATTGTTCTTTGATGCTTTCTGAAGCAAGAGATACTAATTTAACTTGCTGCCTTTCTTGTTCTGCTAAGCAGAGAAACATTTAACTGCCTTCCAGTAAAGTCATTGCTTCTGCCATTAATGAAACAGGAGTTGTGATCATTTCAAGTCCAGGAGGAGTTCAGTAGTTTTGATGATCTGTTTTCTTTACTTACATAATAAGTTATTTGCTTAAAATAAGTTAAACATCTCTCAGTGCTGTTTTACTGTTTTGCTTTGGTCTTTGTGTCTTGGAGGAAGACAGATAGTGTGAATGCAGAATATCTCCAGTTGCTGCATTGCTGAAGCTGGGGAGCTTTGTAAATTTTATTAATTTATACACCTTTCCTTCCACCCTTCCATCTCCTGCACAGATGAAGAAGGGAAGCGCTGCATCTGTGGGGGGAACAGATGCCCCCGATCCGCACCTCAAGAATCATATTGCAGATGCTCAGCATGTCCAAGCGCTGGTGTTGTGAGGAGTGGGAAACAAGGGAAGAGTTTCCCTTCCAGCTTTCTCACGCTGTGTCCCTCATCCTCATGCCCCATCCTCTCTCCTTGAGTGGCTTCACACACTCAACACAGCATGGTTTGCCCAAAGGAAGCTGAGACAGAGCAAGGCACTAAAAGTAGGGATTTATCTCCTCTTTCCATCAAGACTGCCTGAAAGAGTATGCTGCTGGACTAGTGGTCCTGCAGGAAACTTCCTCTGTGGCAGCTGCTGGTTTTAATGAAGCAAGTCAGTACACTTCTTTGATGGCATCTGCTTCTTTTTTGCTCCCTGTGCAAAAGCTGGTAGGCTCAGCCCTGAGTAGACATCCTCTGGATATAGCAAACATAAATTAAGGTCTCTGCCTAATCACAGACTATGAACCTCAGCAATTCTTTGGAATTTTTTTCAATTTATAATTGATAGTACAGTTGTGGTGTGCTGCTTCTGAGACAGTCCAACTTGGAAAAATACATTTCTCTGTATTACTTGCATTTCCACCAACTATGCCTTTAGAGAGGCTCTCTGTGAGGCTCCTGGGGCTGTGGGGTCTTGTCAGGTCTGAGGGTGAACACAGTGGATGAGTCCACCATTTCTGAACTGGGATCTGCAACCCTTCTTGGGAATGGAGATGCTCTGGAGCTTGGGGGGGGTTCTATTTGTACCCATGTATCCAAGGGGAATCAGCTGGGGCAGGGACATTTGCAGCATACTCTTCATGGAGGACTAATGCTACAAGGCTTGTGAAAAAATGAAAATCATAGTTCTGCAACTTAACAGAAGCTTTCATACAAGAAGAGTCCCACGTGCAGACAAAGTGAAATAATATACAACTGGATATGAGACACATCAACATGTCCTTAACACGTCACTGAAATCAAACACAGTCCTCACCTGTGCATCTATCACTTTTGCCTCCATGCCCACGCTTTACTTCATGGACTGAAACTAATATTTTTTTTTTATGCTTACTCTGTCTTCTCTGTTCTGTTAGTTTATCTGACCTGTTCAGCCCTCATCACTCTCTCATTCTCTTTCCATTTTTCCTCTCTTTCTCTGCGTCCCCCCAATTCATCTCGTGGCTACACCCATCATGATATTTTTTATAGCAAATATAATAATTTCATATTTATATATATATTATTTTATACTTCAAAATTTCTTCTCTCAAAGATCTCCCTGCCCCTATCATTGTGACTGACCTGCATTGTGAGACAGGTCACCTGTGAGTGTCCTTGCTCCCTGCAGTGCAGAGCTAGCTTTTGTCCCTTGTAACCCTGCTCAGACAAGAAAGCACTCTGACTCCTTGCTCCAGTCAACTTACTTCCCAACTGGTCAGCCTCTGCCTGCTTCCTGCCTAAACCATTTGAACCCTTTTGCTGGATCTCAGTGCAGACTGGGTTTCACTGGGAACATGTATGCCCTGTCTCTCTCAATTACTGGATACATCTAGTCTTTGTTCCACTGCACTCACATGTGACTTTGTGAACAGTAATTATCTCATAGCATTGTTTTAAAATCCCTAGACAGTTTGTGAGGTACAGCTCCAGACATGCCGTGTCTTAAACATCAGCTTCGACGCAAGTATGTGGTGTAAGACAGAGGCAGCAGCCCAGCTGCTCTGTATCAGCTATGCAGGCTCATTTCTCCATGCACCCATTGCCACCTAATTTCCACCTTGTCCCAGTCTTTCCTTGGCCTTTTCAGAGTCCCCAGCCTTGTCTAGAGACAGGGGAGGAATAAGGCAGAAGCAGTGGGCTTTTTGTGAACCCATGGCAATTTGTCTAGTGAGTTGCAATGGATTTCCTTCCAAGTACTTGTCCAGTCTCCTCTTGAGCTGATTAAAATTACTTCTGTCCTTTGCATACTTTTTCAAGTAGTTCAACAGCCTGGCAGCACTACCTTTAGGGAGTCACCTGTCCTAATCCCAAAGACTTGGTCCTCAACAGAAAACAGTCAACTCAATGGTCAAAATGTGATATGTGATACTAAGATCAGTTTTTATGGCACTTCTTTTCCTTACCCTTAGCTACCAAATTTCACTTGACATTTCATACATGATGCTTCTGCAATTTGTCACAACCTGCCCTTATTACTTTAAACAACTTTGTATCATGTGTGACCTTTGTCTCTCAGTGCTCATGCCCTTTTCCATGTTATTTATGGATATTTTAAACAGAACAGACCTTAGTGCAGACCCCTGAAATTTCTACTGGTAACTTTCCTCTATTGAGTTAAATGACCATTTGGCCTGTGCTCTGTTTCCTGACTTTCATCTGTTTCCCTACTCCAGGACTTCCCCCTTCCCTTAGTTTCTCAGTTTCCCGAAAAGTCTGTGGGGAGAGACTTCCCTAGATAACCCTTTTCAATACTTTCACTACTTCTTTCAAGAACTGTGAGAGATTGGAAAGGCAGGATTTCCAGAAGCCATATTGGCTCTTACCAAGTGTATCATATCGATCCAGATCATGCTGTTTTAAGGTGTTCACTAGTCTGATTTGTCATTCTAACTTTTGTCATTTTGGCTGGTACAGACCTCAGGCTTACATGTCTCTAGCACACCAGGTCCTCCTAATGCCTTTGTTAACCTTGGTGGCACTTTTGCTTCACGACATACCGATGAATTGTTCAGCAAGGTGGGGACTACCTCAGTAATTGAATCCAGACATTCTTAGATTGTCTTGAATCTCTTGCTGTTTCCTTCTGGCAGTCTAGTGGGCCCCATCACATCTAATTTTGCTATGTTTTCTTCCATGCAATCCCTCTAATTTTGGAGACACCCTGGCCAAGTCCTCTCCCAAGAAGATTTCAGTGTGGGAATCAACCAGTTCCTGCTACAAGAGCCCATAGGCACAAAGAATCCATCTTGCTTCTCTGCAGTGGTCTTGCCCTCCATGAGCATGGCTTCTAGACCGCTGGCTTCAGCTGGCCCCACAGACCTCCACCAAACCTTTTGATTCTGATGTGTTGAAGAAGGGCTTAGAGCTTTCATTCCTTTTATACTGTTGCTCCTGCAAGTATTTCATGGCCTAATTATATTTTTAAATTTAGACCACTGAGTTTACCATCACTATTTGGATAAAGCTCCTTGAATGTTGCTTTTGGTGATTCAGTCAAGCAAACATCTACTGTTTCTCAAGCTTCTCCTCCTGTGTTCTGTGTATATCACTCCACTCTGAGTGTGGTATCTGCCATCCAGCCCTCTCCATATTGCAAGAAAGATTTAGCTGCCTCAGCTTCTGCTCTCAGTTTCCTCATTTATACAGTTTACATCTTTTCATTTTGTCATGTCTGTGAAAGAGTTCTGGGGCTCTTTTGCTCAAGAAGGGATGCTGGATCTAAGTGTGTGGTGGTTAAAACATGAAGGGATATTTCCTTTATGAGATCTTGAACCAACCCAGTACATCATTCTGTCCTGAGGACAGGGCTGGATTTCCTCTGTGGAGTCACTAACTGCTAAAGCCTGGATGCTCTTAGTAGCAGCATCCCAAAACCTAACCTGGGCTTCATGTCCCCATGTGGTAAACAGCCAGGGCACATGACAGTGACTGAATTCATCTGGTGCAAGCACTTTTCTGCTCATGCTACCCACTATGATTTCTCTCTGCATTTTGCAGACAGTGCTGCTGCCCCTGTAAGACAGGCAGAAATAAAGACTCAATGCCACATTATTTTTTTTTTAGGCTTGGAAAATATAGGTTTTACTGTGCTTAAATATATGAGTAGTCTTCAGAAAAATTTCTGAGAAGAATGTACCCAGTACTGGAGTCCCAGATATTAAAATCTATCTATTTCAATTAAATTTATAGTGTAATTTTTGGTTTATTTGTATAAATGTTTCTGGAAGAACCATCAAGACACATATTTGCCACTGTTTTTCTCTTAGATTAGTAGTGTTCATCAACATAAAAATATTTCAGTTCTGTTTCCTGGTCAGACACGCCTTGAAAATTATATACTTTCAACAGAAAGCATAATTGTGTATGCGAAACTAGTGTTCATTTTGCTTCATAACATGCTTCTCATAGCCCGTGGTCTCCTGTCATCTTTACCCTCTCCTCTACTCCCTTACAAGAGTTTTGAGAAATAACCTCAGAAGTTTGGAAGTGTAACTTTTAACTGCCTGTGCTATTTCTAAAGCAATCTCTGCCCGTATTTCAGCCAAGACGATGTAACATCGACTGCTTCAGCACCAAATGGACATATTTTCACAGACTTCTTGGGCTGAAGAACAACCTGGCCAGCCCACCTGCCCCATAGCACACAGGGTTCATCTGACTGAGTCCTGCTGAGCTGGGGGTGGAAGGATGGGACCACACCACCCTTTAGAAATTAAAAACAAAAGGAATATTAGAAAGAAACTGAGAGAGTGAGCATCAAACAAGTGCCTCCTCTTCCATCATCTCCTCCTGTTGTCGCTGTAATCCCTAATACTAGCTGGCTCAAAATGCAGAGAGCCTTTCACAAGATTATCTGTATCAATGCAGGCTTTGAAGTACAGGCTGCCGGCATCTCATTACAGACAGAGATCAAACCCCGGAGATTAACATGGTCCTGGGCCTGCTGGACTTCATTCACACATCACAGAAGTGCTAAGCTATCAAAGCTTACCTTCTCAGCCGTAAATCCAGTGGCACACACCCACTGCCATATATTATTTTAAACAATTGAATCCTTTCAGTCTACAAAGTTCCATTTTCTTCATAAGGCTGAATGCAGATTGGGAAATGAAGTAGTCTAAGCTGAAAGATAAATTGAAGTATTATTATTGGGATATTTGTGTCAGATGCTGACGGCATCTTTTTTTGGTGTAAAGCAAACAGGAAGGCATTTTAACCATAAACTTGCCCACTGATGGGAAATCCCAGGGTGTAAAGGGCCATCCTGGTGCCAGCCAGTTTGTGCTCTCTTCTGGCACTCATGGCTGCACTGGAAACCCATCAGCCAGCTGGGTCAGGACCTTCTCACACTGCTTTGAATTAAGCTCACAGACAGCACGTCCCCTCCAGCCCATCCCCCCCCCAGGCCTTTAGGTCCTTTGGGCAGAAGACGTCAAGGTACAAGTAGGTTTGCTTCCACCTCAGAAAGACCTGAGGGTGGGAGCTGACGATGAAGCCTTTCTAGCTCCTGACTTACAGCTGCATTAAGGACAGGGTTGCGCTAACAAGTTGCACCAGCGCTCAAAAGCTGAGGTATGCCAGCTCTCCCATCACTGCAGCAGCAGCTGGGAGCTCACAAAGGCCATTGACTCTGTTTCTGGGCTGAGATTTGCAGCCCATGCTCAGCACTCAATTGTCATTGCTCTGTAGCAAACTCAAAAAGGCTGTGAAATGCAACACCAGGATTTGGAGACAATTTGTGAAAACTACTTGCACGCTCCCAAGCACTGGCAGAGGTGGCTGCCTGTCTGGATGGAATTTTTTCAGATGGATCAACGTGTGCATCTTGCTGAAGGACCAGCAACAGGGCTCTGAGAGGATCATTCTTGGAAGGTTGTTTGACTTTTTCGTTAGGGTCACCCACATGCCTAGCAAGCACATCAATGTCATATGCAAGATGTTCCCACCGAAACGAGAACACAGATGATCAGGTTTTCTGAAGCTAGCCAGAAAAAAAACCAGGAGAATTAGTACTACCTGTTGTGCTGATATGGGCTTACACACAATCTTGAACATGAGATACTTCAGTATCTCCTCTGGTTGAGCCAACTCTACCTTGCACCTCAGCAGCATCTGGGGTGTCCACCAGTACACCAGCCTCCAGTTTGCAACTGGGTTGTACCCAGCTGATCTGTGTGTGTGATCAAGGACTGCGAAGCACCCTGCAGACATGCCTGGTTGCATGCATCTTTCCCCTGGCACCAGTCATCTCCCTTTTTCCTGGTGGCCGTGGGTAAAAATCTCCAAGTTCTTGCTTTCTACAGAAGTCAGGAAGTCTCCATGGTGTTTTTTCCACATTGTAGGTATTTCAAAGGCATTTTGAAGGAGGCTGTAGTACACCTGCGTGTGCAATCTATCCATAATTTTCCTGGATTACTTAGCAGCCTCCTGATACCATATTCAGAGGGACTGTGCACGGGAGAGTACAGAGATAAGTGCTGTTATTTTGCAGAACTGTCTTACATTTTAGTTCCAGTTACACCATAACTGCTGGCATCATGTTAGTTTCTGCTTTTGGGGACAGCCTGCAAAATGGGAAGCAGAAATACTGGAGACAACTTACTGTGGGAAAAGGCCTAAGAATGTAAGAAAGAGAAAAGGGATGGGGGTGGGTGGGTGGAAAAAAGGGGTGGGGAACAGGGAAGAAGGGAAAGCATGGAACCAAACGTTGTTTGTAGGCATTTAAGTATAACTTAATAGTAAATTCTTTGCAACAATCAATAAAAATATTTTTTATCTCTTTTACTGTTTGAATTTGGCAGGAATGAAGAGTGACCTCTCTTTTGGCCAGGGGAACCTGCACATCTGTGGCCCATCCCACCATACTACATGAGCTCTTCAGAGTAGCTCCCATGACCTTCCTGGAAGGGACAAAAATATTACTTGAAGCTTCCCACTGGGAGGCTTAGACAGAGCAGGGGCTAGAGGCTTATCTGCATGGGCAACTGCATGGCATGATTACAGGACCATAACTCCCCATGTGGGCCCTTATGCTGCAGGGTAAGAGCACAGAGATGAAGAGGGTTAGCAGTATAGCTACAGCATTAGCAGAACCCTAATGACTTACTCAAGAAGTCTGTGCGGCAGTAGGAGCTGAAAGCAGAGTTTTCTACAGCCTGTCCACTGGGAACCACTTCTGTGCAAAACCTGAATGTGCTCCATGCTGTGTAGAGATACCTGAGCTAGTTTTCAGTTCAAGGACTCATTTTATATACCATATCCACAACCTCAGGCTTGGAACATACTCTCCAAAGGCGAGACACAAGGTTTTTTGTTTCTTCCATCTCTGCTCCATTGAAAGTAAGATCTGCTCAGATCTGAGCCTGATATCAGTCAGGTTCAGAACAGATATGCTTGCTTGGATGGGAACCATGAAGTTTTAAAGTAAAGCTGACATTTTAGAGTGAAACAAGAGCTGAAAAACTTTCAAGACATCAATGCCCTATGCCACTCAACTCTAGGACAGAGTGTAAAGCGGGTGAGGGCAGACCCTTTAAGTTTGCAGCTCTTCCAACTCCAGTGTTCCTCCCAGCAAAGACAAATATCTTCTTAAAAGTCCTAACAAGGAAAAGCCAAGCCAAACCAAGTGTACTTTCAGTATGCAATTAGCATAAATATACTTTGTGCTAAACTGCCCAGAATTAGAAACAAAGAGCTTGTGAAGGTCCTAATTGTTTCAGAGGGAATACATGTCACGGAGAGAAAGACAAAGGGGAGCTATGTCCAAGAAGACGTGAGAGAGGCCAAACCAGCAATTGCCTGAATCCAAAACAGCCCCAGAGGCTGTCTCTGAAGATCTTCCAGTGGAGTCAGCATTGGAATTTGCCAGGGACTTAAGCTAAATCCAGCCACAAACCTTGCCACTCATTGCAAACGGTACATCTCAGCTGGCACTCTGAACCTGCCATTCTTACTGTGAGAATGGCCACAATTACTGACTTCGTTGCTAGAGTCCTGCAGATGAAAGAAGGAACATCAAGCACATCACCAGAAGCACCACATTTAAGATGCATCTTTGCAATTGCAAGATTTCTTAAGAAAAAGAATGTTTGTTTGAAGTATTTTCCTCCTAGTTCATGGTCAGCACAGCAATTAACAGCATGTGGCAATATAGCAAGGGCACAGGGGAGACCTCCATACTGAATTGATGAAGAACGGCAACTAGCTCTGGCCCTGATAATTTCTGAGCATGCCTTCCCATAGAACTGATAATATTTACTCAGACCATCTCCCAGTGGCCACCAGATGAGACTCAAAATACAAACTCCTCCATCTGCAAACCCCATCCCACCCTGCATGCTTTCTTGTTGCTGTCAGGTAACACCATGACAACTGTGACCAGAGAGACCCTCATGGCAGTGCAAAGCCTGTTCAGGCAGTGATGTGCAGGCAGGGCAGCAGGTGGGTAAAGCTCACACTATCTTTGTGTCCCTTCTGCTTGTGTCCCCTGGGATTTGATGCTGTGCATACTACAGGTTTGCTTTCTGGGTCAGGTCTATCATCCTTAGGCTTTCAACATATCCAGGGTATTCACAGCCAGGACCCTGACAGCTTTCTGTACCATGCTGCAGATGGGTTCCCAGCACAGACTTTCAGAATCCTCTTGATCTAAAGTTTTGAAATTGACTCTTGGACCAGCTCACCACACTTACTTCTCTCCCCCCTCCCCATTCCCTAGATAAACAAGGTTTATTTGACTTGGAAAAGAGAAAATAGTCATCTACTTAATTATGAAAGTTGTGCTGTACAGAATACCTCTCCTAAGACTGTGCAAAATTGTATTTAGCAATGTTAACAAAGAAGTCACAGTGCTGTGATCTGAGCCGCAGGAGCCATTTGTCTAACCTTCAAACTGTCTCACAGTTTTCATCACTTCACTTTGTCACTGAGACTTCCTTTATTTGTCTGTACCTCTTTCTTTTATATGAGATGCAATCTTTACTAGGTAGACATGAACATAAATATTTAGACACAACCAGAGAATCTTTTAGATGTTTGCTCAGAAATAAATCTTTCTATAAGTCCTTGGTTCAAGATGGAAGCAGGAGATAATTGCCCAGAAAATTCCCTGTGGGTTGGCAAGAGGAAGGGATACTTCATATCTGTCGAAGGATGGCTTTGTATGTAAATGGACTGCTGGGACGTAAAACTGATGCTGAAGAATAGGACTTTGGTGAAATGGTTTGTGAGATTTTATTTTCTTTCCTAGCAAATTCAGAGAGTCTAAAAAGGAGAAAAATCAAAAAGGTTGGGTTCATGTGTTCTGACTTTCTTCCAGTGACACACTAAGCGTAAAGGGGAATGTGTTTCTCCATGTCAGAAATACTGTCTACGTGTAACAGATCAGCAACTGTAGTGGCTCTCCTTTCACTTCACTTTTGGTTTGGGCCAAAATCCAATGAAGCGAAAGGAAAGCCACAATGAAGTCCTTACAGGCTTTAGACCAGACACATAAATGGCAACTGTGTCTCCAGCTCAGTCCTTACTACAGCTATCCAAGTCACACCTCAGCTGAGGCAGAGGCTGGTTGGGAATATGTGTAGGTTAGGCTGTGGAAAATTCACAATATCACAGAATCTTAGAATCACAGAATATGCTGAGCTGGAAGGGACGCACAAGGATCACAGAGTCCAAAACTTAGCCCTGCACAAGACCATTCCCAAAAGTCACACCTCGCGCCTGAGAGTATAATCCAAATGCTTCAAATGTAATCAAACCTTCTTTCACTTCAGCTATGTGCAGTTGCATTACTTGGCATTTTGAGAGTACACACAGCTCAGCAACTGAAGTCTCAGGGACTTGACCTTATTGCTGGGCTTTCAAACTTTCAGACTCACCCCATTCTCAAGAGGGACCGAGTCTCCTGTTTCAGTGGTGTGACTTGCTTGCTCAGCTTTCCTATACTTCAGTGGGTTTCCACTAGAGGCAATTTTTCTCTTTCAGGTTTTCTGTCTTGTGAGGAGTAAGTAACTTCAAATGCTTGAAGAACCTTTGCTTTGATATTTATTGTCAGTCCAATTTCCAGGCATCAGATGCTCATGCTTCCAGAGTTAGCTGACAACCCAGAAACTCTTCTTATAAAATGGCACTGAAAAATGTTGAATTTAAAAATTTTCTGTAAAGAAAAAGTTGCACATACATGTCTTTTTTGTTTACACTTCCCACTTTCAAACACTAACCGTTCTATTTAGGAAACAGAATAGCATTTCACAAAGTATTACAATGCCAGTTTCAGTTTGCAGTGGTATATTTTTCTCCAACAGAATAGGAGTAATAGCTTCCATCCATGGCTGCAAGTCATTCATTTAGTAACTGAAACTGCAATGCTTCACCCAGGCCTCTTTGTGTATCAGTGTTTGGGTCTTTTAAACCTTCTGTGTTATTTGGCACCATGAGGTCACCTCCTCCTGGATTCCTTGTCTGCATGCCAGCACCTGGTAGCTGAGGACACCAAAGGTACGGTAACTCAGCTTCAGGAAAAACAAAATTAGAAACAGCAGAATCAGATGCCAAACAGTAGCTGCACCTGGATTTTGGGTGATCGACTCCACATGTATTTTCCCGTTACTAAACAATATCCTAAGCAAACATTTTAGTCTTCCTTTACAGCCCAGGATCTTCTCATGTCTGAAACCTGCCTTGAGAATGTTGAGTGAAAAATCCGCTAGACCAGAATTGGTAAGAAATTGCTGGTGCAGTGGTTACAATTCTTATTGGAACCACCTCCCATGTGATAGCTGTACAAATGCATTTCACAAAGCACATGCTCCAGAAGTCAGGGAACGTAAGACTAATTGTATAACTTGAGGCACAATGTACTCAGATCCCAAAGATTTGGTCTTCGCTATATTTAGGTTCTTGAAATTGGGAGGTCTTGGTCACTCCTAGTTTCAGCAGCTACCAAACAACAAATTGGATGTGAGGAGTTGAGGGTGTTCTCAACTTTTCATTCCTTTCTTTTTTTAATGCTATTTTTTCCTTTGTGCAGATGTTTTTAATACAGCGTTCTGAAATACTTACAGCTGTCAGTGTCTAATGATCCTCTAACAGGCCATTTCATACTATCTCTTTATGTCGTTAAAACATACCATTTACAGAAAAAAAAAATGTTTTAGTTGTATGGTTTGCAGTATTTCTGGAATAATCTAATTCCTGTCTGTCAACATTTATTGTCAATACTTTTTATATAAAGGTTTGCATGTGTGGGGAGATATATACACAGACATATACATATTTTTATGTTTACAGCTCAGTAGAAGATGACCCATCAAGAAGCTCTCCTGAAACTTCTGGTAATTACTGCAGTGAAAACATACCTATAACTTGAAAAACTGATTACATGAGTTCTTGCATGGGAGTTCTGGATATTTGGGTCAAAAAAGTGAGGAAAAGGCAATTGGATTCCTCACAAGAGTAAATCTGCTCATAAATATAAAGGTTAGATGAAATGTGTATGTGCATTTACTATAATTATTTATAACAAATTCACATGAAAGCATTTCAGTCACCAAAATGTGGCTTAAATTTCTTTTAATGATAATTCTGGATATAGAAGTAAAAACAACTATGAGAAATAATAAAAAATAAAGGAAAATCCAGATTTTCCAAAGAACAGCATGTCTAATTTTAGCACAGCACCAAAGCAGTTTTCTGTGCAAAGCACTTGGCCCTTTGCAGAAGCTACTGCTCTGTACTTTGGAAACACAGTCACCACAATGAGTCTCCTCAAAGGGGTGCACTAAAAGCCTGGGATCAGAGCAGGTTTTGAACAAGCTCGAGAAATATGACCCTAAATGCTGAGCAGTCCCTCTTCTGCTACTAAGTGGTCGGCTTTACTGTGTGACTCTTGGCAGACGAAGAGTTGTGCATGTTCCCAAATACTCCATTATAATCCTGAAGCCCATTGGAGTTCTGATAGGGCACCCTGGAGCTTGACAGATGTGGCAATTTTTTTTATTTTTTTGAAATCTTTGAAGTGCCCTTTTGTTCTCTCCTCAACGACAAGGTGCCATCACACCATACAGACGGCTTACAGACTGATAGTGTCCAACCCTTCTTGGAGGAAATCTCCTTGCTGCTGCCCTTTCCTCAACCTTCTCCCATTTTGAGGACTCCTGCAGCAGCTTCCTGTGCCTACCCAAGCAGACATGGCAGGAAGAGGGGCTATTCCTATGTTTCACAGTGGGGTGCTGTGCTCGCCTGTGACAGGAGCCATACGTGTCCCTGGCAAAGTACATTGCAAGCAAGAGTAGACACCACAGCACAGGAGAAGAGTCAGGCACGTATACAAGTCTCAGCTAAAATAATGTGTGCTGCTTGACACAGCAATGTATCACATCCCACATGGCAATTTCATGGTGATTTCTTTCCTGAAGTAACAGTACTTTGATTTTGAGTAGGGATGATAGAGGCTTTGTGGAAAGGGGTTCCTGCCAAGATGACAGCAGAAAAATGTTGAACGATGGAAGGCTCTAGGCACTCAATGCCTAAGCCTCAGCTTGGGAAGACCAGCTCATCTGGGTTCTAATATATTGGTGGAAGAGGGAACAGAATGCCACAGAAGTACAGGCACACTTACAGCCACATGTGCACACACACACACTCACAGTATAATCACAGAGGCCTTATAATGCTGGAAAAACAGGGCAAACCCCAGCCATAGTGGGTGTCTTGGAGCAGAGCTGTCTCTTTGGAATGTACACAGGAGCTCAAGCAGTGGGGAGACCACAGATTGCTCCCCTCTACCCCTGGCTAGGATGGGAAAAGAGCCAAAGGCATGGGGCACTTTGAGTGCTCTGACTTTTCCAGTGATGCTGCAGTGAGTCTGCTTAAGGACATTTCAGGGAACCGTGTCTACATGGGGAAGGGGTCATCTATTTTATAAGACTGGCAGACCGAGCTGAGCAATACATTCGACCATACAACCTCTTTTTGGTGGTGAGGAGTTGCCCTCAGCCTGCACTGAGCACAAAGCTTCTGTTTCTGCATCAGGCTTGGAAAAGGGCATGTATGCCCGAAGGGCTTGT
The DNA here is from genome assembly GCA_035583185.1 of Anabacerthia variegaticeps. Lineage (NCBI taxonomy): Eukaryota > Metazoa > Chordata > Aves > Passeriformes > Furnariidae > Anabacerthia > Anabacerthia variegaticeps. Next base: position 15,139,420 of record JAWWEW010000078.1, on the reverse strand, counting down.
CCATTTTTTCCAGCTCTATTCTGTCCCTCCACAAACCTTGCCTTGCCACCACAGCTCCCACAGTGCTCATTCCATACGTGGATGGTCACCATGAATTTACAAGTGACAAGATGTTCTCCAATGGCCATTGGAGTGTGTTACAACTCCGATTTGCTCTGTAAAGAACAGTCCCTCTTTGAAGGTCTGGCTTCCTATGGCTGAGAGAATACTGGTAGTTCATGGAGGCAGCTAAATCGTGGGCGTGTTTATTGAAATTACAAATAGCTTTATACAGACGGGTTAGCCTGGTCACTGGGAATTTGTATGGGTAATTATGGGCTCATTATTATCTTCCCTGCAGGGAAGACACATGACCCAGTAGTCTGAGGAAAAAGTTGGGCGCCAGGAACTCCTGGACTCTAATCCTAGCTCTGACACTCCCTGCTCTGGCCCCAGGCAAGTGACTTAACTTTGTGCCTTGGTTTCTCCGTCTGTAAAATAGGGATAATATCTCTGAGGAGTGTTGTGAGGATTAATTAGATAATGTTCACTTAATGCTTTGAAGATATGAAATGTGAAATCTTATTATGCAGCTTGGAATGCTTTCCAGGCTCTTTTGATTTCTGACCGCACGCTTTCATTAGATCACCTCCTTCCCCGCGGAGGTGGATTCGCTTGGGAGCCACCCCAGCTAATTTGGGAGTTGTTTTTCTTCCAATAGCTTGGAGCAGTTCCCAAACACTCTGACTCACACCGACTTGTTGGAGAAGCTGCCTGTGACACCTGACCTGGCTGGGGAACGCCTCTCCTTGGTGTGTGCTGCTTTCGGGAGACAAGGCAGGGAGTGGCTGGAGACAGAATGAATCAAGTTGAACTGTCTCTAATGATGCCAGGGATGGATTTTGCCCTATGGCCTTCTCCAAAAGCATCTGCACTTCTGGGATTCCTCGGTGACCAGGGATGCAAGGAGCAGCTCCTTTACTGCTGTCCTGCCACAGGTGCAGAGGCTTTCTAAGCTTCTGACTAGACCCTGTAATTGTCTTGATACTGTGAGTCATGAATGTGTGACATTAAGGATTTTTATTTTTTTTTAAAGAAGTTAAATTATGTCCTCAGTCATTCTCTTTACACACAGTCAGATTCCTTAGAAGAGTGATTCCTCGGGAAAAAGCAGATTTCTGTAGTGCTAAGTCACTGTGCAGGGCACAGTAAGGTCAATTATTGCTGATTAAGCAATAGCCAAAGGAGGCTTTGTTCCTCGAGTCTACTTTTTTTGGAATTGTTCAGTGGTCCTGTGGCCCGTGTCAGTCGGCTCCTCGGTGGGAACCTGAGCTCTGTACACCCTGGGCTGAAACACGAAAGACTTGGAAATGCTTTACTTCACCCCGAAGCATCGCAGGCTCCGGTGCAAGCACCTTCTCAGCCCTCCAGATGAAGGGAGTCCCTGCGAGCAGCCTTCCCCGGCACAAAGGGTTTGTCACCCGCAGGATTTGGCCTGAAGGTGCTGCCAGGGTTTTGATTTCGGCTACACAGAAGCAGGAGCTCCCTCGAGTGGAGCGAGCACCCCACTGCAGCGCGGCGGGGCTCGCCGGGGACCCCCGCCCGGGCAGGGACAACCTGGTGCGAGGAACAAGCAGCGTGGAGATAATTGATGAGAAACTAACTTTCAGAGCCAGCTCTTGCTTCCTTTGAAATCAGGACCTTCCTCAGGGCAGACAAACTGCTCAGGAAACTAATCCCCACTGCTGCAAAGTATAGTACAGTCAGGGAAACACAGAAATTTTGCTAGGATTTAAGGTAGTCCCGGTTTATTTGCTCATCCCCTACCCTGAGAGTGAAATTCTGAGAGATGGCTTTTCTGCTCACTGTTGTCCCCCCAGAAGATTGAGAAAAAGTTTTGTGAGTACATAGGTCTCCAAACTGTACTTGGACTGTAAAACTTGTTGGCTTATGCCTCATCAATAATGCCTGCAAAAAGTTCAGTTCTTTGCCATGCATCTCAACTCTTCATATTACACCAGACAAGTGAATGAAACCCAAAGACAAGGGTGGAAAACATCTGAGCAGTAACTCTCACTCTTCACTCTGTAGTTCATGAGTATGGGAGTATTGTGCTGGGGTGTTGGTCGTGGAAAGAGGGAGACAATTTCTCCACTTTGGGAATGCAGATCATTTAACACCTTGTCAGTCACAAACAACATAGGCTATACCTAGGAGTTACCAAACAACTAGAACAGACTGTGATACGGTGCAAGGAACTGCTGGTGTGGCACACTGCTTGAGTGCTTTGTCACATTCTACATCGAACAGATGCAAGTTGTGTTCCTGAAAAATGCACAGGGAAAAGAGAAGAAAAATGAGCCAAGTATGACCTGGAATCAGAGAATACCAGGCTGCAAGGAACCTCAAGATCATCTGGAATAAACTTTCTAGCCAACTGATGATAAAAAAAGTTTGTACTGGACGTTGCTGCAGGATGATCAAGGAACAGCAAAAGAGAAACACAGGAGCACGTCCAGAACGCAAAAGCACATGTCATGGTGGACACAGACCCCATCACAGGGGCTGTAATTTGATCCTAGGACTATGGCCAAGGCTCATGGGCTTTCCAGTCGCCGTCCTTTGACTCACTGGTGTTCCAGATGCTGACACTATTTTAGGCACATCAATGCAGACCTGTGCACAGGGTGCTGTAGTCAGCACCCAGTTAAAGGAACAATATGTCTGTAGAGAGCAAACCTGTTTCTTTAGCTAAGCTTTGATTATATATGCTATCTGCTAAGTCATTGAAATGTTTTGGAATGAATATATGGAAGAATTATTGTAATTGAATCTAAGTAGTGCTCAAATTAATGTAAATATGACGCATCAGCCTAATAATTAAAGTTGTCAGGTATGGGTTTTATTCAGAGCTTGAATTAGGTTCCTGCTTGAACTTGTTGATTTGCCTTGGAGCTTGCAAGGCTGAGCTCAAAAGACAAAGTATTGTGGGAATGCTGAAAACAACATAGAGAGTCAAAGGGCTCTTCTGCTCTGCTCTAAGGACTTTTTCTCATACCATCTGCAGCACTCCTCACTGGGGACTTTGCGTTATATGCAGCAGCCCCTTTGTTTCTTTTTGGGAAGCATTTCACAACATCTATGTGGCAGCTACAGCCCCAAAAGGTCGTCTTTCTCCCAGCCTTCTTCACCAGAGGACCTTGGCAGAACTCCACGTCTCAGCCCATCCAGCTCCAGGGCCAGGAGGCATGACTGGAGCAGGCTGGCTCTGCCCAGGGCTGCTTGGGCACCTCCCCAGTGCTCCCAGCTCGAGCAAACAGTGTTACTCTAGTTAATTCCCTTGGGAACTACTGTCTCACCAGTTAGGAGCCACTAGGCTGGGCTCATGTAACCACAAATTTCAGCTGGAATGACCCCTGGAAACAGCCTGGTCAAACTTGCTCTGCTATGTCTGACCTCAGAATAGGGTGCCTGAAAAAGCACCCTTTAGGAAACAAAATGATGCATTCCTATGGATATTCCAGTTCAGCGTGTGGCCCCAAGTGCTTTAATTTTCAAGGCATGATTAGGAAAAAAGGCTTAGGTTCAGGTTTCAAAGCTGAGAAAATACACTAAGAATAGTCAAATGGTTCCTTTGGAGAAAAAAATTGCTAAATCAACTGGACCACACCTTCAACACATAAAAGCCCAATTAAAAAAAAAAAAAAGAAAAAGAAAAAAAGGGCACTCCACTCCCCTAGCCCAGCAAAATTATTCTCACTTTTTTCTCGGCCATTTGTACTTGTTTTTTGTGCTTAAGTCAGACATTTGCCTATGAACATAGATGATGCATGCATTTGTGTGCAGATACATCTCAAATGTGCACAAATGCACACATGAATGAGGTCCAGCCAAGCCCTTGTTCCTAATATCTCATGCAAAAGTTAATGTGGAATGTGAAAAATTCAGAGTGAAGTTATGGCCCCCTTCTGTGTAACATGAGGTTCTAAGCAAGTTCATGACTTGTCCATTCTACATGGCACATGATTCTGATGGTTCCTGGTGACATTCACCAAGAGGTGGAAACTATCAATGACAAAGTTTCCAAAAATATCATTTTTCTGTGGGAAATTTTCCATTAGCAGCACAGAAAGCACAGAGAAACAGACCTGTCACCTAATTCCCTGGAACTGGTGCGAATAATTCTCTCTAAAAGTGTATCTCCAGCCTATTCCAGGAATCCTATTTGAGACATAACTTCTAGCCAGATGAGCTCCAAGCAATCTGAGCACTGCTAGGGGGGCAGTAGTGTACTTAGGACAAGTCCTGCTATCAGACCAGCCCAGCACAGGCAGGTGCACCCGCAGACCAGATGGAAAGTTTGGCCTCTTGTTGTGATGAAGAAGAGCCATGTGTGTGTGTTGTCACTTCAAGGAGAGCTGGCTTGGGCAAAGTATCTTCACTGTCTTGCTCTTTAACCCTGCCTCTTCCCAGATGGGGATGAATCCCCAAAAAATGATTAAACAAGACCTGATGACATGGGAAAAGACCCAAGTCCTTCCCTACATGAAAACCTTTCTCATGCTGCTACTGACATACAAGAGGTGGGATGCAGTCCCCATCCAGACTGCTAGCAGGGCTGGGGCATGGGTAACAGCGTCAAATTGTCCCACAACAGAAAGAACAGGGATGGCAAGGATGGACCATTAGGGCAGTGAGACTGTCCTGGTGGCTTCAGGCTTCTCTGTTTCCTGAGATGACATTACAAGACTGGTATTTGCTGAGATGTTTGGCAGCATATCCCCTGTAGCACGTGCAAAGGCTTTGTATGAGGGGACAGCGTAGGCTGCATTGCAAAGATGCTGCCTTCCCACAATGCCAATTAAGTATAATCTCAGCGACTGAACTGTCTTTTTCTGGGTCTGGAGCTGTTTAGCCCACTCAGAAGTACTTTATGCCCTTACAGTTGAGTGCAGTGGAACTGAACACAGTTCTTGTTTTTTCTGTTTCACACAGAGCTGAGATCACCAAACTCCCATTTAGCTACTCTTATATTTAGTATTTCCTTCTGCAGCATCACCACTCCCTGCTCCTGGAGAATCTCAGTGGATTTGCAAATGGAAGGGGAGCACACCAAATCAAGAAAATAGACTAAGCAACATTCTCTCAATGCATCTAAACATGATCAGCATAACTGTGCACTCCTTTCTTCTGAGCAAAAATAAATAAAATGAAAAACACCTTGGGAAAGTGTCCTTGGGGGTCTGTCCACTCAGGCTGAGTAGGATGGAAGCTGGCTTTCACTTCCTGGAGGGAGGTTGGAAATTGGTCCAGAAATTTGTTGTTATAATGACTTGGTATATATTGGCTGCTAACAGCACCCATAATACATTACATGTTTTCTACTACTGAAGAAGAGGCAGACCCAGCCCACAGAACTAACTCCAAGCTCAAGAAGAAGTGGACCACAGAGAGAAAGAAATGAAGACTAGCAATTAAAAAGTCAATTCTATATGCTGTTCTCAGCAGGTGGGAGCAAAGCAGGACACACTGATGCATGGGTGACCTGTAGTCTGTCCTGCCCCAAACAACAGCTGGTCACTTGTAGGAGTACTGTGCATCCCTGGGTGAAACAGGAGGTACTCATCCTCTGACTCCAAAGTCTACATCCTCCCTGGCTATGGTCCTTTGTCTAGCCAAGTGTGGGGTTACTGTGACACAGAGCAGCAGGCACAGCCCTCAGTCATGTGAGGATGTGGCTTATCTGAGGTCTTAGTCACAAGAGTCAGCATATAATAGTAGTAAGCACTAATGGAGGCATGGGCTACAAGTATATATGTCAGAACATGAAATAATCCCACTGGTGAGGAGCATGTTACAAAAACCTTGCTGTGGGAATTGTCAAGAACATGCTAGGTTTGAGCCAGCTCCTTCTGGTTAGGGCTGGGGTTTGCTTTTGAGATAGTGGTCTTCTGTTGTGGAGAGACCTTTTTCTCCTGGAGTCAAAGTGGAAAAATACAATCACACTTCTATTATGCCCATAACTTGCCTGTGTGATTTTATACTTTCTTTATGCTGGTTGATAGATTGCTCTAATGACTGTGTTGACATTTTTTAATGGTATTCACTTGCAATTTCATATAATAAAAGTCTTTTCTCACTTTGAACTGCAGCATTTTCTCAAATGTGGCCTATGTTGGTTTGCATTTGTTTTATTATTAATTAAAAGTAAATGTCTTTCTTGAGAACATTTCATTGCCATGCAGATGAGCCCAGCACCTTCAAATGGATTTCTTCCACATTTTATTTCTTTAAATGTATTACCTCCTAAAGCCTGATGAAGTAAGAATTTGAATAACTATTTTTGAAAGGTAGAATTCACTGATAAAGTTCAGATTCTTATCATCTCAATTTAACTACTTTGGTTTATTTAAATAGGGGGAAACAGCAACTTGCAATTCTACAAGAACAGCTTCTTCAGAGGTTTTCACTTATGTTAGTCTTGGACTGGGTTCAAACGCTGTGAGGATGCCTTTATCCTGTCAGCACTTCCATGCTCTGAGTTCTCATATTGACTTTTCAGCCCATATGAGCCTGCTGAAGCAGTCCATGTTGCTGCAGTTGTGTCCAAATACACAGAGCCAGTTTTACAGAGTAAGCTGCCTGGGGATGTTTAGGACTACCTGCAAGCCTCAGCTGTCTATGTGCTTGTGTTTTGATGCCAGGTACCTAAGGAAAAATTCCAACACCTTGCTGTTTCCTAAAAAAAAATCACCTCAGTTGTATGCTCAGTCTTTGAAAGTCTCTGAAATTCTCTTTTCCAGATGAAAATTCCATGCCTTCATATCCACATGTGGGATTCAACAACTTTTCTCTTCTTGTTCTCATCTTCCAGATGGAGGCTGCTGTTCTTGTTACCATTTCCCCTTCCCTTCCCTTCCCTTCCCTTCCCTTCCCTTCCCTTCCCTTCCCTTCCCTTCCCTTC